>JAWWES010000041.1:63875270-63893470 GCA_035583135.1 Lophotriccus pileatus
TTGGATTTTAGTTTTGTCTGCATACACCTTCTCTCACAGCTTGAACCAATTTAGTTGGGGGGTGTGGGAAAAATTGTCACCTGGACAAACCCACGACAGCTGCTTTTAAGGCTTTGTGCTTGAAACTGTTCATCTCTTTGACCAAAAAGTTCCACATAAAAAAAAAAAAAAAACACAAACAACCAAGAAGTGAAAAAAACACCCTGGTACTTATGAACTATTTGCTTCAGATAAGTGATAGTATCAGGCTGAGTTGATTATCACTTGTGACACCATATAATTCAGGGAAATTGTCAGCTGTCACTCAGACTCAACTGGTTTACCAGTTCACCAGACATATGTGATTATTCTCCAGAGAACACATTTAAAGGTGGAGTTTGGTAATATAAAAGGGCTTTGTTTTCCCTGCAGTTCTCACGACATGAGGCCTGAAAATTTGAGAAAGATTGAAGTGATGATAATAGAAACTTTAAGACTGGGAGAAGAGCTTAAAACTTGAGATTATGAGGCTTCATGGTTGAACAGACTGGTAATAGAAGAGATAAATTATTGTTTTGTCAAATGTGAAGTAGATTGTCTTCAGAAAATGTTCCTGTCTGATTCCTGGTTTGTCAGCCTCTGCTTCATGTCATGTGAAGTTAACTATCTTTGATTCATGGAGTGTTGTGTAAACTTCTGTTGATTTCTATCTGTTCTGGTTTACACTTCTGCCCTGAGGTCTGCTTTGAGTTTCAGGTTTGGGCAAACTGAAATTGTCAGAGAATATTCACATTAAATTGCAGTGTTTCAAGTGGTTTTGTTTCGAGTCCGTGCCAAACCAGAGATTTTGCATAATTTCCAAGCAAAAAGATAAATTGTGTCAACATTCTTTGGAATTACAGGTTTGTGAACTTTTAGGAAATGGAGGATAGGAGAATACTGGGAAACTTCCGTGTAACAGAATTATATTGGAAGAGAAGAAGCATGTTCATATTTCAGCTCCAAGTTGACAGATGGTCATGACCTTTTTCACTTTTTTGAGTACTGAAATGTTGGGCTTGAGTACATGAATATTTAAGCTGCTGCCTCATCTCTGCAGTAAGTTTCTTCAGATCCAGAATAAAGCCAGTTGTTCAAGGAGAAGATAAAGCTAATTTGAGGCAATATCTGTATGTCTGTTCCTTGGATTGAAAAAAAAATTTAATTTTAGTGGGAGTCTTGATAACATCATTCCCAGTTTTTATTTTATTCTTACAAAGAGCTTCCAAGAGGAGCTCCCAGACTGTTGTCAGAGAACAATCAGTGGAAATGTGTCAAATGAAATGAAGATCCCCTTACTTTTTGGTTTTAGGGGTTTTTTTTTGTTTGAACATATTTCTGTATCTAGATCTTAAAACACCCTTCAGCATTGCTAATATAATTAATTGCTTGTATCAAGTGTTCTAATTACAGTAATTCAGGTGGTTAGCCACCTGAATGAGTGCATAATTATTTAGAAACACTTTTGATTGCAGTACTGGCATACTCAAGGCCCAATTAAAAAGCCAAAAAAAAAACACCACACAAAAAGAAAAAACCAAAACCCAAAATATTGAGTCTTTGAAGCACTAATACCTGTTATCCTGTTAATTAGATCACCTCATATGTACTCAATATAATATGGTTGTCTTTTGCTTCTATCAGATATTCATTTCTTTCAAGTGAGGGAAAAAAAACCCCACTTTAAAATTGAGTTCTTCCATGAGGAAACTTTGAGGGGAAAAGGGATTTTTATTAATTTAATTTTTTAACAGAGGGGTGGAAACAAAACTGATTTGATGCTGGCACAGTTCAGGACATTGTGAATAGTGGAAAATTGTCCAAGTCCATACCAATATCTGACCTGAATCTGCCCAGCACGATCTGCAGTTTCATAGGATGCATAGCATGGATGTGCCATTCTTTAACAATATCCTGTAAACCAGTTTACATCTTCTCTAAGACATACAGTCTTCATTCTGCACTCTATGATGCAGTGTTGGGTGTATGTTTTCAGGGTACAGTCCCAGTTACAGGGAGGAAAAGGGGCATAAACCAGATAAAATGCATTAATTTTATAAGAGGATAAAATATTTCCTTTCTGGAAACAAAAGTGTATTAAAATGGGGGAGGGAGAGGGGAGAAATGAAACATATTATCATTTCAGGCTCAGATGCTTTCAAGATCTTTTGTTTCATAATTACTTTTAAAATATTTTTCCTGTGAGTTAGGATGGAAACAAAGACAGGAAAATCAGAATTCTCCAGAGCATGAAGACACAGATTTCCTCACTTACTCTGAAAACAGAATTTTTCCTGTTCTTTAATCGTGAGTCAAAAGTAACAGGTATATGAACACTTTCCTTCTGTTCATCCACTGGCTGAGCTAAAGGTCTGCCAGAAAAATAAAAAGGCCAAGAGATAGCATCTCTTCCTGAAAGTAAAGAAAAAATGCACAATTCTTGAAAAGAAAGTAGTTTCTCAATGAGCAAGTAAAATCTCTCGAAATAAGAGAGCAGCAAAACTTCTGGATTCAGTGATTGTTTTCACAAACGATGCTTGCAACTCTTAGCAAGATATTTATTTCACAGTAGTTAACTATTGATAAGCACTTCATATTTTCAGTATTAGGCAAGTGAGACCTGTGAGATTTTTTTATGCATGTTATGAAATATAGGGTGGAAAAATGCTACGTGTCTGTGGCCACATAACGTTTCCTGCGAGGTTCTATGAGTGTGATCACTGTTGTCTGCAAAATAGTTCATGCACACTAAAATTTCAAAAAAAAGGTACATGTTATTTTCTGGTTTTGAAATGGCAGTTTCTCTAGTGGCGAAGTGATATTCTTTCTTGGCACATGGGTTTGTAGAAACTGGTGTTGGAGCTCAGAACGGGCTGTGACTCTGTGACTGAAGTTTGCAAGGATGTCATGAGAATATATGTGCTTCTGACAAGACCTTTGAAAGACAAATTTGAATGTCATCAAATAGGAAATCTGTTTTAGAACTAGCTTCTGCCAGGGTCTTTCTGCAAGATTCTTTCTGCTGGTATAAACTGGTTGTTGTGTTCCAAACCTCGATAGAGAACATTAGTGGAGGGCAAGGTCATTTTATTTTAAAATGGCAAGTTTCAGTTATTCACTGTCATACTCAGGAACTCACAAATACAACAAAGTGTGTGCCCAAGCAGTCTGTCCACCATGTCTGTATCCCAGCTGCACATATCCAGGTGGGCTGCTCAGGATTCCCTGCCACTGTGTGGAGGGCCATGTAGTGCTCCACTGAGTGTTCATCTTTGCTGGAATCTCCTCAGGGTGGCAGACAGGTGGCACTGAACCCTTTTTGCCTTTGGGAACTGACAGGTACCAGGATCTTTTATTTCTCTGTGCTCTCCTGCCTCTGGGAATCATTAGGATTTATTTCCTCTTCTCTGCCTCCTTACTAGGGTGTCTTAAGACTCCAGCTCCGTTCTGTATTTCCCTACCATCACCTCTTAGTGGCTGGAGATCTTTTTCAGTTCCAGGTGGGGGCAGTTCCTGACTGAACATGTTCCTTTGTGTTCCTGAACCTTCAAAAGCTGTTCATAAACATGTCTAGCACCTGCCATCCTCTCTGGGTTGTTTGTGCCGGTTTTTCCCTTTCTGACACTTCCACATGCAGACCTTCCCATTCATTCTCCATTCCTGCCAGTCTAAGCATTTCCATTATGGATCTCTGTAATTACTGGTAGCATGATTTAAACCACAGGCAAAAAAACAATGAAAAAAAATGTTTTAGTATTTCAGTTTCTCCTGGAAATTCCACAGAGAACAGTATTGTACTCTCTCTTCCCTATACCAGAGCCTGGTCTCCCTGCCAGGCCATAGGCAGTGCATCTGGCACCCCTGAAGGTCCCTGGAAGAAAGACAGGGCTGGAAAAGGCTAAAATTGCTGCTACTCCAGTTGGAGACAGGAGCCTAGAAACTGCATACTGACAAATTCAAATAAAAAAATAAGGCACTTTTTAACAGTATATAAAGGTCTTTATATCAAGGCCAGATGCCTTTCTGGTAACTTACTTTAGTCCTACACGAGGTTTTTGCTCAGGGCAAGGGCAGCGATGTGAAATGCAATCCCCTGCACTGCTGAGCAGGTCACATTTATGATCTAATGGTCCTGTTTGGCTTCAGATGCTGTGGATGTCTTTCACTGCTGAGTATCTGGTGAATGGGGAATTCATTCCCAGATTGCTCAGGTGCTCAGGGGAGGAGGAGCAGAGGTTGTGAAGGTGGAGAGGGAAGAATGCTTTGGAAAATAGCCTTTGCTCAGGGGTCAGTGACATGGCAATTTATACCAAGCCTGCAGCTTCTTTTCATCATTAAGGAAAAAATGTATTGTCACTGCCTTTCCCTTTTCTGCTGAGTCATTCTGTAAATAAAATACAACTTCATTTGGGACTGCTAATTGCCTTAAAATCCCCATGACACCTCCATGACTTAGACAGGTTTTGCACTTTAGGGACATATAAAACCAGAGTGTGGCCAGGTAAAGGAACTTGAACTAGATCACCCAGAAAGACAGAGACCAGTTAAATCAATCAATTCAAGAGCCCAGGAGTTGTGTTTCCATAGCCCCTGCTGTATCCACTAAATCACATGAACTGCTAAGGAAAGATCCTGCCAAAAGCCACTGTTTTGTGTTTTTTAAAACCACAAGAAGCATATTCCTCAATTCCACAGGGTTTCTTCCGTGTACTTGGTGCAGATTAATTAATTACGTATTTTTAAAAGAAATGTAAAGCCTTGGGCAGCCCAAAAGCCATTGAAATTTTAATTCTCAGAACTATTCCCTGACTTGACTGTTATCCAGTTCCTATTCAGGCAAGATAGGAATTAAGATTAATGAACCCAAACAAACTGGTATTTCAGAGAATCAGTCTTTGCCAGGCATTATATTCTCATGACAGAAAATCATTGAGGCATAAATACAGCGCTCAGTCACTGGTGTATATTAACAACACCACGTTGTTCCCATAAATGCTGAATACAGTGAAGAGGAAAATGAAGTCTTAAAGTTCATTAATTTGGGTTGAGGCATTTTTCAAAGTGAGCAAACCAGAACCTATGGAATAAGGCTGTCCTGTTCCTGTACTGCACAGATATGAAGGGTATTCAGATTCCAGAAAGGCATCTCCTCATCTGGGGAGGTTGTTTGGGCTTGGTGATGACTGTCTCTTCAGTGCCTTTCACCAGCTGGACATGCTGGAGACATTTTTTAAAAGGCAAGTTGATGAAGACTGAGTCTTAAGGGGAGAGAAATAAAAACAAATACCTTTAGGTGCTAGAATCAGTGAATGTTGTAATATGTGGGGTAAACACATGCCGTTATCTGCCAGCATCTGTCCAACTCCCAAGAAGGGCTTTGTGGCCAGACTCTGTTTTGTAAGCAAATGAGAACAGGCATGGGCACAGGAGAGTTTCACTTGCCCTGGGACTAGAAGTAGTGATGGTACAGCACTAATACAGGAATTTAGGAAGTTACTGTGGCAATTTCTAGAAGATGTTTGCTCAGGCAAAAGAAAAAATCTTTCTGTTGTTTGCATTTCCACGCTGAAAAGACATCCTATGACATCATCTTGTTTGTTCTGACATTGCAGCAAGAATGGAAGAAATAAAATGGCAGAAAAGAGACCAGGGACTTTTATTTTGCTGCCAACAAAAAATAGAGGAAAAATGTAACCAAAATATCCAATGGTTGCTTTAGTTCTCAGAGACAGTTCAGCAGATGAATTGTTTTTCAAGGACAGTTGCGCTCCCAGACACAAGAGCATTCTGTAGTAAGCTTAATTACTCATTTTAATTATGCATTTTAATTAGCAAGGGACTAACACAGAGCTTTTCTCCCACTTTCTCAATGAACCCACTTTGTAATATTACAGAAGAAACTTGTAACTGAAAACTCCAACTGTCTGCGGTTGAGAAAAACAACCTGAAGTTCAAGGGCTTTTCTTCCTCATTAAATCACATTCAGTGACCAGGTTACATCTACCTCTGATTATTTTCAGGAGCTTTCTCATTACTTCATTCTGTTTGTGGACAACATCAAGGAATCACCCTGTGCTGCTTCTTCTCCTCCCAGTGGTGTCTCCTTTGCCAGTATATTGTCTTGTCACTTGCTCCCTTTAAATGATGTCCTAGTTCTTCCTCTTCTAGCAGTTTCTCCTCAGAGCTGTTGCTCTGCCCCTGCACTATCTTTCCTGCCCCAGTCCCTAGGGGCACTGCTGTAGGAAATCTGCTTTCTTTCTCATTCACTTCAGGGAAGGCCAGGTTAGAGAGGCAAATAGAAGCAGAGGCAGTTGCGTTCTGGAACGGTTTCAGGGGCAGCAGTGTGCTTGGTGGTGAATGGGTGGAGGCAGCAATCGCCACAAAATCTTCAGCAAAATAACCAGATGCCAGAAAGCAACTCCCCCAACAAACATGTCACTCCTGTGCTGTTCCCTGCTTTGCCTGAGACTGTACCTGCTGAGGAGGGGTTTTCAGAATCTGCAGCATTCAGCATTCCTTCATAAATTGAGGCTGTCAGCAGAGCTTGGTGAAGCCAAAAAGGCCTCCGGGCTGCGCAGGCTGAGAGAAGCCAATCCTGATTTATTTATAGTTTTGATCCAAACATGGGCTTGAAAAGGTTCAGATAAGGATATGGTTAAAATAGAGATGAGCTAGGTTTAAGGTGGGGTTGTGATTAAGAATAAAGGGAAAAATAAAGTTGTGCCAACATTTTCTGAAATGTTCCCTCAGGTTTCAGTGCAAATGGCATCTTACATAATTTCCATCATGTAAGTGATGGAAAATCTCCAGAAGTTTGTGTTCTTTGCAAGGCTTTGATGAAATGTTACAAGACTGGAAACCTCTTTTGTTATATTTATGTTGTACTTCTCTGCTACTGCTGGCTTGGGGTGAGTTCTGGAATCAGAATCATTGCCTGACATTTCTAGGTGTTTGCATGTCAAATTCCAGCTGTAACCTTCTCTTAACTCGTGGTTAAGGCTCAAGGCATTTTGTCTGGCTTTGCTTAGCTGAAAGCAATAATAATTTTATTTTCATTTACTGGGAGGAAGATGTATTTTTTTCATTTGGACATTGTAGCTTCCCTGATTTTAAAAAATACATTATATAAGCTTCTTTGTGATGAGAACCATCACTCTTCCACCCCTTTTCTCCATCAATAGAAGGTGGATATAGTGCTTTTTACTTCATATGGACTAACTGCTGCATCTCTCTGTATTAAGGTCTGTAATTTTATCTCCTGTAAGATTTATATTTTCCCACCCTTCTTATCCTCCAACAAATTATTGGTGCGTGCTATCCACATGACAGGATAATTGCACAGTTTAGCTGTGTGTATATATTTGAATAAAGATGATATTCATCTCTGCTAAATATTGCCCTTCAGTAGCTGTGGGATTCTGCAGGTTCAAGGGAAGAGCTCAGCTCTGGAAGTGAGCAGTCTGTGCTACATGCACCTGCAAAAAAAAAGTGCCCTATCATGCCAGCATTTCATGTTTTGTATTGATTCTGGTAGTGCTTTCAGTGCAAATAAGATTTCCTTTATATTTTACCTAATATAATATCATTTGATATAATTGTACATGTTAAAAAAATAAAGTTAGGACTGGGAATTGATGTTCTTCCCAGAATCCAAGTTGGAAAGTGAACACTCTTAATCAGAGGTGGTGGGAAAACAAAAAGGCAGATGGAGGTCTGAGCTTCTCAGATAACTTATTTACATTTCAGTTCCCATCACTGATCTAGTCCCTGTTTGTGCTGGCTTAGAAACTAATGTCAAATGAGCAACTCCAGAACTGATGATGCTGTATGTTACTCTGGAAAGGAGTTATCACATTATCCAGTGATAAGTGGATCAGTGATCAGTATTGAAATAGAGTTAGTATGACTTTATATATATTTTCCTGCTAAGCAATCAGAACATAACAAGTGAATGAAGCTCAGCAGTAATCCAAGCACTGTAAGTGTGTATCCTCAAACCAGTTCTGCAAATGGGGACAGAGAGCTATAACTGACCTTACTGGAGTGGCCTTTATTTTCCCCAGTTCGTGATCAAAGCAGTTACGTGACACTGAATAACTCTTCCAACTCACAACACCTGAATAAATGTCAGGAAAACCAGTCTGGAATGCACGTTCCACTATCTGCAGCCGTCCTGCAGCACAGCTTGAGTAAAGTCCATCCCCTGATCCCTACACTGAAGTCCACTCTAATGATTTAAAAGTGCTTCTGGACTGAAAAGTACATCACTCTGATAACAGGCTTGTTTGTAAACTTGAGCTGTGCCTCAGCACAGTCTGGAATAGCTGTAACTCTGCCTGGGTTTAGGGTCCATTTATGTATCTCTTTTTCACTTAAAATATTCCCTGACTGTTCCTAAACACACTAAGCTGGAAGTTGTCAGACTACACACAAAAGAAGAAAAAGCACACATCTGAACTGGCCAACACAAGCTTTTAACAAACAGAATGGTATATAAAAATAAAATTTAAACAAAACATCACTGTGGATAGTTTCTAGAGTTGCTTTGGATTTCATCATCTCTATTTCCTCCTCTGGTTCACTTGTTTTTAACTGAAAAAAAATGTTTGGCTTCTTTGGCTTAAGCTACTGCCTTTCTGCAGCTGAAAAAAGAAAAAAAGTCTTAAATGCATTCAAGTGTTTTAGCTAAAAGAAATGCCTTTCAGTGCTCTCTGAACCCTGAGCAGAGCACCAGATCAGGGCTGCAGTGCCACCTTGGCACACAGCTGTCCCTCCAGCCTCTTCATCCACACAGGCATACCCAAAACCTCCAGAGGGGAGGTCAGCAAGCAAAGAGGGGTCCCTTACTCCCTCCCCTTCTGCAATAGTTGCCAGAGTGTTTCTCAACATCCCATCAGTGTGGGGACTGCATGTTAACATCAGTGTTCCAGGACCACCACCTGCTGCTCTTCCTGCTCTCCCAGAGTGATATGACAGCCCAGGAGCCCATAAGCCCAACTAGAAGTAACTCATTTTAAATAAGGATGGGTTTGACTGCTTTTAAAATGGAGCATCCTGCTGAGAAATCATTTAGCAGAGAGGTAAGAAACATGTGCTGCTTTGCAAACGGATCCAAGGCTTGGGTCCTACTTGAAGACATAGTTATAGATGATGTCAGTATCATTTATGAATCCAAGTATGTATTATTTCAATACAGTTTTCCTGGTATCCATTATAGTTACAGATGTTACAAGCCTCCATTATTAATTTTTTTATGTGCTCATAACTTTCCCAAACCCAGATCACTTCTGTTTAAAACTAATTTTGTTCTCCTTTACAAAACGTTTCAGGAGAAGGTTTTGACAAAACCTTCTTACATGTTGTTTAGGTTAAAAGATGGAAAAGCATGCCATTGTCTGTCAATAAAACTCTAATTATACTCTTTTGAGCAAGACATACAGAAAAAGCAACCCACCCAATAGTTACCACCTAACAGTAACCCCCCACCTCAGCATGGCCCCATGGGTAAAGCTTTTTTAAAACAAATTAAATATTGTTTAATGCACTGGAAAGCATGTCCTCGTGTGTGTGTGTGTGTGTGTGTGTGTGCCACTGCCCTCTGGTGCACAGCGGCAGGAGAGCTTGGCTACTCTGTAGGGACTGAGGTGTGGGCACCCACCCACCCACCCATATTCCTTCTTAGTGCAAGTGCTCTGGTCCCTACTGACTTCACGTGGGAGCTAGAGGTGTGAAAGTAGTTAAACCTTCACCCCCGTGGGAGTTAGGAAATATAATACCCGTAAAGATCTGTCCCTTTCTGCCTTGTGTCAGTAGAAAGTGCCACGTGGAAAGAGCGTGCAAGTGTGGTGCTCACCCCCTCGTGCTGCTGCTTCAGGAGCTGCACATCTCCAAATATCTGGGAGATTCACTGCAAGGGGTGTTGTGATCCTAATGAGCATTACTAAAGCATGACCTAAAGCATCTCTGGCCTTTTGTTCCCTCCAGTTGTGTGCTTCTGGCATGCAACAGACTGACACCCTTCAGGCTGAAAGGGTTTTGCTTAATCCAGTGTTTTGGGATAAAATAAAAGGTTTAGCAGGGTAAATGTGTTGGGCTAAATACAGGGATAAATGAAACCTAGTTGGTAATAGCTGTAACCATCCACTATGGACATCAGTGATAGGAAACCTGTGAAAATCAGCTGAAACCTCAAAAAATGTTTAGGATCAGCTGTGCTGTGCCAACCCCCCTGTAAGGAGGATAGCTCTGCTTGCTATATCGAGCAGGGTGTTTACCTCATCTAGAGCTGCTCTCTGTTACCTAGAGCTCCTATGCTCCTTATAGATTTATTGAGGCAATTAAGATAACACAGCCACGTATCTCAGTCTATGGATTTGCACCTTTTCATGCTATTTTTCCATTAAAGCCAGATTTCAGGAATTTCTGTCTCTCAGTGTAATACTGGTGACCATCAAATCTGAACTGTCACTTCTTTTTTCAGAATTTGCTCCCAGTGAGATTGGTGTGAATTTTGCCACCTGGAACATGCCAATATCAAGTGCTTTTGAATTATAGTTGGGTGACCTTAGCTGTATGTCACAAATAAATAACTTTTCTCTCTAAAAATGAGGCCTGTTTAATTGTGCATCAAGTTCCAAGAGTTAATCTCATGGTTTTGAACACTTAAATTTGATAACACAGTGGAAAAAGTTCTGTAGCCCTTTCTGCTGAAGGAGGGTAATTAGGAGGAAATTACTGCCTTGGTTTGTTTCCATCTCTGACTTCTTTAAGCTTATCTATTTAAGTCTGTTTAAACAGTGCATGAACTGCCTCATATGGATAAGCCTAATGAAAAAAACCTCTCAAGTGTATATATATGAAGTTTCACATAATTTATAAAGAAATGATTTATTGCTAGGGGATAATTTTAAGCTTTTTTCTTAACTTGTACACAGGGGAGGTAGGCTAAACCCCAGACCTTAACTTGTGATTCTTTTCTGGTTATTGAAAAAAAAAATAATAATAATTGTAGGGGCCAACAAAGATGTCTCTAATATCAAGGATGTGCCATTTGCAAGCAGAATGTCATCTCCTTTTTAGTCACTGGCCACAGGAGCTCTGCTGGGGCCCTGAAAGTCAAGCTGAGAGCTTTTTTCCACCATAATAAAGGTCTTGTAGGCTAAACTCCAATCCCTTTGATAGGTTTACACAAATGCAAAGGCTGGTACTTTGCAATGCTGTTGATGGTACACAATAAAGGTAGTTCTTTAATCATGCTCACCCTGCACTGTCTTCTGTGTGTTTGCATGTGTGAGTGTATTTATATGGGTATGTGCATGAACATACACAGATAAATGAAATGTGAGGATAGATGTAGTACAGACACCTGAGTCTCACACGTATTTGTGCATGTATCCCATATTAATCTGGGATTTGACATAGAAAGAGCCAGAAAAAAGCTCCTGAAAGCTTATTTATAAAACCGTTCCTGGGGCTCTGGTATCTCACCCAGTCAGATGCACTAATTTTACCAAAGAATAATTATAAAATGAAAAACTATTTTATTTTTAAATACAATCTCTGCTTGTTTAGCTTTTATTTACTTCACTTTCAAATAATACACTGTAATCTTTCCACTTCTTGAAGACTTTAAACTGTGGCACCCAAGTAGGTGGCCTAGGTAATACTTCCTTTTCCCCAGCCAGATACACTGGGCCAGGCTGTGCTTTCAGGAGAGTCAAGAAATCTGCTGGATAGCTTTCCTAGGGTTATCATCACATGTCAAAGGTGATGTCCATATAGAACATAGATTTCCTAACAATGCAGCATCCTTAGAAAGGAGATTTTTTCTTTAGTTTACTCACTTTGTATGAATAAAGACCACGGGGAAGTAATCAATACTTAAAGAAAATACTTCTACTTACAATTATCACATTCCTTCTTCCTCTCTACCCTTCCAAAATTCACCACAAATAAGAGGTTGTGGTACTTAATTGGCAGCCAAGTGGCTCAATTAATGTTCTGCAAGTGCAGTATCCTCTGGGTGAAGTGATACAGCTAAGTTATATTATGTCCAGTTCTGTGTTTGAATACCAGTAGAGTCAGCCACATGCACAGACACACGCACGTGTGCTAAGAGAGTGTGTTGTGTCCGTTTTATTTATTTTTATATATATATTTAAGATGTGACACTTCAATATTTCTTTCCTTCCCAGGGAGTTCGAGGTGCCTTTTAAAGGACTTAATTTTCTGTGCAGTAGGAGCTCAGCGGCAAGCACTAAATGCAAAATAAGGAATGCGGTCATGGTTCTAAACACATTTCCCATTCTTCAAACCGATGCCAGTTGTACTCACTGACAGTAATCCTGCCTAATCCCCTCCACACGTGTTATCTTTGTACACCTGCTCTCATTGTCTCACTTATCGGTTCTTAACACTTAGAACCTCAGTATGCAAGAAGGCAAAGCAGCAGAACAAAGCATATGTGCACACACAGCGCGCTGTGCCACAGCTCAGCGTTGTAGGCATAAAACATATTTGTGGATCTTGGTGCTTTAGAGTCAACATCTTCCATTAAGACATTTTTCCTGCTCCCTCCCCCCCCCAACACCAACTGACGTACGTCTGTGTTTGTCTTTCTTGGCAGATTAACCGAAGCACATCGAACAGCTGTAAAAGTCATCAGGAGAATGCAGTATTTTGTAGCCAGAAGAAAGTTTCAGGTGAGCAGCGTGATTAACCATAAGTACCACTGCTGTAGGCTTAAGTGTATGACACTGAAAGTGCTCTCAGGGTGGACTTGTCTTTCTGCATGCAGTACTAATAAGTCAAAGGTATTCTTTAAGTTCTTGGCCTCATACTTATGGGGATTTTTTTGTGGTGTGGGCAAAATTGTGGACTATCCATGGGTATAGTATGATACAAAAACCCGCATTTGCGGAGTCAGCATAGTTATTTTTCACTTTTCTTACTGCGTTTGTTTTTTGGGGTTCTATTCATTTTACTACACTGAGCAATACTTACCCTTCTACTAGAAGAAGTGGAGAAAACACTCTGCTGGAGTGTCTGCAGGAACACTGTTACTGCCCACACTGATCATGCGGGCTGGTTAGAGGATGCTCCGTTGTGTGCCGTGGGTGGCTGACTGATCAACGGGCCTCACTGATGAGTACTATGTTGGGTAAAGTTGCTTTCACGTTTGTAACCCACATTTCCAAATTTGTTTCCTAGAAAGGGACATCATAGGCCATATTTTGTAAAATAGTGGAGCATTGGCCCTCTGGAAATTTACTGTCTTTATGGAGGTTTAAGTTAATTTTCTCGTTCGGGTTACAAAATGCTCAGACTAAATGTACTGCATTGGAAATACTCTTATATTTTTCCTGTTTACTGAGGCTTCTTATGATAAAACGTTTTTGGAATGGGATTCCATTCCATATCATCGTTCTCATCACCCATGTGCTGGAAATGCCATGGGAATGAAAAATTAACTCCTGGACTGATTTTCAAAGCCCCTGTTATTTCCATTTAAGATTCTTGCTTTTTTTTTTTTTTTTGTCTGAGAGGATCCACTGCAAGGTAATGAACTTTCATAATCCTTTTGAAGAGGTTTTAAAAACATAAATCAAGAACCTACATTTCATGGAAGTTTGATTAGAGCTGAGCACTTAATTGCAAGGGATAGAAGTCCGAGATAAGCTCACAGCACTCAGAAGACTCTGAATTATGGCAGACAGAATAGCATATACATTTCCCAAGCTCATGCTGACATGTATCTTCAGATGACCTTACCTTTTGAAAAAGGACTAGGGGAAGTCAGTTTATTTAACTCAGAAAAAAAATCAGGAGAGCAGGATTGTGTTGTAGATATAGATATAGAGATAAACACTATGGGAAATTAAAAGAAAAAAAATTAAAGACACCATTTCTCAAAAAATAAAATCAGTTTATAAATGAGTTAGGTTAAAAATTAGTATATTTCAAACCACCAGAGACCTAATGTTCTGGAGCTGTCAGCCAACAGTGGTCCTGCCAAACTTTACAAACTGAACTTGACCAGTCTATGGAGAGAATTCTGTGAGTTGGTGTTAGTGACAGGGAAAAAGAAGACGAAGGACTGATCTTCTGTTTCTTTCTTGGGGTCGTGAAATACAGTTTTTAGGACTCCCTGTGCTGATTAGATTTTGGAAGTTCAAAGCTGGGTAATATTACTTAGAGTTTTGCATTAGGAGCTCTAAGCACGCTGAATGTGGACTGCTGAACTCAAATGGCCAGGATTTGGGATTATGGGCAGAATGGAAGTTAAAGGAATTGTTCAAGCTCTGCATTTGCCACACTTCCCTGGAAGCCCATTACCTCCTGGCTTAAGTTGTATTGTACTAGCATTTCCTAATAAAAACATAGCAAGAGATTGGGCCAAAGTTTGGCAGGACATTAGATGCTCAGATGTAAAGCTTTATGGGAAAAGAGGAGATAAAAATGGTGAAAGCTGGAAGGATTATTTTTACTGAGCTCTAGAGAGGACTCGGGCAGATTGCAGTGTACGGTGCTTTGCAACTGTGCAATTCAGAGCTGATGATTTGGTAAAAGGGAGAACAGATAGAGGACTTCTTTTGGGGGAGAAATTTCATTGCGAATGAGTAGAATTAATTATGCACATAGTAGCCCATGGGGGAGAGGGGAGGGGAAAAATCCCCAGCACATCTAGGCTCTGCGCCACACATCGTGTTTAAATAGAGAGTGTCCAAAGGGAAGGACGGAGAATTTAGCCAAAATGCTCTCAAAGCACCTCCACTAGTCAATCTAAAGAGTGATACTGGCACTGTTTCTCGGGGTGAAGACAATAGGCTGCTTTTCTGGCCAGAAATAGTGATGTGTCAGCGTCTGCAAAATGTGAAGCTGGAGAAGCGAGGAAAAAAAAAAAAAGGGTGATAAACTGAAAGCTGAAACCTCCCTCCCCCACAAAGTATCTCCTCTCACAAATGCACACAAACGTGCACACACACCACCAAAGCCACGAACTCTTCTGAAAGTAATAATGCAGGTAAGCGCTGAGTGCAAGGAAGGCATTTTGTCACGAAGGGCTTTTCCTCCTTCATTCATTTCACAGGATTTGTTTCCATTCCAGTTCCATGCTTTCATTTGAAATTTCTAGGATCCTGTGGCTGCCTTCCAAGCATGACTCCAGCACATACTGTAGGTGTTCAATGCATGTGTGCAGTGGTGCATGCTAATGGCTCTGGCTGAAGCTGTGACAGAGTGAAAACAGACAACAAGATGACTAATGAGCTGTTTTCAGTAATTTCCAATTACTAGATTTGCAGTTTACCTTTGCTTTTTTTTCTTCTTCTTCTTTTCTTGAGTCAGAGCCAAAAGGAAGACATCTTGCCCCACATTTCCCATACGGGGTTGGGATGGCTCTCAAAATGCTGAAATTTTCAAAAAGACATAATCTGTGTTTATTCCACCACACACACATTGATTTTACTTGCTAAAATTTTAGCATGCTGTACTTTTTATAATCACATCACTTTATGCAAATTCTCTAGACTTTGTTTCAAAATTCTGCCATAGTAGTTACAGCAAGAACCCAAAGCTTGGCAGAAGCACCTGGATTCTCATTAAAATGGGAATAAAGATGGGCAGATGGCAGTTTTTTCACTCTTGCATTTTTTTTATCTGCTCTTTTTTATTTGAATTGCAATTTTCTTTCTGACCTCGTAGGTATCATGAGAGACAAAGAAGCACAAACAAAATCCACATGCAGCAGTCTTCTGACTTATGCAAAGCATCTGTCCTCCCAGCTCCTTAAACAGCAATATTTCTGTCACCAGACATCTTTAGTCTCTAGAGACATTTGATTCTGGGTCCAAGTGTTATGAATTGGGCCTGTTCCTGTGGTTCAGTCCTCTGACATTATGATTATCAGATGGTTTTGGAATGAGCCGAGAGATACAGCGCATGATAGTCTTAGATAAGTTATATATCTTGGGTTTATGTTTTTCAAATACACTGTGAAGGTCTAATATTTTGCTCAGTATGAAGTAACATGAAGACACGACTCTAACTGACAGTAATGGGAATCACTTGGCTCCATCTCCACAGTAAATATGCACTCCTACAACAGCTACATATATTTTGTTCATCGCAACAACTGCTGCAAAATGACGAGCAAATAACCTCTGCAAGATAAAAAAAAAACAAACCAAAACAAAACAAAAAACAATGAAGGCCCATCTGAAATAAAAATCAAGTTTAAACAATACTTACCTTTCAATCTCTTGACTCCTTTCACAGCAAGCTCGGAAACCGTACGACGTACGCGATGTGATCGAACAGTACTCACAAGGACACCTCAACATGATGGTTCGGATAAAAGAACTTCAAAGAAGGTAGGCCCTGTCTACCTCATGAAATATTTGATTTCTCTAGTGCCAGCTGGCTTTAGTAGAGATGTGTACTTAATGAACAGTAATTGTCTGAAATTGCAAGCACAACAGGGAGCACAATATCTAGAGGATTTAGCTTGGAGTCATTTTTAACCCTTTTTTATGACCAGGCTTACAATTGTCCTTTATTCTCCTCTCCTCTTTCTCCAAGTTGAAATTAAAAGAAATGAAGGTGCATGCTGTGAAGTTTATAGTGTGAAGCAAGTTTTTCTATCCTCTTCTTCGAAAAGGAAAACTTTTCAAATAATGATTTATCTTTCTGTTCCCACTCTCTGGTTCTCCACAATTGAGAGAAATCTGGTTCACTTGTGTTTCCCTCTCTATCTGGAACTTTTCCCTTCCTGCATTCCTCCGTGCACATGCTTTCTCTGAGTTTCAGATTTGCAGCTGAAATGTTTTGCCACGAAACTGTTCTCTTCTGTTTCAGCACAAAGTGCTTCTCTCTTTACAAATTAACGCTGTGGACTGGGACACCAGAATGAACTTCTCTGGCCCTTAAATTAAATGAAAAAGAGAATCCTGTTGAATGGAATCTACTGTGTCAACATATATAGATATTAAATCCCCCTGTATGAGGTTCAAGGAATAGTTGCAAATGTTATTAAGAAGCTATTCTGTTTGTACAGTCTTTGTTATTAGATTATATAAGACACAGGAGAACTGTGTTTTAGTTACAACTTGAAAGTCTAAGAAATATTAGTACTCAAGAAAATAACAATAATAATATGGTTTGATTTTGGAGAAAAAATTCTAAAGAACTAAACTGCTGACTGTGTATGCAGAAAGCCATGCTACTCTCATGTTTTTACTTGTTTTGGTTTAGGTTTGAAGCTACTGTAAATTCTCATGTAAATTATGCTCCCATGCTTTTTCTAGGATGAGTTTAAGTTGCTTGGTAATTGCACTGCTGGTAATTCTCTGTTTGCTTTTCAGGTTGGACCAATCCTTGGGAAAACCAGGTCTTTTCCTCCCAGGTATAGTGACTGCATTTTATGTAAAATTATTACCTTCATAACTTTGTGAAAATACCCTTGGCTACAGTAATATGGATTTATAATCCAGCCAATTATGCATTAATATAATTCGGTTAATAAGCTTTGGAATGCCTATGTAAAGATAAATATATTGCATTCAGGTGGTAGTGGATCAAATAGAAAGTAAGAATAAATGTTAAAATGTGTATCAGCGCACAACGAGTTGGAAATATCTCACAGGAAATTCTTCCACAAAAATATTCTTTCTAAATCTTTCATGCTGGGATTAGAATGTATATTGATTCCACTTGAAAAGGTTTTTTTTCTTTCTGAGTGACCAATGGTTTTCAGTTCTGGACAGCTCAAATGAAGATCATGGGTCTTACTCAGAAAGAACTGGGGTAAATTTGAAAGCTAGAGTGATAGAAGTGGTATGAAATTCATCATAAAAAACGCAGGTCAGGCACAGGGAAACTAATAAAAAAAAATCTCATACATGCTCATGTTGGTGAACAGTTTGGCGTGTCTAAGAAAAGGAAAGGCCTGGTTTTCTAATTAGTTGTAATCAAATGCAAATAATTGTAATGGCCATGCACAACAGTGGTATTCTGGGAAACTCTTGTGGTGGTAATTGTGGAGATCAGGTGGTAATTGTGGAGATCAGAAACCTGAGTGCTTGATGGGGAAAACTGAAAGAAGTGTTTATTTTTTTTCAAAAGAAGTTGATTCAAATTTCAGGGGCCCTGTCTCATTCTCTGTCCCTACAAGCTCAAAAGTGACT
>JAWWES010000041.1:63893570-63928999 GCA_035583135.1 Lophotriccus pileatus
ATTTTTTTTCAAAAGAAGTTGATTCAAATTTCAGGGGCCCTGTCTCATTCTCTGTCCCTACAAGCTCAAAAGTGACTTAGGAACTGAAGCCCCATATCCCCAAGTGACTTTCAGCACTCACGGCCATAAGTGTAATTGAGGGTGGCAAAGTTATTGCAGAGTCTTTAAAAAATTACATATTATCAGTGGTTAATATTACCAGAACCAGGAATATCTCTCAAAGCACCTTTTCAGCATCTGATTGCTGCAGAAGACTCAGTAGTATGATCTTCTTTCCCTGTAGATGTGCTGGTTTTGGACCGCAGGAAAATAATCTGTCAGCTTGAATACTTCTATAAATATTTATACTTGGGAATTCATTCCACAATGTGCAAGCTAAACTTACAGAAAAACTTCCTTACCTCCAAGAATGTATTATTTTATTTCAAATGTAGCATTACCAAATTAGAACTGCAATTTGTGCTCAAAAAGATTAGTATTAGAAACACTTTTTATGAAACAGTGTCTTGTTTCAGAGGACAGGAGTAATTAGAAAAGTGTTGGCTTCAAGGAAGCTAATTGTGAAATAATGTTCTGAGAGGTTTAAGAAGCTGAAGACGTTCAGGAAGTTTACCGTCACCAACTCTTGAGTCAAAATGGTCATGGTAACCACTGGGAGGGTCTTAGGTAGGTCTGTGGATCTGAACAAGTGTTCAGGTGTTGAAAGGAGTCTAAAGTACCGAGGAAGAGCCATGGGGTTGTGTCCATGATTGATTCATGGATGATCTG
Source organism: Lophotriccus pileatus (assembly GCA_035583135.1). Lineage (NCBI taxonomy): Eukaryota > Metazoa > Chordata > Aves > Passeriformes > Tyrannidae > Lophotriccus > Lophotriccus pileatus. Next base: position 63,894,339 of record JAWWES010000041.1, read on the forward strand.
CCTGTAGGGCTGAAGTTACACAGCAGCTCCCTGCAGAGAGAGCCTGTAAACACAGCCCCAGATGATTAAAATAGGAGGAGTTCAAATCAAAATCCGTCACACATTTTTTATTGAAAACTCTTGCCTTGATTTACTATGTGAAAAATGCTGAGCTAGGCTCATCTTCAGAATTTATGATGGGTAGTCCTAACTGTGGGGAGTATCACAAGACTCCCAAGTTACTTGGGAAAGCCATCATCTGTGCTCTGGAGATGATTATGGCATCCGTGGGCATACAACTGGTTTCCCTTGTTCAGTCTTTTCTTGCAGCATTACTGCAGAAAATAATGCTTTGAGACATCTCTCTTAGATGCACAGACATGGTGGCCCTGCTAGGAATGATGTCTGCCTCCACAGCATGCCAACCCCACAAAGTCATACCCCTTGCAGAGGCAATGGCCCTTAAATGGACTGGATAAATACTGACTGGGAAAGGTAAAGTGGTTGTAAGGCATGCAAACGCTGTTAAGCTCAGTTATGGGTTTGCAAGACCAAAACCAGAAGTTAATTGATCGAGTAGTTATTTTATCTAGAGCCTCCACAAATCCAAAAATAAGATAAGTGGTTCCAGATAAATGGTCTGCAGAAGTAAATCTGGAGTTAGTTTACAATTACTCCCAATGTTATCCAACCTGCCCTTACTGCCGGTGTTATCCAAGTGATGAACAGTGATGAGTGAGTACAATATTTGTCTGTTTGGGGTGAAAACAGACTCTTGCGTTGCCTTTCTCCTCTGGAAACGGAGTTCTTCCCAAGTTTTCCTCAGAATGCATGGCTTGTTCTACACTGACAGTGTATTTTCAGTATGATACTTACACTTTTCCAGGCATTGCTAAAAACCTCATTTGTAACAATATGTGTTTTCTCCAGACTGTGTTATTTTTGTATTGATGGCAAGCAAAAGAGAAATGACAATGCAAACAAAATTAAACTGCCAAGGAGAAAAATATGAGAAGAATTTTCCTTTAGAGCTCTTTTTTTTCCCCTCTGTTTTATTGTACTCCCATTCAAAGAATCTTAAGGTCTGATTCCAAGCCCGTTGAAATGAATGGGAGTCTTTCCAGTGACCTCAGTAGGTTTTGGATCAGGGTGTTATTGAAACCCTGTTGTCAACTTCGATAATATAAAGTAATTGCAGTGTGTCTATAGTATTATTACCTTTCAAAAGTGAATGATGTCATAAAAGGTCCAGAATCTGAATTCACTGGAAGCAATTATTGTTATTTTTCAAGTTAGTTTCTCAAAGATAAAAAGCACTAAAAGCTGTGTTAAAACAAGATAAGGATACAAGAGCAGAATAAAAGCCATGCTGGGTCAGACCTGTCCTGACTCTGATGGAGCCAAAAGCAAGATGCTTTGGGAAATGTGTAAAAAAAGGCTTATGCATAGCCTCTAAGCTTCCTGTAAGCTTTCAGCCATTTGCAGATCAGAGACTTCCTGACATGGTTTCAGTGCATTCAGTAGTACAAAGCAGTGTGTTCTCAACACACTTTCCTAGAGATCCCTATAAACGTTTAACATTTGAGATATTTTGTAAAAAGAATGTTCGTGATTTAAGTTTCACATACGCACACGGTGAGAAATTTTGCTTGTTTCGGTCTTGGTACCTACTAGTTTTCTTTGAAACCCCTACTGTCAGGAGTGGATTTAAAACCCTTAAGATAATGAATAAATTTTTCAAAGACCTGAATCCCATTTTTATGAGTATACCCAGAAGACTGTGTCTTAGTTTCACTGAAAGCCTGTCCCAGTGTTCCAGGTGACACAATTTTGTAAGATGAAACACGTTCATGTAATAATATGCACCTTAATAATTCAGAAGTGTCGATATAGAGGCAAAGCACATATTAATAAAATTATTGAACTAACAAAGTAGACACTTACATAATGATACAAATAAAAAGAGTGTAATACTTGACCTTCACTACACATAATGGAGTTAACTGCTTCTGATTGCAACTTTTGAGACTTACTATAGCTTCTCAGGGGCAAAGGTGAAGAATAATGCCACGGTAAAACAAAAGGTCCAGTGTTTGGATTCAGAAAAGTACACAAAAAGCTGATATTTATCTCCAGTTCATCTGAACCTCTTGGGTCTGCATAACATGGGTGGGAATCCCTGGAGGAAAGGGCTTCCTTGTAAAATTTTGACAGTTGCAGTGTTTGCCTTTTTCCCATTAAATGTCACCTAAGCTTTCTGATAGTTTTTCCTTCCCATCTGTTAAGAAGAAATTGGGTCACAGTATCCTTTAAAACATAATAAATATGCTTGGTTTAATTTCTATCTTTTTGAGTCAATTGATATTTGAAATAAAGATACTCATATTTCTGCAAGAACTGATTTATTCCACTCCTCCTGGAGACAAAATCAGTGGAAACTTGGTCAAAACCAGAAACCACATAGGATATTTTCTGTAGCTGTCAGGTGTTCACAATCTTGTCTCTGAAAGTTCATTTCATTGCTGGAGTTGATCTACCTCAATGCAAAGAGCCAGCAGAAATATCACTTATATCCTATTCTGAGGGTTTGGAATTTTGCAGCTAATTTACTGCACAGTTAGGTCCTGAAGTGGATTCTTAATAAAGGAGCTTGCATTTAATGTTTAAATTGGTGTATTAATTGTTTTATACATAGTGTAATGATAGTGTGTCTAAATCCTGCCATCAGCATCTACTGGAGGAAGGGCAGAAGTGTGACATAGTTCTTTAACAAATGCAGTGAGCAAAGCTTGTCTTTAGTAAGTTGATTTTATTGTTCCTTGTGAATCACTTGAGCAAGTTGTGTCATCTCAGAGGCTGGATAAGTGGAGCAGGTAGACAGACAGACCTTTTTATTAAGGGCTGTTTTATTTGTTGAGAGGTGATTGCATGTCTTTTTACCCAGGCAAAGTACTCACTGCAGCTAGATTTTGCTGCTTGAAAAAGCTAGAAATTTCTACTTCCAGTGTACACTGTTTAACCTTCATCATGGAGCAGTTAACTTCATGGCAAAGCTTTCTGTGTTGCAGTAGTTTCTGGATTTGGTAGTTTACTTTTTCAGCTGTCAAAAGGAAATCTTAAGTGCCTGACCCAGGACCATGTCTGACCTTTTTTTAATTTCTTCTGCTGTTGAGTTCTAAAGGGCTTTGGCTTACAAGAAAAGAGATTCAAACCAAAAGTCATGATGCCTAAGGCAACTTTGTTATTTGCTCTTATATGGATCTATGGCTTAAAAGAACAATCCTGACTTCTGTTTTCAGAAGCACTCTCAGTTTACAAACCTAAGAATCTAGAACTTGCCTAAGCTCATCATAGTTATCCCTACGTGGAGCTCTTGCAGAACTGGAACAACCGCAGATCCAGAAGGCTGTATCTGCATTGTTAGCCAAAAGAAGTCGTGCTGTCTCTTGGGTTGTTCTGCTTTCTAAGGTAGAATTTACAAGGTTTTGACATATCTTTAGTAGTCTGGAATATCCTTGGTATAACGATGCTCAAATTCCTCATTATCTGCTTAAAAGAAATTGATTGTTTTCAAACAAATTTTAATATTTTTCTCTTACCTCCCTTCTATCTGTGTACACCATGAAAGTAAAAATCAAGGAAGGACTCTTATTGTGTTCAAACAGTAATTTCCAGCTTTAATAATTTTCAGACCATCTGTCTGTAATTCATTCACTGTCCTAATGCTCCCTGTAATTATTTCTTCTAGCCAAAGGAAAAAAAAATTCTTTTATTTAAAGTTTGGTATATATGGAAGACACTAATTGTGTGAAAAATTAAGAATAGGATGTGGTCTCTCATTTTGTTTGCTTTCTTCCTCCTACATGTATCATTATATGTTATTTATATCACATGCTTCCATTTGGGGGAAGAGTCACCACCTGCTGAACTAGTGTGGAGCATACCTTAAATTTTTAACTTTTTTTAAGAGGCTTCTCTTGTTCTTCACTAGGAAAAGAGATATGAAATGAATACAGGATTGTGTTGTTTTGAAAGTAGAATAGCATGTGAGCTCAGGAAGGCAAAGGCTTTCAGGAAAGAAATTTCTACGTTAATAAAGATGAGAAATGGACTAGATGACCCAACAAGTATTCAGTGTCCTGAACTATAAAGCCTAGTGCTTATATATCAGTGTTTTCTCCGATTCAAAACCAAGTTTATAAAATGATGGGTTAGTATCATACCAACCATGCTACACAAGCTTGTTTCAAGATATTTCTTTTTTATTTCTAACACTTGTCCATATGTATTTTCATCCAGTTATAAATAGTTGTGCTTCCTTCCATTAAGATCATGCAAATGAACTCTTTGGTTTTGTGCCTTTCCCATATCTGTTACTGGATTGCTTAGCTTATCTGTCTGTTTTCTTGAAGCCCAACAAAAAGAACTGAAAAAATTTAATACCAATAGAAAGTTATTTTTGTTTACAAAGCAAAAACTGTAGAAATTAGGACATTTCAGATTTATAGTTAGCCCTGCAATTTTTTTCAACTGTGTAAATGCAAATAATCTAATATAGGAAGTCTAAAATTATGTATCTTGAAAATTATGTATCTTGAAAAGGCTCAAGAGAGAAAACATAAACATGAGATAGAAATCAAATGTACTGGAACAACACTGTCTGAACTTCTGCTCACCCTTCTAACAACAGCATTGAGCACATTGTGCACACACCACATTTACTTTAAAGGATGGTCCTTATTAGAGGAAAATGCTTGTAAATTAGAGCTGAATGCTGTTTTATATGGAGGCTAATAAGAAATTGGGAAAGACCACAGCATTTTGTGACTTATACAGTCTGCATGCCGATAAAGGGGTGGACGAGACACAGCTATGTGCATGTATATCATTCTTTTCACTTCATCTGATGGGAGTGCCACATGCCACAGAATAGCTTCTTGCTACTTATCTGCTTCCTATCTTCTTGTTCTGTTCCACAAAACATCTGAGAATAACTAAAGTAGGAAACATTATTAACTTGGTTTGCTTGGTTTGTGATGTGTTGGTGACTATCTGGATGTAATTAGAGCTGGTGAGGAAATTATTATTTTATTTTATTATTATAAAAATTAAAAAAAAAAAACATGAAATATTTTTGAAATATTTCTTCACGTTTAGGGGACTTTTTGTGTTTACACCCAAACAAAAACATTACCTCCACCCTGCTGTTCAAATCACATTCCCAATTTAGAAATCTTTGAAGGCATGTTTTTTTTCTGATATGCACTTTGGAAGATTTGTCTACAGATTTACTAACTAGAAAGTAGACTGCAGAGTCAATTATTTCATTTTAGGCAGAGATGAATACAGATAAACTTGAGCCTCAGCCAGTTATATTTTAAGAGGTTTCTGAGGTTGTGAATGATGAATAGCACACAGGTATAAGGCAATAAGTCATTTATTGCCTGTCCCCACACAGTGTCCCTGAAAAATCCTTGAATTTTCTCTCCGTATTGTGTTCGTTCCTACAGGTTCTTTGATGACAGACTTCTCTTTTCTAATCCTGCATGGAGCTGCTAAGGGTCCCTGACCTTTTAAATATTTTAGGTGGTCTGTAGAGGAGAGGGAAAGCACAAAGAGTACTCTTGCCAGCATTGCTTTTTGCTAAAGGTTTCCCCTAAGGTTGTGGCGCATCAAATACAAGTTACCTTGAGGTGAACTTTTGTGCAAACACGGCTCTAAACATATCACACTAGCAAACATACACACTGCTAATGGCCATGGTAAAGCAAGTACCATCCACTGAGAAATGCCAGGGTGTGAGTTCTGTGCAGAGTGAGCACACATACAGGCAGTTTTGGTGAGCACTGATGCACTGTAAATCTCAGCCTGGCTTCCAGCAAGCCCTTCACATTGTGCTCATGCCCTAAGCAAAATTGAATTAAATAGCTTTAAAAACCAAAGCTCAGTGACTCATAAAAATGAAGTAATTTATGAAACTATCAATTACTCCAGGCCGTAGTTTAGTAGAGAAAAATGTATCCAAATTCCATTGACATAGGCTAAGTTACTTTAGTATTGGGACATGGGTTTTTTTCTGGTGAATATTTCCTCCCAGCTTAGAATATGTGTGCGTTTGTGTTTCATTCCTTGTGAAATAACACCCCCACACCCCCAGACTACGGCATTCCTTTGAATAGGCCACAAGAACAGAAAGGGTAGACCCCTTACCTTACACAATTTTTAATCTTAGCTCCCAATCCCACCATTTGCAGCATGGGAGTGAAACAAAATGCATAACTTGGCTTTAATAACCAGGTCTCATAAAGAGTAGGAGGGAAAATGAGATTGGAGATGCAAGGGCTTTTCCCAGTGTCACCCATTTGCAGAGAGGAGGTAGATAGACAGACAGACAGATAGACAGACAGAACCCTTGGATAGTGCTGTCTTCTACATCTGCAACCTCAGCTGAAAACTGTTCTGGTTTCTTTACGTATAGCAAGTGTAGGTTGCTCATGCCAATGATATACAAAACAGGAGGTGTGCCCAGTACCAGGCCTATTCCATCTAACTACATGCAATTAGCTGACATAATTAAACAAGGAAACGAGTTACCACTGACACTATCTCTAATCATTCATGTCCACAGACTACTCTACCAATGTCCAGGTTGCCCTTTAAACTAACTTAATCTTGCCAGTTGGACAAACTAATTCCCTTCTCTCCAACGACTCTCTTTCACTTCCATTCACCATCAAAAATTCTTTCTAGTTGTGTTCATGTTTTTTTTATGCTACCCTAGTCTTACCAGCTTCTTTTTTTGCTTTAAATATCATAGATATAATTCTTAGTCTGAATTTGTTCTCCACTAATGGGTGTCCCATTTTTATTCTTCTTTTTTTTAGAAAAAGGGGTAGACAAAGGATACTATAGTATAGGAGCCAGACTGATCCGGCTAGAGGATAAGGTAAGTGCATGAAAGCTTGCTCTTTTTTTTCCTGAGTCATGATATCTGATCTACTGACGTGCAAGATAGTATCTTGGCATGATTTACTTTAGAATTACAGGGCACCATAATGAAGAGTAATATAATTTTTGTAAGGGAGTTGATGAAGTGCCATGTGCATGTTGTTCACCATTAACCATTTACCTGCCATGCAGGTTTGGTTCTCGAGGATAAAAGGAACTGCTTTGATATTGAAGCCAAATCACACATTTAGTGTATAAGTACAGGGAAGTATTAGTGAGTTAAACAGAAAGGCCAATATCAGCAGCCTTTGAAAATAGCAACAGTTGACATCTCAGTTAATGATCTTGAGATTCTTTAATGTTTACTGCTTTTTTTATCCCTGTGTAATTACCTTGCATCAATTCTGCCCCTCCGCCACTGTCTTCTCTTGTCATTAATTGGAGTTACTTAGAAGTATGCCTAGAGGCCAAAGCTCAGTGAGGCTCTATTGTTTTAGACCTAATATAAACTTCCTCAAGAGCTCTTCCCACTCCAGTGGTAACAAAAGAAAAAAAAGAATTTTGCTTAAAATTAAGGCTCTATTTCTCTAATTGTGTTTTGGTCAGCACTCCTATCTACCCCTAAAAGCTGGTGTCCTCAGAACAGGGTGATTTCTCTGGACAGCAGCAACACAGTAGTTTTGGTGTGTGGTATGATGTAGCAGCTGAGACAAAAGTCAGTTTGAATTTACCCTGTCCACTGCTGATTTGTATCCTTGTCTCACTCAAATTTCTCATGCAAATTTTCCTTTCACTTCTTTCTGGGGAAGTGAGGCAAGAAGGAAAGAGGAAGGAAAATTCTCATAGTTCTCAAGAACCGCGCATCTTTCCAAAAAGCAGAAATTGCAATTAAACTAATACAATCCCTTGCCTAATTTGTGATCATCATTGCTAGGACAACACTGGAAATATGTCAAAGAGCAGATTTTCTTTGATTTTTAGCCTTCTTGGATAGTTCCAGAGAATCAGCTTCACGAATCATCTGAGTTAACTTTTAAAGTAGATTGGTCCCTTGTGTGGAAAAGGGAAAATGGCTTTCATTCAGATTGCCTTAATTCATTTCAAAAGAGACAAATTGCTCTCTAGCCTCTGTATATTCTGTAAATTTGCACCACTAGCTTGTTCAGATTTCTTGAATATGCATATATAGAGAAACCCACAACACAGATTTGAAAATTTAGCCATAAAAGTATCTATGATAACAGTTAGAGTGCTTTGAGTGGGAAATACTGCTCGTATTGTAAATACCTCTGGAAGCAGTTTTTCATGGTCTCCTGACTGCTCCATATTTATGAAGAAGAGAGGTGAGAAAGTTTTTGGTGTGTCTGGCACCAGTCCAGCTTTAGCACAGTGGGCTGTGGATTCAGTAAATTTTATTTCAAAGCCTTCCTTAGAGTACTACAGAGGGGTCTTGGTATAAGAAGAGGAATGTTGCAGGAGATACTGGTGTGTGCCATAAGTGCTGCAGTGATTGATCTCTGTTGCATAGGCCTGCTTGTGTTCTGCCTTTACAGCTTAACCCTGCCAGAAAACTGAACTCTAGCTGATTTGAAGAGTTATCATTTTCATCAATGCTGCCTTGATGTAAATGTTTAGAGATGATGAAGCCACATGGTTTCACCGTCTCATGTTAAATATCTATTGAGAGGTTGTGGTAACGAGTCTGTAGCATGGATTAAAAGCAATATTTTCAGAACAACAGTCATGCAAATTAAAAAAAAAAAAAAAAAAAAAACGGTGTTCTAGCAACCTCAACTTCATTTAGACATGATCTAAATATGGTACAAGCTCAAACCATCAGTGTGGGTAAGACCTAGCTGCCATTTTGTTTGAAGAGTTCAACTTAGTGCTTTAATTTTAAGTATTATATGGAAACTGGTGAATTCTCTTTCTCTCTCTTCTTATTGTTCTGCAAAAAAACACATAGAAAGGAATAAAAATCTGTTCAGATGTTTTCCTAAGATGACTCAATCATTGCAGCTTCCTTTTTGTTCTCAGACCAAACTATAAATGTAAAATAAAATGCCAGGCTCCAAGGTAATCCAGGGTATTTGTTTTTTCAGTACAAATTAACCTTCTTTCAGAGGTACAGGGCTTCATTCTCATAGGAAAATAGACATGGTGCAGAAAGACCACGGACATTTGTTGTGTTGGTTTGTTTGGCATTTTGGTAGCATAGGTTTTGGGTTGGATTTTTGGGGGGTTTTTTTGTATTTGCATCTTTTTAGCACATTAGGCTAAAATGCATATGATTACTTAATGAATGCAAAGTGGAGCTTCCTAGCTATCTCTGTTCTAATGGGACAAGAGAAACTACTGCACCCTGCTGTCAAACTGCTTCCCCTAAACTGTTTTCCCATGTCTCATGGGCTCTCCTGTTCTAATAGTTCACTGTGTAGTAGCTGCTATCTGCCCAAATGTGAAACAATATTGGAGTCAGGAAGGACAAGCTGAGTTTCAACCTCTGAAGGAGAATAAATGAAGCAAGGGCATGTCTGACATCAGGCTCCAGCTGGTGGTGAAAAATGATCTCCCCCTTGGAACCAGGAAACCTTTGGGATCAGCCTCTTCCCCCTGGAGAAATTATTTTAACATTCAGTCACCCAGTATAGTCATGGCAGCCTCCCAACACAGTGACACATCTGATAAAATGGCACGTTTTTGGACAAAGGCCAGTTAGTGTAGACTGATAAAAATGCAGTGTGGACTTGAGCATTTCATCTGCTTTAATAAGCTGTATCAATAAGCAAATACTACGCCTCTGATCCAGACTGATCCTTCCCATCAGCATTTTGCAGTTCGTTTGTTTTCTTTGTTTCTCTGAAAAGAAAGTCAGAATGTACTATACCCATTCAGAGCTGTGTCTTTTTCTGCATAAAGTGATTGCTCTTTTTGTAAATTGAAGGAGAGAAAGGTGCACATTTCTGATGGTTAACATGAACTTCATTCCCTTGAGAGGTTTGCTCTCAAGTTAAAATGTGGGGTTTGCTGTACAGAAAGGCATAGGGGCAGGTCTCTGAAGTGGTTGCTTAGTGATAGGTAGAGGCTTTGAGGCAGAGATCCAAAGATAACAGTCTTCCATTCGTGTGGCAGGAGCAATATTGCCTGCAGCCTCTGTTTTGTGACCATCCAGCTGCTTATGTAACTGTAAGGTAACGGGGTAGAGGTAGAACAAGTCTGTGTAGGATGAAGCACCATGAGGGTCCAGCACAAGGCAAAGACGAAATTTACTTTGCCTTTAAGCATTGCAAAGCTGACTAGAAAGGGGTAAAATGTATGGTGACAGTTTTCAGGCGATATGTAAACCCCTTTTTGGCAACGTCAGTGCTGTATAAGGCTTTACTCCTTTCAGTGACATAGAACGTTGCATAGTGCAAGTTTACCCATAGCACTTTTCAACCTGTTTTTCCACGAGTAGGGTATAAAAATCTTATTTTGTTGTGGTCAACATAATAACTTAGTGTGGTTCTTGTCACAAAAACACTGAAATGTTTAGAGAAAGAATGAGGCTTCTTTCCCAACATGTGATGTGTGCCACTTGGCCGACCTCTTCCTCAGTTTGATGGCAGGGTTTAATTTTATATTGTGGTATGTAGCCATTGACAGATTCTTTTGAAATTAAGTATTAAGAGGGAGATTGGTTCCAAGACGATGTTCTAGAGCTGGCGTTAGTTTCTCTTCAAAATTGTAAACTAATGCTTCTTTATGATGAAATGAGTATTCTTTCTTTTCCTTTTCTTTTCAAAATTAGAAACAAAAATCATGGTGTGCTATGTCCTTCTGCACGGCAACCTATAAATAAAAACAGGAGAGAAAAGAATCTGCAAATGAAAGGTTAGAAAGGACAGCTGTGTTGTCTTTGAAAAAGAAATCTATTAGGTATTTTTATAATTATATGGCAGTCTTCTTTATGTGGTATTTGCAGTTATGATTTACGTCCATATTACCATAACTATTTCCATACTTATAGACAACATGTGATAATGCTGGGAGCCAAAAGCAGCCATTTGGTAGCATTTAAAAAATGCAGAAACACTAAGAGAAAACAGGGCAGTAAAGCAGAACCCTTCTGAGTTTTATCCATCTGAGTAATGCAAGCCAGAACAAAAGTGTCGTCCAACATAAACAAATGTAGAGGTTGGATTGTGGTGGCAAAACTCTCTCTTTACCAATTTAAACACTCATTTTTGAATTGGGAGCTAAAAAGATGGGCTCAGAGAAGAGTGGTATTTCCCTGCCATCTTATTCCTCCTGGGTAACAATGGAGGGGTGGATGTTAGTGAATCTCATTCCTGCTGTGATGACATCAGGAGTCATTAAACAGTAAATTATTTATCATGACATTGCCTGCAAGCACCACCATAGTGAAGGCCTGATCAGAATTTCCATTATAAACCCCCAGTTAGTGGGTGGGGTGATGGGCATAACTGAAATGCATTTAAAAAAAAACAACAAACCATAAGCAAAACAAAAACCCCAAACAAACAAACTAAAGGTGAATATTGGTGCGTGATGAGTCAGTTGCAAAATGAGCATGCTACATTTATAAGATTTCATGAATACGTCTGAAATAAACACACTTATTAACAAAAACATGTTTTGGCACTAAGGAGTTTGTGCATTGTTTGCCCCCAGATTTGTAAAGATTGAGTCATTCCATAATATAACGTTTTTCAGAAGGCTTTTTGCAAGTGGGTGTTGCGGATTTTCTTAGCTACTTAGCTCAAAGCCTTACCTCATTTACTCTGGAGCAGTACAGCATAAATACATTGGTCTGCACTGTCACTGGATTTTTATTTTCAATCTGTTATCAAATTAAAAAAAAAAAACAAAACAACCAAACAAAGAAAGAAAAGCCCTGATGCTTCAAGTCAAATTGTGTTTCCATTTATGCCAGCGAAGTTACCCAGGACTTGCGTAGCTGTAAATTGTAGCACATTTCTTACATGGCTTTAAACAAGTTTCCAGTTCATGTCTTCACATCCTGCTCATCAGGAGTGAATTGACTGAGATGAGGTGAAAGCAAAAATGGGAACTCAAAAATTTCAGAATTAATATGAGTGAAATTATGGTTTTCATCTATTATGACTAAGTGAATCTTTGTGTTATGCTTGGGATTTAAGGTGTTGTAGAACTGAAATCGTGCATGTGTTCCTGTACTGAAACATCAAGATAGGCTTTTAATCTGAAAACCAAGTAATGATGATTTAACTGCTTAGATCTCAGCCACACAGCTTTTCTAGTTTGCTAGCTGACTTCTCAATGCAGAGAGGAACTATCTCAGCCCTGACTCCTTTTGACTATCTGAGGCAATTTTATGCTTCTCAAACAAACCTTGCTTAATACGGATGAGAACGAAAGGCTGGTTTTGAGCTGCCTGGTTGTGATGGTAATTTCAGGAGGATCAGGTGAAAAAAAGAGCTAAGTCTGATAGCCTTTCAAGTAAAAGAAGGGACAGATCATATATTCTGAAGTATAACGGAAAGAATCCTCCCTCAATTCTTCCCCTAAGTTTTCTGTTGTGGAGCTTTATAATATGTGGTACTGGGTAGCACCCTCCTGTTATTAAGGTTCTACACCACTTTCCATTATGGAGCTTTATTTTCAGTTCCTTACATCTTTGCCAAGCTTCAGCCATCTGGGCAGAAATTCTCTGAGGCAGATGTCTGCCTCAGACTGAGATCCTTTGGAAAATTTATATGTCAGTGTGGGTCATCCTTTCTATATCGCAGTAACCTGACCCACTGTGAAGATTCTCCCAAAAGTAAACATTAAAACGGTGATGGAAAACACTTGAGCTTCTAAATTTGAGAAAGAAAATTGGACAGAAATGGAATATTATATGCCAGTCTTGAGACCCAGAGGCTGGATCCAAAAAGTAGTGAACTCAGCAGGAAGCTTTCACGTGGATCAGGCCCTGATTTTTAATGGGTGAAGGAACAGAATGTTTCATATAGTGAACATTTGCCAGGATGCAATTCTCCACCATAAATCAAATGTTAAATAATTCCAAAGCCCAAGAAATGAGCATGCAGATGGCAGTGTCTGCTCCCCAGTGATTGCACTGACTGTTGATCAGTATCCAGCTTGAATAGTTTGTTTTCATTTATAGAAGACCCAAGGATCGCTCTGATTAGGCAATCAGTGCAGTCCAGTTGCGTTTCTGCTCTCTTGGCTGAAACTCCTCTGGTTGGGAGCAAACTCATCCATCAGATGCTGCCCATGACACCTGGAGCATGCTGGAGTTGGGGCACACAGGGGCTCACAGCCATGTGCTGCAGAGTAGCCTGAAATCAGCTGGGTTCAAGTCTTACCTTTAGTGAGGAAGAATAGTCACTTGCAGATACTGCTCTGTACTAGCGCTCCTTGAGAAGCACACACGGATTAACTGAAGACAGAAACAGCAAAGTGACTTAGGGCTGCTGGGAAGTAACAGAACCTTTGGGAAGAGAGTCTTTCATGGTCTATTAAAACGGTGGAAATCTAATCCATGTTGATGCACGCCAGCTGTTTAACCTGCAGGGAAAAGGTCCTGGAAGCAGCAGTGTTGGCCAAAAAGGCTGTGCTTGAGGGAGCCTGTCCACTTCTTGCTGTTCTCCACCAAAACCTTCCCAGCACCACAAGTGGGTTTAACCAAAATTGAGGAAAGGGTCATGAGCTTAAAAACATTCATTTCCTGTAAGTTTTAGAGGAAATAAGTGCCTGGGTAGAGGACAGACACCCTGTTAATCCCCCTGCTCCCAGAAGAAAAGACTACAGTGTGAGCGTGGCTCTTCTCAGGTGCCAGAGAGTCCAGTCACAAATGTATAGGAATCAAAGCTCTGGTAGTTCTGTTGCTTATGATGCAGTGAAATAATTTGTTTACTATTGCTGGGTGAAAAAAAGTATTTTTACTTTAAGAGGATTTTGGAGATTTTTACCTTTTTTTTTTTAATAAAATGTCAAATCCTCCCATGAACAGCTTTGACCTGAATGTCCAAAGAGTAACAGAAATTAGGTCAGCTACAAGTATTTTACTTGTGATTTTTGTAACTTTTAATAGGTTATTGTAAATAAACACGAAGGTCTGAATGATCCTGGGCCGCAAAACAAAATGCCTTGCTTTAGTAATGTGGAAAATGGAATATTTCAACAATCCTTCTATCCCATTCAAATAAAAAAATATTAAAATTTATAAATGCATTACACCCGTCTTTTCATACGAGCAGTGTTTTAAAAATTTTAATTTTCTGATGGGAAAAAAAAAAAGTCATTTGGACAGTTTTTGCAACCTCCAATCGTTGCAGATGTTAAACAATTTAATTTAGAAAGCTGTTTTCAAAATGAGATTTTGTAGCTGTTATTAGTTGGATATGGCTGAACACTGCAAGTGCTGCCCTCCCTACAGACAAGTTGAGAATTTTTCTTTGGAATGTTTCTCCATCTGAAAATTACAATATGTTTCCAATGCAACATTTTTAGAGCAAGTGTCACATTCTATGGAACTGTGTTTTAAATTTTATACTGAAAGAACGTGTTTCCAGTTTTTACACTTCAGAGCGACTTTCTGAAAATGAGAATTGGGGTGAAATATTCTAATTTTCTGAGCATTTGAGTTGGACAGGTTTATTTCTGATTCATTTGTGTGAAATTAATATTTCATTCTGGCTTTGAGTGAAAGGCATTCCAGCATAGTGAAGAATTCACAGAAAACGCAGATAAATTTTCCTAGGGGAAAAAGTTTTGTTTTCCTCTAGTACTACTTCAAAATTACTGTAATTATTTCATCTACCACATTTTTCAAATCAGTAATTTATAGGGCAGTTTTAATGTTATTTGAATGCCATGCAACATTGACCTCTAATTAGCCTTGATCAGGGAAAGTACACTGGAAAAACCAGATTTATATTATTCAAATTGTTACCAGAATAACAGTTGGATTTATGTTTCATGCAAGAACTGTGACGCTGAATCAGAGGAAAGATCTGTTTAATCCTGGAGCTATTTTGTTGCTGCTGGTGGCCAGCACTGGATGCTGAGGGATGGACTAGAAGAAGAAATTGAGTCTAATTTGCTGTAACTAGTCTCTGGGTGTTTGCAATGGATCATATATAACAAGTAAGAAGAATAGTGCTGTACAAGGCAAACTACAGGATGACAGCACTCTGTAAAAGATAAATAACCTGAAAAAACTCACCAAGACACACGGGAGTACTGTGGCAACCTGAAAAAAAACCTGAAAAAAAATCTTTTCTCCCTACATTTACCACCAGTTTGTAATTTTCAGTGCTTAGCTTTAAATTTTATGTAGCAGGAAAAAAGCGAGCAAGTCAGTAAGACATACTTATTTTTACAGCATAATTACTTTTCCTCCTATTAAATAATGTTGATAAATTATATTCATATTTTTCCTGTTTAGAAGTTTGGGTGTTCTGGGGTGTTTCAATAGAACACATGGTCCTTTGAGACTAGGAAAAGGGGACTGGGTTCTGAGTCTGAGAAGGAGAAGTGGTAATAGGGTACCTCAGATCTCTTCTGATCATGTAGCTACAGTCCTTAGTTTATTACAAGCTTGATCCTTAAGTGTGTTTTTGTGCAATATCAGAATATAATTAAATATTACTAAATCACTGAGAGGTAATCATTTTATTTATGAGAGGATTTATTCATGGTCTTGTTATTGAAGAACTGTGCTTTTTTCATTATGAGCTTTTTTTTTTTTTCATTATAACTTGTTTTTCACAGGTTAAAATACCTGTGAAGTAAACTATCTTCTGTCACACCAGGCCATAGCCACATTCTCAATTCTATGGTTGTGATGCCATAAATTAGCCTGGGAAAACAGGGTAATTCAGCTTGCAGGAGTCTTCAGGAGGTTGTTTAGTCATTGCAGCAACTCCACCATCTCTACTGTGGGTCTATCATAGTCCTCTAATAATATGTACGAATGTAGATGAGCAAATAAGCACTAGAAATGTGCTGAGAGGCTTTGACAGAATCCCGTAATCATTTAGGTTGGAAAAGATCTCTGAGATCATCTGGTCCATCCTTTGACCAATCACCACCTTATCAACTAGACCAGAGCACTGAGTGCTCCTCTTCTGTGAAGAAATTTTTCCTGATGTCCAACCTGAGTCTCCCCTGGCACAGCTTGTGACTGTGTTGTCTTGTCCTGTCACCTGTTAGCTGGGAGAAGAGGCTGACACACACCTGGCTACACCCTGCTTTCAGGTAGTTGTAGAGAGTGATAAGCTCTCCTGTGCTTGCTCCTGTTTAAGAAGCATCGTTAAGGACCAAATTGGCCGGTCTGTGTTCCCACAGTTAAATGTGTCTTGGGCCTTGTTTTCAAAACCTGACAAGTAGAAATACTGAAAATTCAGTCATATTTTCTCTTCTGAAAAATGCTAACAAAAATAGGAGGCTATAACTGACATAAAAAGGACTGTTTTTCAAGAGGTGAAGGACACAGCCAGGCACATAAAGCAACTTTAGCAGGTATGGAATATGGCCAAAACAGTGTCATTTAAAATGTGGGCTACTACAGGGCCATGCTGTTGCTGCCAGGTCAGGTTAAGTGTCTGACCAGATCTACATCTGGATTCAGGATCTGGCTGACACAGCTTTCTTGCCCCTTGAGGAGCAGAGATTGCAGACTCTCAGCTCTGTGATAATATCACAAGTCTCCTGCTACCCTGAGCATTTCCTAAGGCTTCTGTATTTGGAAGCCTCCACCTCCCTGTCTATCCACTCCGCCATCACCCGTCTTCATCTCCTTTATTATCCAAAACCTCAGCAGTTCCCAGCTCCTGATGTGTCTCTCCGTGTCCATTCACCTGGCTGACATCACCCCCCTTCATGCCCTTTGTTATCCCAAAAGGTTGGCAGTTCACGGCCTCTTGTCTCGGGCTCCCACCCAGAGCTCCATCTGCATTTCAATCTGCGCCTCAATCTGAGCTTAGGGCCCAGCTGCCTGGACCAGATGTATTCCTCAACAGTGGGAATTCTGAAAATTGCCTATTACTAGCCCTTGATGTGGAGATATACACATGAAAAGCAGAAACCCTAAAGCCTCAAAACTCAGAAATAGAATGAAGAGTGTGTATTTAAAATTTAAGGCTTTTTGAGACAGTCTTGTTGCACCGACTGTCAGTAGCTGTAGCAGACACTGATTTTAATTTCTACACCCTGTCCAGAGGAGGCAAGAAAAACAGCTAAAAGGCCATGTAAATGCTCAAAATTACAGCACTGCACTCAGGAAGCTTAACAGGAGTTCAGGTATCTTCCAAGCAGCAGGCACTGCCATCAGGACATACCCTAGGAGGCAGCAGAAGCCCACGTTGTTCCCTCTCGACAACTCAAAACACATCAACCGTCTTTAACTTTCCTCCTCTGCCTTACCCTGAGCTGCCTATTAACGTTGGGTTTGTTACTGGCTTCCAAGGTGCTTGGCAGCTTTGCTCAGCTTGTCGCTGTATGTACCTGGAGAGTCTCTAAAGCCACGAGCAGCTCCTTGCCTGCGAAAGGCTGAACCTAGAACCCGCAACAAGACTGAGTGGGTGTCATGCAGGGAGCATTAGCATCCTTGTGCAGTGCTCAGTTTGCCTCAGTATTTGCAGGCAAACAGAAGAAATGGCTCTTTTCTCCACTCTTACTTCGAAATCCTGTAGTACCACTGAAAGAGGGTGGTCCTTGAGGGGTACCCAGAAACTGAAGCACAGCAGTCTTTTCCCAGCACCACTACACATACCTGAAATTAGTCTAGGCAGGTTAGTTAGAAATAATTTTTTGAAGGGCAGGAGGACTATACCCAAAGAGTATTCTCACCACAAAGCCAACTTTATGATTACCATATAAATGGGATATCCAGCTTCAGAAATGAATGGCTAGGTAGGCAATACCACAGCAGTGCCCTCAGGATATGCATTTTCTGTGCCCCCCTCAGCTCTGGCCTCTCCATTCACCCTCATCATTAAATTAGTGGGCAGCTGCCCCAGGGTAACAGCATTCGTGCAGGGTGAGGCCGGGGAGATGGCTTTAGGGAGGTCAGGGCAGGAGCATGAGGTTGGGAAATGGTAGTTTGTCAGAGGACAAAGATGGAGGTGGAACATGAAGTAGCTCTTTCTGGATGTAGGAGTTGCAAACAAATGAGATTTTCTTAGAGATTTTTGGAGCCTGACCGGAGAAGCATGCTCTTCAGGCCAGGTTTCATTTGAGCCTGGTTCTGCAGCCTTGCATGGCTCTACCTTAGTCCAAACTTCTTTGATATATGTTAACTAAGTGTGCAGTTGCATGGATGTGTAAACTTATAGAGCTCTGATTTATATTTTGTAATTTTTGCATCTACGTTTTTTCTTTTTCTGGCTATCTTTTATATTTTATGCATTTCAACCTCCATTTTTTAGAGTCTAACAAGAATTTACGGTGCTATATGAATACTGAATGTTGCTATTATTTCTGAGGGGAGCTTTTGCTAGGTACTGTAAGCTCTCCTTCTGCAGCACATTCTAAACTCACTATCCAGAGGAACAAAAAAATCCAAAACAAAACATTGTTTCTGACGCTGTGAGAACAGCTTTTATTTCCAGCCCCAGCTAGAGGGTAAATGTTACTGTAGGGATCACTGCAAGTGGGTCAGATCCTGGAATCCCAATGGGTTTTACCCTGACTTGGCATTGCAAAAATAGACTCCTGATCCTGTGGTAAAACATATCTGCTTGGGGGGTAAGATGCTGAATGGTGACAGGAACTGCTGTAAAGCCAACACAACTTTAATGTGTAGGGAATAGAGTACTCCATATGCTGCTGTGTGATTTCCTTCTTTGGCTTGGAAGGCAAAAATGAACTGCTTGTATTTGGAAGGTGATTTTCAATCCCCAAAATATCTTCTCTGCATTTACTTAATTTTGCTAGCTGGGCAGGCTGAGCATAGCTCGGACTGCTGGGAGTACAGGTTATGTCATTCAGCAAAAAAAAAATCCTTCTGGGAGCACAGTTTTTTTCACATTATTATTTTTTTCCGCCTCTTTCCTTCTCCTCCAACAGTATACATACAGAGGGAGGTCACAAAATAGAAGTAAGCTGTAGCCAACAAAGTTCAGATTTTGAAATTACTAAAAAAAAAATCTGTATACTTATTAGAATTTCTTGTTAATGAGGTCATTTATGTCAGGGCAGGAAATGTACAGAATAGCACAGGGTAGAAAAATCTAGACACTGTAAAACATGCCAACAAATTTGGCACATGCATTACTCCCTTAATATGCCCCCAATGTAATCTATAGATCCCACAAGTGACCACACTATGTTTACGTATGTAAAAACTCCTATATATGTAACACTCATAAGAGTAGCAATTTTACTAGTGGGAAAAGATTATTGTGGTCTTTTTATATAGCATATAGGTTTACTTAGAATGGGTCCTTGTAGAAGAATGCAGGAGCATGAAAAACTGTTAAAATGTCATGATTATATTAATTTCATACTTAAAGGAATACTTCACTTTAAGTTATGGCTCCAAAATTACACTGCTCATTCATGATGTTTTTAATGTATAATTGGCTGCCTTCAAAAATGTCACAGTAGGAGGAAAAAAAAGTTCATTTTCCTTGGCATGTGTACTGTTGCTATTCCTGTGTTCATTTGGCTTGGCTCGGGTAATGAAATGCTGCAGTCTGAAATAACTTTTTATATGTTGACATGTGCATTTAACTAGAATAAGCAGGCAGAGTGGACCAAGTTGGCTTCAGCAATGAACAAAATATATTTTGTATTTAATGTATCAGCCTCCATTTATGATTTTTTTTTTTACATTTCTCTGTTGTAATGGCATACATGCACCTCCAAGATGCACAAAGATTAGGCAGCAAGATAAGATTAATGGGAGGAGGAGGGGTGAGTAAGAAGAAAGAAGAAAGGAAAATGATGGATGCAATTTAACGTCTTGAAGAAAAAGTTGGGAGGGGAATATGACTGATCTTTTGAAATTTATTTAGCCAAAAAAAGCCTGTTGTTTTCCAGAGCAAATAGACCTTTGCTCCTTTGTTGCCTGTCCCTCAGTCTGGACCTCTCAAGTCTCACACACGTTGAGCTGGATTCTTGAAACCTCATCTCATGTTCAGGCCTAATCTGGCTTGAGTCTTGTTCATTTCTAGGATTGTGTTGAGTCTTCTGCTGAGCTCCAGGTACTAGATTTGACCTGCTGTTCTGGTCTCTAAGTCATGGACCACTGATATCTGTGTTTTACACCAAGCACAGGAGAAAGGCCCTTGTGCAGGTGCAGGAATGCTGCTGTGTGGAGCCACACTGAGCAGCACTTCTCCCCCTGTGTCGTATCTGCTCTCCATTTCAACCCCAGCACACAGCTTGGCATGCAGGTCTCACCTGCCAGGAGGCATCTGCAGGTAGTCAGAGCTCACCAGCAGCAGCTCTGCGATATGGATGATGCTGGGGTTCAGAAACAGGCAGCTGGTGTCTTTCCATGGCCAGTGTCCTTGAGTGTTGGGTGTGGGCAGGTGATGGCTTTGCTGCAAAGTCCTCTGCTCTGAGGTACACGGCTCAGAACAGTTTACTGGTTCATTGCACAACTCTGAAACTGGGGCTTTCCTCCAAGGCCAGCTCAGAGGGATGTCCCGTGGTTATGTGGTTATGTGACAGCATCTGGACCTTACACAGAGAACATCTTGAACACTTGCAGGGGGGCAGCACAAGTGCTTAAAGGCGAGGAGACAAATTAGAAGAATCCCAATGAAATTTTGCAGGCAGTCCCATGATTCTGAATGTCTCTTTTGCTGCCATAGCCACTGTGGTGTCATACCTTGAGATATGCTTTCTACATTTTCCTGGGTCATTGTTTCTGGAGAGAAGAAAAGTCCTTCTGTACCTACCTCCTTACACTGCCATGAGCCTGGCAAATAACCTCAGAAGAACAGATAGCTGTGCAGTGTGAGAAGTGTGTCTTGGAAGCAGACTTTAAAGATCAGCAGTGGGTAGTTTTTTTCAAACTAGGCAAAAGACACCTTATTCAGTTACAAACAGGAAACCTGGGCCAAGTTTGTAGAGGTTCATGTCCAGGGCCACTCCCTGGATGAGCTAAGGCTCGATGTTCTTGTCGAGATGAAAATCGTGACACACCCTGTGCCTTGCACGTTGCTGGGACCTGCTCCTGGCCACATCTCAGCAGGGCTTTCTTGTTTAGGTATGTTAAAATTTGGTGTGCCAAGAACTAGGGGTCAGTTAGGAAAAGAAAAAAAAAATCCAGGTAGAAAACTAAGGACATTTAGGAAACTTGAAAACCTGCAAGGAAGTCTACTGCATCTCTGTAAGAGCCTGTGATAGGAGTACCAAAGGGGTACTACTTATGGGGGCTTTTTGTATCACTGTGTCATGAAAATGCCTCTGCAGCATTTTCACAATGGAGTGGGAATAAAGCAAACATGGTATGAGAGGGAGAGAATAGGATTGACCAACTACTTTGTGGGTACTTTCTTTCTTTCTTCTCCAGCTTTCTCTGGATACAATGTTTTAGGTAGATGCTATGTTCCATATGACATCTACTGATCTTACAAATGATCTTACAATGCCTTCTGTGCATAAATCCCAAGGACATATTTCTGTTTGTGGCACTGTTAGTTCTCTTAACTTCTTCTTCAGTGGGAATAAAGATGGAAATATAAGCTGGTTTCTGATGTCTGCTTATTTTATTGATTTTTTTTTCCAGTGATATATCTGATACTGTGGGGAAAAATGATCTTTTGTTGTGTGTGTTGACTCATTTACATCCTAACATGTAAAGTAAAACTTTAATTGAAAATGCAGAAGAGACGTAACTCTTAAGTTCTTTATTGATATTTCCCTCCCTGCTCAAAACTGCCATCAGGGCCTGAGGAAATAATACTACACAGTTTTAGAATTAATCATCTGTTTTATTTCTCAAAGTTTTTATCTGTCCTGTGGTGGAGGACAACTAACAGCAACATCAGCTGCTTTTTAAAACAGCTTTGTAGCATACAGCCAAATAGATTCTGGCTTCTATGTCATTTGGGGGAATGTGTGCTCAAGTACAGTATTTATTAGCATTTAAGCAGTCTTAATTTTACACCTTTTTGTGTATTTATGCGTTTTATTTCAACACACCCCCCCCCCCCCCACGCCCAAACCATTAATGAAGTTTGTTGTTCTTAAAATAGCAGTCCTGTTTGGAATACCTAATTGCTGGCTTTCTGTTGTTGTTCCTGCCTCGGTGCTCGGTCAGAAAAAAGCGGTGTAAAGAGCAGCCCGTGTGTCCCTGCGTTCAATGGGGACCTGTGTTCCCCCTCTGGGAGCCTCCCAGCCCTCGCCGTCCTGCGGCTGAGGATCTCAGCTCCCTGCTTTTAGACCTCTCCATGACAAGCAGCAGAGACTCAATTGATGGGGACCATAAAATGGCTGCATGTCTGCCGGAGATGAATGATTTATTTATTTATTGCTCCTGTATTTATTTATTGCCAGCGTCAAAGAAGAGATTGTACTTCCAGCCCTTTCATCTTCTCCCAAGCGTTGCCTGCGCACTCCACTGGCCCAGTGCAGAAATATTTCCCCCCTCTGAGTGCACTTGCTGATTGGAACTAAATCCTCACAGGCAAACTCCAATGCTACTGGTACAGTGTCATAATATTTCATAGGTCATTTATAAATATTATTGCCAGGGCAAATAAATTTCTTCAGAGTACTTAGTCTACTGCTAATAAATAGTTTATTTAAGCTTGTAAGAATGGTGACATTTCACTTCGAATATCTTTGGCCTCTTAAAAATTATTAGGGCAGAGAGGAAAAAAAGGGAAAAATAAACTGGAAAAAACAGGCAGCAGATCTTTTGATACTTTTTCCCTACATTTTTGCTTGCGTAAATGGGCCTTCTTGTCAGACTGCATGTCTCTGTGTGAAGCTGGTTACAGAGTTTGATTAATGTGTATTATTTAACATTTCATTCAGTAGATAATTCTCTCTTTTTTTTCTCTTTGGGAGCTGCATGCAGCTGAAATAGTGTTTGAGCAGGTTTGTTATGAGTTACTACTCACAGCACTAGTAGTAACTAAATCTCTTTTGCCACTTTTCCCTTTTGGGCTAAAAACTGTAGACGTGGTGGGAACGTTTTGTTGGTTTATTTTTTTATGGTTTGGGGTTGGTTCAGATTTATCATTATTATTTTTCTTGCTCTTTGGTTAAAAAGGTTGGGGTTCAGTCAGATTTTTAATAGCGATATGAAGACAGAGACCAGAAGGGGGAAAGGATTTTCTAGCATCCTTGTAACCATGCTGAACTTCTGTGACAAATGCTAAAGAGAAGAGGTGCTGTACATATCTTTTGTAAGGAATGCAACCCACTGACAGTGACTGGTGGGGGCACATGGCTGTCATTTTGGACAATAGACAGTGGTTTCTTGGTTTAGTTTTGTGGTGTGAGTTGTGTTTCGTTGGTGTTTTTTTGACAGCTCAGCAGAGATGTTAACTATCAGCTCTTTTCATTCAACTTCTGAATTCATGTCAAGAATAAATGCTAAAATACTCTTTCATGTGTTTCCCATAAAATGTGTCATTTCTCATTCAGGGGGCTCAGGAAGAGGTTTAAAGCTGATAATTGTATTTGTGCATGTGTGGGAATGTTGTATTTCTATTGCAATCATCCAGTATGGACAAAAAAATAATGTTCCATTGAAAATATTCAGTGATTTTTTAAAACAATACTGTTTAAAAATGACAATCCCTGCAACTCTAAAGATGGTTAATACCTCTTCTGGCAGATGACTCCATACCAGTCTTTGCCAGATGACAAGCCATGACCAGGCACTCTACAGAAACTCTGGGAAAAGGCAGGGGAAAAAACTCAGCAAACTCAAAACATATATAGGAAGAGGAACCACTTTAAATGAAGGGAGTGACTGGGAATTTGTCAAAGACTTCTGGTGTAAAAAGCCTGGAAATTATGTACATACCTCAACCAAATACCACATAAGACTAGAAGGAAGGGAAACAACCCTCCCATGTGCTCTTTAGCTAACAAATGACAGGGTTTCCAAGAGCAAAGCAGGGAATTCTCTGCACTTCCATATAAGTTCATGGCAACACAGGTGTAGTCTCCTGCAGAATTGCACATGATTTTGTCATTTAAAGAGACTGGGAAGAGAGAACTCTTCTGACTTGGATTTCCTGGTTGTGAATGGACTTTCTCTCCATTCATGGTTTTTACCTCAGAATACCATGAACTTGTCTTTTTAGTTTCCTACATAGAAGGGGTATTTTTTTTCTTCTTTTTTTTTTTTTTTTAATTTCTTTTCTTTTTTTCTTTTTCCTGGTCTCTTGAAAAATATCAATCAGTTCTCTGAGTGGTGGTTTCCTTCCTTTCCTTCCCTGAGGCATTTATTCTGAATGTCCACCTTGATCCCCAGTGAGCAACAAGAATGATGTTGAAAGGCAAAATAGGAAGTTTCACTGGTCTGTCAGAGCATCTGAATTAAAATACAATAAAAAGGCAATTTTAAGAAGATTTATACAGGTGGACAAAAAAAGTGTATGGTCTCTAGGTTCAGTAGTCAATAAGGTTGTGGCAATATGATGTGTCTGAATCCCTTGGAGAGAATTTGCACAAACATTGGCTGCAAACTTACGATACTTTTTGATCTTCCAGCTCTGGGAAAGTGTACAGGACGGGGGGAAATGTCTCCAAAGCATCAGCATTGAAATAGCCTCAGTGGTAAAGCTTTAGGATGGTTTTGTTGTGCAAAGATAGGGGCTCATTTCCATCCCTGGGCTCCAAGGACAGATCTCAGTGTGAGTATCCAGCATGAGAAGCCTCTGTGCCGATTCCTGGCAACCCCACTAATGTTTTCCTCTGGAAATTAAAAATACTGTTCCTCGTTCTTCAGTGACCCCAGAGCTTCTGGAGGGGGCACAGTTCAGCCAACACTTCTGCTGCACCTGTGCTCTTTGCTCCCCAAGGACGGGGTAGGCAGAGAGCAAAAATGACGGCAAAACAAGCAGAATTACCTTCCAACAATATCTTCCATGTTTTCCAGGGGTTTTATTACACCACCTTAGTCCCTTTCCTGACCATGCCTATGTAGGAGGGAGAGCCTTGCTGTTGATTTTTATCTTCTCTGTGGTCTTCAGGGCACACAGCAAACAACATAAGGCTGTATGTGTGTTTAATATCAATGGAGTAATTTATTTTACACTTTTTTCCTTTATGGGCTGCATAAAGGCATATTTTGTGAGACTCTAATTTCACTTATAAAAGCCCTTGCTAGAAACAAGCTGCATTTTCCTCAGTGAAGCTGTCAAAATTGACAGATTCAGCTTTGATCATAGCAACAAATCTGTCTGACCTCAAATTTTCAGAAGTGTCCCTGGTACAAAAAAGTTGTTGCACTTCCTAAAGAGAAACTCCAAAACCTGGGGGAAATTATGCTGTTGCATGTGAACATTTTGACTATTACAGACCTTTACAGAAAGAAGTAGCTTGAAATTTAACTGATTACTGAATATGACAGATTCTGGAAAACAACTTCTCTGTTTTCAAAGGGTGCAGGGAAATCAGGTATATTTGCAAAATGACTGTTTAGCCTTTTAACATGCATAAAGCTAATAATTTAGATTTCAGTGATGTAACTGAAAAAAAGTTAGTTTTCAGCATGAGTAGGTGTTATAACATGTGTGTGTTTGATTGATGTTATCAGCCTGAAATATTACAGGTATTTAAAACTGCTGAATCCCATTTCCAGCTATTTAAATGTGCTTCAGAGAAATAGCTAATATAAAGCAGTTTGCATTTGTAGGAACCCAGGTGGGCCTGGAGCCAGGCTCTCACCTGGGTGAGTTTAGGGCAGAGAAGCCTGGTTGGTCTGTGAAGGCTCCTGTCCCCAGCTGATGGGGCTGAGCTCCATCAAGCAGCTGTTAAAGTTTTCACTGCAAACTGTCAGAAGTCTCAGAGCTGGAGAGTTCCCTTGAAGTGCTGTTCAGCCTATCTAGAAGTGGAGAAAATGGCTCTGCCTTTGAGGTACTTCTCTGTCTATTAACTGTGGAAAAAAGCCTGTATGACTGGTTTTTAAATTAGACACCCACCTTTCCCAGAGCTGACATCAAATGGGATGCATCCTAGCCACCTTATCTGTAACCAAGGCACTGTTTGATACCTTATTTCTTCGTGTGCCCTGGCATGATGTCCTTTTCAGAGCTAAGTCCTAAGTATTAGGAGGTTTTCCTACTGAGGAAAAGAAATAGGACCGAGGTGGTACAGGGTGGTGGGCAGGAGCTGCAATGACAGTACACTCATCTCTCCTAAACAGTCTGCAGGAAAAATTAAAGACAGCATGTTAAGATTTGATGAGCACTGGGTGGAGGTAAAGTTCCCAAACTCTTTTTTCTTTTTCTTTTTCTTTTTTTTTTTTTGCTAATTGTCTGTCCATGTGGCTGGTTTAAGTGAAAAAGACTCTGATTCACTGAGAGAAGAGTAACATTTTTGAAGATAGTAAACCAACACTATAAATACCTGTGATCCCAAAATTTTAACCTCAGGAACAGCATGGCAAAAACAGTTTAGAACTCTTATGCTCAGTCCTTCATCAGAACAGAGCTTTCTTTCTCTCTCTCTGAGTTTTTAATAGACATCTCAAATTGGGATGACTGTCAGCACTTTCTTCTGGTAAGACATGATTTTGCTCAATAGATATTCTATGTGTGTAGCTATAAATATATACAGACATGGAGTATACACTTTCTGGAGTAAGTCAAATTTCATGTCAAGTTAATTTTCTGATTCATTCAGTGTGTGTGTATGCTGTAATTGTTGCTTTATTTTTATTTGCATATATCCAGTTGTGAGAAATCTTGTGACATTTTACACATGAGCACTCATTCTGTTCTTGTGCCTCTATAGCTGATTAGTTCATTTTTGTAACTTGGATCTCTAGATTCGTTAGGGCACAGCAGTGAGACTGAATTTTGTGGTTTTGAGAAGCAGACTCATGTGCCTGGAAGCATAATTAAATGATCTCAAGAAAAATCAAGCTAACAATATCCCATTTAGATAATAAGTTGTATGCTTTTATAGATAGAAGGGGTTATGCAATGAAATGAAACAAGAAATAAAGTTTAAAAGTTATTTTTATTTCCCCAAATAAACATACATCTGTGAAAGTCAGTGCCATATAGATTATTGAGTGGAAGAGTTTTGCAGGATTAAATGCTTTATGGGTAGCTAGAACACATTATTTAGCATTTTCTCAAAACCAGACATATGCCTCATGCCTCAGAGCCTCAGTCTGACCACAACATGATGGATCTAGGCAGAAATTTCTGCTGTAGTCAGGTCATCCCTTATAACTGTCCACCAACAATGCCATCACCTCTCTGTGGGACACCTTATTATCTGTCCCAGATGTTAGACCCTGTTTTCCTTTGAAAAAAAAAATGCCCCACAAGACAAGCCAGAACATTTTAAATGCCATGAGTCTTAAACTTCTCTTAAGTTCAGTATAACCTGCCAAAGATGAGGTGCTCCAACTTTACACTCTGTAACTGAGAGCTGTATCTGAACAACAAAACAATGAATGTAAAGACATGTTGAAAGGTGAAGGAGCTCCAGTTGAGTTAGTGTGTAGCTCAGCAGCTAAAGGAACTCCCTGAAGTAGAACCAGGCCAGCATAATCAAAACAGCTCTTTGTGTTTAAAAAATATATTGCTGGCTTGGGCATTTTGTATTAGAGGACAAAGAGGACAATACCCTAATCAAAAAAAGACAACTCACTTTCAGCCATTTTAACAAAATGATTCACCAGATTGCATGTATGTTTAGCCAGTGATTCTCCATGCTTCTCTAAAGAGTCAGACTTCATACTTGTGTGCAGCTTCTGAGGATCTGAGGAATATAATGTTTGTAAGTATTCTGTTCAGAAGACATTCAGCTGTTTGGAGGTCACAGTGAATATCTAAGATTTATGTGTATAAAACTGAGGTCCAGGCAGTGATGAGATCCTCTTTACCCACGGATTTATCCTCCTCGAGAAAAAGGAATAGAAGGATGGGTGGGTAGGTACAGAAACCTGCAGCTGCACTGACTGACCCTCAGCCCTTATTATCTTGATGATGCAGTTCAGCCTGTAGTATTCTGCAGAGTGCTCAACAGCCTGAGAGAGTTTCTCTCAGAAATGCATCGTTTCTCCTCTGCAACTCTCCTCCAGCACACACCCTGACACAGTTAAAGCAAATCCTCTATAAGCTCATTCAGTGACCAAAAAAAAACCTCTTTGTTAACACAGAGTTAAAATTGCCCAGTGGTTTCTCGTGTCTTTCCAAAACGCCTTGCTCAGCAAAACTCAAACCTCTGAAAACAGAGAAAATGAGGACTCCTGGCATAAAACAGCAGAACCTTAACTGTGACCCCCTGGAAGTCACAGTCCCTGGGAATTACTGGCATGCTCACCAGATGAGTTCATTGCAGTAGGTTTTACTGAGCCTGATGCTCCAGAACGGCATGTGCTATCAGCGGGCGAGCTTCAATCTGCATTTGTTTTTGTTTTGCTTTGGGTTTTTGGCAGTAAAATTCCTGCATTTTAAACAGTGTCAGAGGGATATTTTGATAGAATTTAGAAAAAAAATGTTTTAGCCATCTCTTCCCTTTCATTATACTCAGTCCCCTGCCTGATGCAGGAACAGTGTATGTCTTATCTTGCTGCTTTCCCTGTCATCTCTATTAGATTTTGGCACACTTAGAGAGAAGAATACACCATTGGCAGGCTCCTCATGCTTGCTGACTTTGCCAGTCACTTCATCTTCCTCCAGTTTCTCCTTCACCCCCTATCCTTGAACTCCTGTTTTCCAATCCCAACAGTCCCTCTCCCTCTCCGTGTTTTTGCACCACCCTGTGCCCTTCATCCTCTCGATCTCCATCCGTACAGTCTTCCAGTGAGCATTCACATTGTACCACAATTTCCTCTTGCAAAAATATTATACCTCCCCAGCAAGATCCCAGCTTCCTTGGCAGGAGCTGGTTGTAGTTACCTCTCTGAGGTTCATCATTATGTCTCTTATTGAGCTTTCTGAGACTGGCTACAGCTCACCTTCCAAGGCCATGGTGTCTACATTGGAACCCTGCAGGATTTGTCACAAAAGGCTGGCTGAAAATCTAAGCCTGATGTTGTGTTTATACACATCACGGTCTAATTTAGACTGTGGGTGTTCACACATTAAGTGCGAGCTTTGTCATTACTTTTCCCACTAGTGGAATCAGTGAGATCAGGTAAGGAACAGTCAAGGTGGGATTTGAACCCTGGGAACAATCAGAATAATCCCCAAACTAATCAAACCTGCTCCTTTGAAGACGGGACAAGAGGGAAATGGATTTGGAGCAAAGACTGGATTTTGGGAGGACTCTCCTGGCGTTATTTTGACCTTGTCCATGATGCCAGCAAAACACAGTGTAAGCTTAATAAATCTTGAGGTTTTTTAGGCACTTCAAAATCAGCCCAATTTCAGCCTAAATTTCAGGGCTTTATAATTTAGTTATTGGAAAACCAGAGTTCTGCTACACTCAGTATTTCTCTTGCAGTCTGCTTGTGTTAAAATATGAAGCAAGGAAATGATATTGTTATTGCCATCTTTTCTTCAAAATATTTAATAGTTCATAGACTATGGTGAAGTAAAGCTTTAAAGCAACCTCAGTAGATACTCAGTGGAAAGAGAGTTGTGAAATGCTTTGCAACATCAGGTCTTACTTTTGAGAATACTCAGTTTCACACAAACCCAAGACATATAATGGATTTAAAAAGTAAAAAAAAAAAAAAAAAAAAAGTAAAAAGCTGTAAGAAAACTATTTCATCTCAAGTTCTTGTTGTACAAGGAGCAGTATTCTCAGGCATAGTTCTGATGTTTGTTCAAAGTATCAGATGCTTAGTTCCAAGATGGAGCATTGCCAAATCCTCGAGTTTTAATGCTGATGTTGGTAAATAATGTACAGTTCTTGGGTAACCATACAGGTACAAATTTGTGGGTTAGACCAAAAAAACAAGGCCAGCACACTGACAGAAATTGATTCAAAGGTAGATGCTCTAATAGTTGTGCTCTTGTTCCAGTCTTTCAGTCTGAAAGGAAAGCTCAGAGCCCTTTTGATTTGAAGCAGAGATTTATGGTTAATTATAGCATTTCCCATGATTATATGTTTGTGCTTCAGTAACTGCTAGATGAGGAGGAAAGTTGAAACAATTTTAGGGCTAGTATGTTGCTCTACTGAAAGATATACACTCAGATATCTCAGCATGGGTCCTTCCTTATTTCTTTATAAAGAAAAATACATGGCAAAAGTTACACCCTGCTAGTCATTGGGAAAGCTGGCAGGAGGAGATGGTGATTCCCTCCAGTGCTTCTGTCCCTCAGCTTTTCTTCTATAGACAAGCCATTACCATTCAACATCCCCATCTGAAAAACAGCAAGGAAA
Source organism: Lophotriccus pileatus (assembly GCA_035583135.1). NCBI lineage: Eukaryota > Metazoa > Chordata > Aves > Passeriformes > Tyrannidae > Lophotriccus > Lophotriccus pileatus. Next base: position 63,924,747 of record JAWWES010000041.1, read on the forward strand.
ATTGGTCTGGGGCTAACAGTGAGTTCCACTCACCCAGACCGTGAGTTCTGCAGAGATAAGACAGAATATTTTTACCATCAAGAGTGTGTAGATTTGGTTATGATAATACAGTCAGATGTCCAAAATTCTGCTGCTGTATGTCATAGTCATAGAATGGTTTGAGTTGGAAGGGGCATTTAAAGGTCAGCCAGTCCAACCTCCCTTCGATGACCGGGGACATCTTCACCTGGATGAGGGTGTTCAGAGCCCCAGTCTTGGCTTTTATGGTAATTCTTCTGTATATGCAAAATGTATGATTGGACATTGCACAATAAGTAGAATGCTAGTAAGTTCCCATCCTTGTTTCATAATCTGCATCATAGTTGCCTGAGAGGCTGTAGTTAAAAGGAGGCTTTGTTTACTTTCTTAGACGAAATCTCCTGTAAACAATGTATTTTTCTTTTACATTTACTCACAAGGAGAATATTAAAATATAAATTACTGTGCCAGACGTTTTTTATCGCCCCAGCTACTACTTTCATGACCATGGAAACATTGCTTTTGTTTCAGTAGAAAAGCTAAAGTGAACCTTAATGAACTGAAAACTAAGGAACACAACAGATTTTAGATATGAGGTGAGTATAGCTACAGGTGTGCAGGAGATACAAGCAATACTCTGAAGATATTCTGTAACTAAATTAGAATATTATGAACACAGAATCACTTGTTTTGGTGGAATGTTGCTAAGTCAAAAGGAAAGGGAAATGTACCAAAATTACAGAGTTTATATATATAAAAAAAAGCAAAAACTTCAAGGTGAAAGGAAAAGGAGAGCAACTTACTCCAAACCTTTGAAACATCCAGAATGTTTTATTAAAAGTACATACCGGTATGTATGTAATGTAGTTTTTCAAAAGCATACATTAACCTGCACTTAGGTGGTAATTCTCCCAGTCTCAAAGATGCTAAAAATTGCTCAGCCTAGTGTGGGAAAAAGCCCATTCACTGCTCTGGGAACCTCCATCTGGGACTGAAAGCAGGGGGAGAGCACAATGCAAAGAAAGGAGTAGTTTAAAGAGCACACAAGGCATGTTCATTAAGCCACTTGCACCAGAAGGGAGGTGTAGAAACCAAGTTCTCTGCTATAACTAACCAGAAGCGAGATTTCAGGGGCTGCTGCAAGCCTGTGATCAGTTGAATGAGCAAGGTGAGGGGTGTTTCACATTCACATCCAGAAGAGCCAGTGCAGTGACAGGGATAGGCTGCCACAATTAATACAGGACAGATGTTGATTTCATATATACTCTGAGCAGCTAAGAAACATTGGTGATAAAATAAATAGTGGTGATTTTACAGACCGAATTCTCTACTGGAGCAAGGCAGGGAATTAGCCATCCTAGGACCTAGTTTATCAAATGTAAACTTAAGTCTGAACTCCCTGTACTGGCAATGTTGAAAAAATAATTTTTGATGTATAATTTGTCCTAAAGCACATGTCTGACACAGGTGCCCCGTTCTCTGGAAGTACTTTTTCCCCTCCACTGGCTGCTAAGGGAATCCTGATATCCAGCTCAAGCATAAAGGAGATGGGATCAGTTCCATTCCTTAGGCCTAATGTAGAAAGAGATATGCTCTTATTAGCAGAGGATGATGTCTTCCTACTGATAGCTGAGATCTGGAGGGGAGGGAAGTGTGGGCAATAGCAGTCTTCAAGCAGATGGAAATGGTTCAGAATACAGTTTAGACAAGTTACAAGAACACTGTAGTCTAATTAATTCTTCTCCTCTCTGTCTTGGTTGCTCAGGACATTGAAGTTAGTATTTTTCTGTTCCCAAATACATTTGATGCATTAAAATCTCACTATGAGATGAAGGCACTCATAACAGTCTGAAATTTTACTCTTTATATGTGGTCCTCCCTTGGTACTACTCTGACTTTCTGTTCTTGTATTAGGCTCCAAAACAGGCTGTGGAGTAAGACCTTAGTCATTTTTTTTGCTGGCGAAAGATTGCTGGGCACCTTCACATGGAACTGCAAAACACGACACAAAAAAGCAAAGAGATTTATTTTAGGCTGACTTTAAAAAGAACCAAGAACTATTTTTAGTATGTTTACTACTTGTCAAAGGGATTTTCTGTTGTCTCAAACCCAGACCACTGAGGTTTACCACTGCTTGTATAACATTTTTTCAATACTGCTGTTCCCTTTTAAGTAATTGGTATGGCTTCATATGGCTCCAGAAACCCTCCTCTATCCATGAAGCCTGAGAGGGAGGATTTACCCCATGGTGGGGTGGGAGAGGGTGCAGTTTCTGGCTTTGGCTTTTTGCTCGGTGATGTGGGTGGGGTTCCTGTTGGTTTCATCTGTTTCAGAGTCAGGCCCAGGACTGTTTTGGTTTCACTGAAGCCTACTTAGTTTCCTGGTAAGAATACATTTCTAAATATAGCTCCTTACATTGGATGCAGGAATGTTTACCCGTGTGAAGTCAGGCAAGGTAAACACTTCAAAAATTTTTTTGGTCAGTATCTTTTTAGTGGAAATGAATCTTGAAGTATATTTGGCATCATCTTGGCATGCTGGAGCTAAGTATACAGGGGCTGTCTTCCTTTTCTGGTATCTGTTATTTCTAATTTTATTTTCCTGTGGTAAGGGGTGATTTAGTGATCCTTGGTCATAGGTGTGTCAGTCAGAGCAGACCTTGCAAGCCCTGTGAATTTTGCATTCACCTTTTAAATAACACAGCCCTGAATTAATCTGTTGACAGAAGCTGGGCAATTTAAAAATACATTTGCAAGTATGCAATGGGATTATGACAGAGGGCTGTGCCAGAAAAAATACAAGCTCTTACTATGCTGTTACAGTTGCTTAAGCACACATGAAATGCATAGTTTGCACTCTCTCTTGCTCTCTCTCTCTTTCAAAGAATGTATTGTGAAGTACATTTATTTAGGACTGTGCCATCACATTAATTCATCTTTGATTCTACTGGTGGATTTCTTTTATAATCCCTCTTGTGTATTTGTAATAAGCTCTGGCTTGATATTTGACAGGTCATTTTGTTCACGTAAATCTGATTTCAAAGCTATTTATGAGAGTGGTTTACTTGAATTCTTTAAACAGGAAGATGCATTTCTGAACAGGCTGTTATGTTCTTGTAGGTTACAATCATCTCATCAGCTGCTACTACTGTAATTTGAAGAGTAGTGATGACTACTCTTTGCCATCTCCTCTCTGTGCTGAGATGTGGGTTTCAGCTGAGTCCCCAAGAAGTGTGAGTTGAGAGTACTGCTTTTTGGTTCATGGTGGTTTAATGATGCCTTTTCTGCTGTAGATTCAGGGAGTTTCAGCACAGAGGCCCAATATTTAGTCATGTCTTCAGGGCTTTGGTTTCTCCACTGTGGCAGATCAGGCAGAGTTTTTATTGAATCTGGGCCTAAATTATGAGATTCAAGAGGAGCGATGACAGTGGGAAAGGAAAGACCAAAGCAAGAAGTTGTGCTTGGCAAAGAGAAAGGTAGAAATATCGCGAAGAAGATGGAGCTCTCCCTCCCTGGAGAGCAGCAGGTGCCTGTTTCCCTGATTTCTGCAGCAAGGCCATGAGCACTGTGAGCAGCAGGGCAGCAGCTACTGTTGCCTTGAATGGAGAAGAGAGACAACTCCCTGCCTGCAGGTGACTCAAAACAGTTTCAGTGTTCCTCCCCAGCAGGAAACACACAGCCTCAGGCTTCCTCCGAGACTCTCACCTCGCAGGTGTCCTACCCCAGCACAAGGAGCTGCAGTCACAGGGATGGGTGTGCAAGGAAACACCACCAGAGACAGCCAGGGCTGTGGTGTGAGCACATACCCATACTCTTTACTTTAAGCATCCTCACGAGAGATGCCAAAGTATGGGATTACTGTGATCCCCATTTTCTAGCAACCCAAGTGACTGGCGGACAGACAAACAGAGGGTCAGCACTGGAGCAGTGATTTCATCCTGCACTTAGTCCTTCACACCAGTGCCCTGACCCACACGCCATCCTGTGGCCCTACACTGACCTGTTTATCTTCATAGAATCTATAATCATAGAACAGGGAATTGGAAAGGACATTAAAGGCCATCCAGTTCCAACCCTCTGCCCTTGGCAGGGACACCTGCCATTAGACCAGGTAGCTCAGAGTCCCATCCAACCTTGCCTTGGACACTTCCAGGGATGGAGCCACAGCTTCTCTGGGCAACCTGTGCCAGGGCCTCCCCACCCTCACAGGGAAGAATTTCTTCCTAATATCCAATC
>JAWWES010000041.1:63929099-63956520 GCA_035583135.1 Lophotriccus pileatus
GCTGCTCCATCCCTCTGATCATCTTGGTGTCCCTCCTCTGGACTCTCTCCCACAGCTCCATGTCCTTGCTGTGCTGGCCCCCAGAGCTGGAGGCAGCTCTGCAGGGGGGTAGCAAAGGAGGAAAAAAAATTAGATAAGGTACAATTTTGTAGTTCAAGCTTTCCAAGTAAGAGATTAAAAATTCTTGTACATGTGTTCAGTGTATATCCCTGGCTAATAATGTATATCTCCAGGTGAGTTCCATGGAAGCTTCTTCAGGAACAGACTTCAGCCATAAATAATATAGTGCTGCCTGTGATCTAACATCATGTGTGAAATTTGACTGTCACAAATTTTGATCTGCTTTTTTTGTCTGTAATGACAATATCTCACTTACACAGAAGTCAGAAGGGACTTACTATTTCCTGTAGTGTGTTCCTTTGTTGTACTGCAGTGGTACATCACAGCCCCAGTTATGCACTAAGACACTCCACTATCATGTGGCAAAATGGAAAAAGAGGTAGGGTCGTCCTGTGCTGTCCTTACTCATGCTGAAGGTCCTCTCTGAGGAGTCCCACAGAGGGACCCTCTGTTCCCATAAAGAGCTGAGAAGCTGAGCAGCACCAGAAGCAGATGTTGGGAGTGGGCAATGTGTGTCTGAGACTTTGTTGAGAGCTCTAGAAAGTCTTGTTAATTGGAGATCCTGGAAAGAAATTTGGCATTTGTGTCATGCTGCTCATTTGTGGTGAGTCACGGGGCTGGGAAGTCACAGATGAGCCTTGCCAAGTGTGGGCAGTCAGGGAAGCTCTGGATGAACTGGACTCCCTAGGAAATACAGGCCAGCAGTGCTCCCTCCCTCCATAAACCACAAATTCTCATGGGCTTATTTGTGTGACATCCCAGGTGACCAGCTGCACAGACATTACTCCAGTTTGGGAATATCCTTCTCACAAATAGATGGTCTACACCAGAAGCCCGAAAGGTGAGAGGGCTACCACTGCTTGAACTCCTGTTTCTTCCTCCATTTCCCTGCTAAGCCTGCTTTCCTGCCCAATTAGGGAGTTTTGGGGGAAATTGGCAAGAGCTGGTGACAAAGTGCACGGCATCGTCCTACGAGCGCTCTGGAAGGAAGTGTAATATTGGAAATAAAAATAGAACAATTGATTTGTGAGCTGAGCTCTACATTGACACAAAAAGGGTCATTGAAAGGGCTTTGCGAAAAGTAAAGAAGGATATTTGAGAAAGTGCCGAAGTTGCAGAAATCCTGAACAATGGGAATTTTACTGAAATATGCTTAACTGGGCCTCTTGAATCGTACACAGCGCCGTGACAATGCGTGTCATCTGTTGACATACAGAGAAAAATTGAAACACGTTCAGGCTGCAGCTATTTTAGGCTGTTTGTTATAAGCCCTCTGCTTGGCACAGGCTGTGTGTTTGAATCACTGTAGACGGCCTGCTTCCCCAGTCAAGTAGCCGTGGGTTTGGCAATGACCTCCCTCCCACGGGGAGATAAGGCAGTTTGTACCATGTCAATGACCAGAGGCAGCCACAAAACATTAGGCAGGCTCCTGACTGTCGAGAAGTTGAAACTGCTTGAAAACAGCAGGGTCAGTCTGCTCTCAGACACACTGGTATTATCTCATTAGCGGTGGCATTTACTGCACGGCACAAGGACTAGAAAAGGGAGTTGTTAAAAAGAAAAAAAAAGGCAATCAAATAGCATATGAAATTGTTAGGCAGAGGGAATGTTATTCACATGTGGGCTTTTTCTTTATTAAAGAAAGTAGTAGTTACTGTGAATCATACACAGGCAGCACATTATCACTTCCTTATCTTATGTCCCAGTAACATTCTCCTTCCAGCTGTCAGAGAAAGAAGACATTTTACCTGAAGCTTGTTTGTAAAGCTTCTTTTTTCTTTCTTTCTTTTTTCTTCTATTTGTTGACAACTGAAGATATACAATCTTGTTTATAATGTTCAGGTTTGGGAATGGAAAACAGGCTCTGCTGTGGAGAAGTGCACAGGAAGCTCTTTCCTTCAGCAGCACTCTGACGTGTCCGGCAGATATATTTCCACCAGCCTGTAAACACAGTCACAAACACGTGAATGTTTGAGATGTTTTCACGACAGGACCTCAAAATAGAGCTGCTTTACACTGTCCCCACTAAAAACTTCAGGATGGACTTGGACTTGCAGCAACCCCAAGCCTGTAGTGGCCACCTGTGTGCCTGGCCCTGCCAGGTGTGGGCACATGTGGTTCTCACAGGTTCAGGGAGCAAATATCAGATGAAGGCTTTGCAGTGTCAGAAGTTTTATTCCCACCAGAAGTGTGTATTGGGATACTTCTTCAGAAATTAATCCTTCTTTTAATCAGTGCATGTACTCTCTGCTGTCGTGATATTCTCAGCTGTGACCAGAGAATCAATGTCATGCAAATAATCTAAGAAAGATATCAAAAGTACCCTCCTGTAATAAATAAGTACAAGTTGATATCAGAGACAGGTTGATATCAGAAAAGCTCTGAAGAGAGAAGAGAAACCTGTAAGAAACCAGAGACTGAAAGCATGTAGTGGAAGAAAGCTGCAAAAGAGTCTTTAAACTTCCCTTTGTATGCACGTGTTGCAGCCATATCATGGGGGGTTTGTTTTTTAAAAAACCCACTATACAGGAAGATCTGTATTTTAAAAAACAGAAAAAACTCAGGTTTCCAGAACACAAAGTAGTTTTTGATGTGGTTTCCTCAGATGTGTGTGTTATTTGGTAGATAACATAAAATCCGTGCACTCGCTCTGAGGGATTTTCTGTTTGAGCTGTGTTGGTGAATTGTACTTTCTCAGGCAGAACAAATTATGATTTACTTCCTTGCTTAAGTACAGGTGTAGTTCTGGCTCACATAAGTTCATATATACAAGTGCTAAAATTATGGTTTCCAAAAAATGTAAAGGGGAAAAAAACCCTGCTCCTAATTTCTTGGCTGTTTTGCTCAGGTAGTTTTCAGAAAACAAACTGAGAGAGGAGAATGCAGAGAACAAAGAGAATGTGTTGAAAGTGCAAATGCACACAGATACAAAAATATTCTGGGACAAGCTCACCACTATGGGAATCTAAAAAACACACCGAGTTAATGATTTGCACCTGTTAGAATGGGAGTTTAAGCAACTAAATTGTCCAGACAACTTTTTTTTTTTTCCCCTCAAAAAAATTGCCAAGTTCAGAAATTGATTAGATAGACTTTTCAAAAAATGCAAACCAGTTACTTTAGGCTGCATCCAAATCTGTGATCTACTCTGGGTTGTTACATTAAAATAAACTTCCAAATGATAGGGCTCCTACTGTGTTTGTTGTCATACAGAGACACACTGCTTTATAGCGCGGGAGGATTTGGTTTCAGACAAACCAAAAGGGCTTCTAATTTAATAGAAACAGTACAGGCCAAGTTGTGAGCAAAGAAATGTATACTGAAAAAAGAAGAGCATAGGAACTATGCTGAATAACACAGTTGCAATTCAGTAGCAACAATAATGGGTTTCCAGTATCTTTTGACTAAGGTGTGCATTTGGTTAAAGCCTGGTAGGGCAAAAGTTATCTTTCAAATTTTGTCCTGAAAGCCAGAAGAAAGATCTAGGGTATGAAAAAGTAATGCAAGTTACATCATGTAATTTTTTTTTTTTTTTTGCAAAAGTATTATCCACTCTGTCTCTGAAATTATATTGGTGAAATGTAAGTTGTGTATGTTTTGCTTCTGTTTTCTCCAGTTGACTGTATTTGAATAGATGTATATAGTGTAACTAAGGTCTTGTTTTTTGCACAATGTCAGAAATATAAGCATACAGAAAGCTGAGTATGAACTTACTGGGAAAATACCTTCTTAAATGCTTTCAGAACTGATATCCTTATGAAGCATATTGTTACTCTGGCCTCTGCACAAATGAATTTCTTTTTTCTTCTCTATTTATTTATCCATTTATTTTCTCTGCCCAGGATGTGTTTACATTAGGTGGCCATTCTTGGATCAATAAATGAAGTGAATTCAATGAGGCTTTTTAAAAAATCACCACTCAGGAAAGCCCAATGAATATAATCAGCAGTGTATCAGCTCTTAGTAATTAGAGATGTCTGCAGTTAGTTTGCACAAAGGCTGCATGTTTGTTGTTCTCAGGTATTCCTATGCATACCTGGTGAAATACCACCAGGTATAAAAAATATAACAGGATAAAAAACCCATGAAGACTTGCATGGGAAGGCATACAAGAGAGGAATGTGGGTGTTTTTCCTACTCTTGAGTAGCAATTTCTTTTTATAGGTTGGTTTTGTTTGTTATCATATGCCATATTTAGCTCACTGATAAATTCATTCAGAGTGCCCCAATTTTCCTGTATTATTTCTTTGTGAATGAAAGTACAGCCTGGCACAGATAGCAGTGTCACTGCATGAGTCTGTGTGTTAAACTGCCTCCAAACAGACCTGTAAAGACAGTTAAAATAAGTTGTTTATGGGTGAGACTAAGAGTAATTTGATTGATTGTTCTTCACAATACTGCAAAGGGATGCTTAGAGTGGTGAAAGAGCCTCAGCCTGTCTGGCAAATATCCTGCAATTTTAATTGTACTCAGACAGGAAAAAATAGAAGGCATTTGCTGCAGCTAAGTGAACAATCCAAAGTGGACAATGTATTTAACACATTAAGATTAGGAGTCTGGGCTACATCAGAGCTTTAAGAGCTCTACTCAGGACAGCTCCAAGAACAGAGACAAAAGTAGGATTAAGCAACCCTCAGCAGTCCTTCCCTCAGTCCTTGGCTTTTTTTCACACTGAACATCAGTATGGGTGAGACTTTTGCACAAGTAACACGATGGAGGTGTGGAAACAGCTGTGTGGCATTCAGGCTACCTGGGAATAATCCCAAAAGCCTCTGAGACTGAATCTTGTAACTGTAGTTCCTTCATAGCATTGCAGTGAACTTCTCTGATCTTTTACTTGTGCAATATCTCTGAGTAAACAGAGATTTATTTATACATATAGCCAGTCTTGTGATTTACCCTTTGCTTTTAGAACTGTTTACTGTGTGAGCTGATCCCAAATAGCCCTTTTTTAAATTGACATTTGTTAGTGGAATCATCTGGCGCTGTTTCCATTCCTTAGGGTGAGAGTAGAAGTACACATAGAACAAATTGTCAGCTGCATTTCAAATTCGTTTTTCTGTCATTTGCGGTGCTACTGCAATGCTGGAAATGAAGAAAAAAAGAAACATAAGCATTTTTTTGTACAAATGTTTCTGTATTTATGTTATTTCATCTCGCTGACACAAATACAGCAGTTGAAGAGTTGCAAGGGAAAAGACAAGTCTGAAAGAGAGGCAGGAGTCAGTTGTTCCTCAGGAAGAGCAAGGTGTAGCTTGCTGTTATGCTGCTGTTGTTTGACTTCTACTGTAACTAATCCACTCCAAGACCAGAAAAAGGATATATCAATGGCCATGTCCCTGAAAATACCATTTACAGATTTGGTTTTCTTCCCCATTCACCCACACTTCAAGAAAACTGAGGAGCCACGAAGACTGAAATTCCTTAAAAGAAACTATTTTATTTTTGCAACTTATTATTTTGACATTTCTATGTCGGAATTCCTTGACTGGAGAAAACATGTTCTAAAAATCAGACATCACACAGAGGCACAAAAACTGCTGCTCACTCTGAAAAGTAAACTCTGGGGTGTCTCTGAAAGAGGAGTTAGATCGGCACCAGAGTTTAATGTGGCACTGGAAATCAAGCTGCTTTCTACTAGGTCCCATGACATGAAGGTAGTTCTAGATACTCACTAGTGAAATACTGTTGATAAATAATAAAATAATACAGTTTATCTGATCACATTTCCCATTATAACCATAATACCCAGACTACTTATTTTTAGTGTATGTTGAGAGAACGGTTTTTTTGCTTAAAGCTTATTATTATATTTTATTATAAATCACAGGGAATTAGGGTGGATTCTGCTTGTCTGAAATACACATGTATAAATAAGCAGTGAAGTACAAACTAATTGCCATATATTGCAGAGGAGGTGTAGGAAGGCAGTGCTCTTTGGCAATATTTATCATTTAAACTTCATTGATATGGATGTTCACAGGATACCAGTAACAGAAAAATCTACCCTCAGGCATGAGGTGGATATAATATGCACTGTTGTCTGACATTAATAATAATAATAACAATAATAATAATAATAATGTTTCAGAGTTAGAAAAGGTACAAAACAGAATAGCCAAAACAGCCTGTGACAGGGAGATGGGAAATGAATGATCAAGAAAGGTTAGCCAGAATTAGGCAGATTGATAAGAGGGGACTCTCAAGGGATAGGCTGAAGACAATACTGAAATGAAAGAAACAAAGAGAGTGAATTACATTAATCTTTTTAAGATAGTCACTAATTTGAAGAGTCTGGGATCTCGGATAGCAAGGAGGTGACTCAGAAATGATAAGTATTTCCGGCACATTTGTTTAGTGTTGTTGAAATATTGAACAAATAGCTGAAGTCAAGAGCAACAAGTCAGGGGTTTAAAAGGAGCTCGTTTGTTTTCTTTTTGTGAAGGATTTTTGAGATTACATTAGCTACATATTTGAACTTACAATGATAAGTTCTAGGGTGATTTGTATTTATTGGGGTTATAAGGGCAGGGCTCAGTGGACCATGTGGTATTTTTACAGCGCTGTTTCCATAACAAAAATGGCACAAAACTGTATTAACTTTTCACAGATTGATAGAGAAACAAACTGTCTAAATAGATGTGTTTTTTTAAGGCAGGGTTTAAAAAGGACCTGGGGTGGGGGGAATCCTTGCAGGTTTTCTAAGCAAAGTGTACCTATAGGTTTAACATTTTAATTTGGGTCTTTGTTTCAATTCTCATAAGAAGTAGCTGAGAAAGGAAGCAATGTGAATGAAAAATACAAGAATCAAGAAGGAAGGGGAATAAAGAAAGAATATTAAACAGTGCAGAGAGACCTTTGGGGGGAAAAGGAAAAATAAGAAAGGGGAGAGAAAAAATCTGACTTCCAGGTAGTTTCTACAGGGCAGGATGGGAGACAATCCACAGCTCAGTCCACCTTATCAGACAAGTCTTCATGTCTTCAGTTAAAATTTCTTTTCCAGCTGAATCCTCTTTCTTCCTGGGTACTGTAATTTGAATGGAATATTTCCAGCTTAATTCTCCAGAGCTGGCATAAAGATATGCATTTGCTTCTAAAAATTAAACAAAATTTTAAAAAGCAGATACTGTGATAAAATCAGATTGAGTGACTTAATGTAAGTGAGCAGCAATTTAATTTTGATTTATTGGAAGCATTGTTTTTCTGTTATTGCAACACAACATTCTGTGTCTGTAAACCACTGATTACTAGAAGGTGGGAGAGAACAGCAGGGGAAAAGATCATTTTTATCTTCTTCTACACTTTTCCCTATTAATCATGGTAACAGACAGGATACTGGGTTACATGGAGCATATGTTTGGCCCAGAATAGCCAGTTCTATAATGTATAGTTTTATGAAGTGACAAATTCTGGAATGAAAGTTCCAGTGTGTTTTTTTGTAATAACTGGGGGTTTAAACATGTTTTTTCAGTTATAGTAATTATTCCAATGCGGAAAATTGAACAAATGAAAACGAGAAATGCAGAAAGTTGGTTTTACATGAAAAACGGCTAAGATGAGTTTCATATTGGGAGTTAACATTAAGTCCTGCCTATATTACAGAAAAGACTTGCTTAATTTTCATACCTGAGGTTTGTTAACTAATATGAGCTGCATTCCTCACTCAGACAAAGCAAACTGTGTTTTTTGGTTAGCTCATCAAAGTGAACATGAGGAGATGGAGGGGAACTCTCACAACTCCTGGTAATATTATTGTTGTTTAAACACATTTCATAATATGTGAGCGTGTCTAAGCCAGGGCAGACATAAAGTAGTAATTAACACCAACTATGGCACATTGACATCATTAGTCTTACAATGTCAGGACCTGTATTCCAAGCCATATGTCAGAAAAAAAGGAAATTTATTGAAATTAAAATTTCCCTCTGACATTTATCTATGGCTGCACAGTACCTTAAAAATGATCTTCCAGATAAAACCTGCAGTGACTCCAGGGGCCCCAGATGTCCTAGGCCAGCCCTAGCTATCCAGTGGAATGCCTGTAATATGGTGGCAAGCCACCAAACAAGGGTAGCCTGAATTCAGATCGACCACAGACCTTTGTGAGAGGCTCCAGAAGGATCTCCACGGTCACCCAGTGCTGTGGCCCTTCAGTGGCCCCAGTAGCTTTCAGTCTTCTGTACTTCAGTACCTCTGTCTTCAGAACTCCATCACCCTGAAGCTGTGCTTCACCACCAGATCATGTCCTTGGGTGAGGTTGGACTCACACATGGATATGGGTCTGCCCTTGAGAAAGAATGTGGTTGTCAGTCTCCACAGGCAGCATAATAGGAAAGTCTGCACCTTGAATGTGAGTAGATTAGTTTTCTGGTCCACCTGTCATAAATATGACTTAAGAGGGTTGTATGTTATCAGAATGAAGTTCAAACTGCTTGAAACCCTTCCTCTGTTAGGCCAGCTGTCCCTGGTTGTGTTAACTGAGGTGGTTACCTGGAGTTTTTGGTCGCAGTTATCAAAGGCAAAGGCACAAGCAAGCGTTTCTGTGGAATGGCTGCATTGCAGGCACAGGCAGAATAGTAAAGCATCAGGCCAAAGGCCATGAGAATATTCCTGTCCCAGAAATACATTGCTGAGAGAGGGAAAAAAGTCATAAAATCCAGGGTCACATTTTGAGCCTCTCCCAGCTATCAGGGATGAAGTGTAATATCAAGTGAGAATGCTCTATCTGTGACTCAGGAGCTGAGATCATCATAGTCAGGATGGAGTCATCACTGCCCAGAGCCCAGCCTTACACAAGGCTTGCACAAGCTGCTCTCTGGACCTTCTTGGTCATGTTCTGCAATGTGCTTCAATGTGCTTTGGACTAGGACTTACAGACCAGGTTTCTCAGAGGCACCTACTTTCTGATATAATAAGGGATCCCCTATTGATATTCTTAAGTAAGAACTTAAAAAGTGTCCCTCTGCTGTAAACCTTCGTAAATGTTCTGAAGTGCCTGTGAAAACAGGACAGAAGAAATTCAGAGCAGGCTCTGGGGGAGCAGGTTAATTACTGCAGGTCAGCTTTGTACCTGAGATGTCCAGCAGAATACAGAGTGCCTGTCTTCACTAACCCAAGCAGTTCCTTTACCTCCAGGTCAGTCTGACCAAATGCACATTGGCTTCCAAAGGGCCTAAGCACCCAAAGGGCCTTACCAGTCTCAGATTAAATCTGAGTGGGCTTGAGAAGCAGCACTTTGCTTTAAGCAGTCGTACAATTAAGGCAATGAACTGGTGATGAGTAGAAACGAGTTCAGTTTCCAGATGAGAAAGATCACCCCTAACAAGCTGTTGATTCTCGCTGCACACCAAATCCTCATTATTAACATTGGGAATAAATACATCTTTTCTCCCATCCCTGGTGTCTGATTTTTAAATCGACTGTAAGCCCTTACTGGATGCATTCACGTAATCAATCCACTGAGATCAAGCCATAGAAATTGGTCCAAACACCTTCATAGACAGACAAGAAGCTGAAACCTTACACACACTCACACTCCAGCACATCTGTCTCCTGCTGCAGCCCCTGTGTGTTCTGCTGCCTCAATTCTCAGCACAGAAGTAAATGACTCCAGATAAGTACTGATTGACATTAACCCATTCACCCTCCCTGTCCAGTCAGCAGCATGATTTTTAACACCTGATCCCCTCACTTGTTGTTCCAGTTTACACCAAGAAAGGTTTGAATTCCTCTTATGGGCAAAGCCCACTTGATCTGGGGATCTTCACTCTGCTCCTGGAGGGGAACCAGGGCTGCCCTTGGCAGTGCATCCCCTGGTGTGAGGCCCTCCAGTTTTGGGTAGGGGCCATGCGTTTGTGAGAGGAGACCGCTCCAGACTTGCCTTTTCAGCACGAGGCACCTTGTTGAGGCAGCAAGCAGGTGGCTGTTCCTTCCAGTGCTCATGTGACAGAAACCAGGCAGTGGGCTGGGTGACCACAAGGCAGAGCAAATTCTTGTGCCCGAGAATAACCAGAAGGCAAACTGCAGAGAGGGAGGGGGGCTGAGGGAAGAGCGTGCTTTCTTGTCAGCGGCAATTCCTCCAAAATCCCTTCAGAGGTGCAAAAGAAATAGCCCTGCCCCCACTTCACCTCCTAATAATTTGATGCCTGTGTTTGTTGGCAGCTAGGAGGCTTTTTTTTTTTAACATTAGCAAGAAAAGGAAGGTATGATTTTAGCAGAATCCTATTGCGAAACATGTATTTCTTCTTTTTCTTCCCTCCTCCCGCCACCCCCGCCAACAAATCCCCAAGGTCAACATTGTAATAAACAGCAGGAAAGGCCCAATTTTCTGCACCTGTGGCCTTGTTTGTCTATATATTTCTATAGGTGAATGGGCACTGGGGACACAGAAAGGAAGTGAATTCAATGGATTGGTTTTAAAAACTCAGCATGGTAATCAGCAGGCACTCAGGTGAAATAGCTTTAAAACCCTGTTAAAATAGACTCAAAGTGAAACAGGGTGTGTAGCTACAGTGCATGCAGCTTGGGGTGGGTTTTTTTTTTTGAATATAAAAATGTGGCATTGTTAAGAATCAGCCTCTAGTCAAGTAGTTTGTTATTCAGGAACAAACCCCTGTACCTTAAATCTCTTACACAGAGCAGAAGAGTGATCTTGGTTTTAATCTCTTTTTTCATTTCATAAATGAAAATTTAGTGCTGACAGAAGGTACTAGACTAGCAGCCACAGAAAATGAGGCACTGTTTTTCTTCTTTTTTTTAGAAATAGAGTGGACTTAGGCACTGTGAGCTTCCCCACCTGCTCTTCTCCCTGCAGGGAAGGCTGCATGGGACACATCCATTGCTGGCTGCCGTGGTGAGGCAGCCAGGAGGGGTACAGTGTTAGTGCCAGTGGTACTAACAGTGATAACCCCACAGGGGTAGGAAATGTCAGTAGAACTGAACCCCTGCCCATGATGCAGACTGCTGTCTTGCAGCACCCAAAACCTACACTCTGCCCCTGGCCAGCTCCTCGCTGCAGTCCAAAGCCATGATAGGTGGCACATTTTCGTGCTAAATCCAGAGTGACACTATTCAAACCAGGAGGGCAAAAGCTTTCCAAGTAGGCTATGTAAGAATCTACAAGAAGGAAGTAAATATTGGTTGCTAACAACCCAGACTGGAGCCCAGGTGGTGTCAGGGGACTATGACTGCAATGCAGACACGGGCTGTTTGCTCAGTGCCTGGCTGATGCAGGCAAAATCACTGGGGTTTGGGAACCTGGATCAGCCTAGCAGAGCATATGCCCTGCTAACCTGTTTGAGTTGAGTCATGTTTTTCCCTGAAGGAAGATGTTCCTTCTCTGGTGCAATGTTCCAGAACTGTGTAATACAATTTATCTATTTTTTCCCCAAAGATACTGTTTTATGTGTAAATGCTTCATGTGCCAAGAGGTGCACAAATCCTCTCACATTTGGACAGATTTATTTTCAGAATGTTTATTAAATGTCTAAGGGGAGCGACTTGTGAAATCCAAATTTGCCAGAATCCTGGTGTTTCGGTTCCTGGATGGTGGATGTGCTGTGAAAAGAGCAGAGCCCAGGTTGTTACAGCTCCCTAAAGGACTGGGAATAAAAAGACAGTTAAAAAAGATAAATACCTTTTGGCAAAGCCAAACTCTTTGCCTTTATTTGGGTTTACCACTGGGTTATTTCTGGCTCTGTTGTTTATTCAAGTCCCTACTGAATATTGTTGTATCCACCCATTTGAATACATGCTCACTGCTCACATATATTGCTGCTGCAGAGGCACAAATTCAGCCCCTGAAGCAGTTGCAGTGTTTAATTTATTTGCAGTGGGAAAAATTAAGCCTGAAATAGAAAAGGGCCTCACTGAACTTTTTTCCTGGTGCTACTCTCCTGAGTGAAGCTCCAGCAGGGATGCACAGTGTCTGTTTCCCTGTTTTCCCAGAGGAGTGGGGTTGTGATAAGGGAACCTTTACTACTGAACAACTCCTTTCAAAGGATACTAAGGCTTTAGACAAGATACCATTGTAGAGGGGAAGGAATTTAAAATGGGAAGACCAAAAGCAACTTATTAAAAAAAGATCAGGTCAAAACTCAATATAAAGAATTGACAAGAGTCCCAAGTCAGCGTTTAGATGAGATTCAAGGAGGTAAGAACAAGTATGAGTTAGTTGCATGAATAACTTTATTGCTTTTTGACCAAAATGCAGTTTAATGCACAGCCTTGGTTTAGGTGAAATGCCTCAATAGTTTGGCTGAACACATGCACTCACAGTTGTATATGTGTACTTAATCTCAAATACAAATACTCAACCTCGGATATGTTTGTTCAACCCTTTGTTGACTCTGGTGATCAATTTTGAAGCCTAAATGCTGGTTAACAGCCCTGTAAATAACTCAGAGGCAGCTGTTTATTTATTCATTATATTTGTCAAGCCTTTTTATAAAAAACAGACACATAGGATTAGTTTTGTATTGCTTCCTTGATACTGGAGACAGATACCACTCACCTGAGTTTGTGTTTGGCAGGAACTATCCTGTCTACTCCAGCTGGTTATTCAAACATTCTGCTCAGAGTGAGAATCACCTGTGACCTGTGTCCTGACTAAGGCTCTTTCCCAGACTTAACATGCACCTTTGGACAAATTCCTTCAGCTGAAAATGAAGCAATGGTCAGTTGGTCTACACCTCAGTTTGCCCACCTGCAGATTGACATGGCCCTTAGTACCCATGTCTAGCTTGTAACTATCTTTAAACTTGAAAAACATATGATTGCCTACATACCAGTAGTATTGGGGGTGTGATCCGACACTGCAGGAGTCATTCAACTGACCAGCAAAAATAAGATAAAACTCAACCAGTCAGCTTGTTGAGGTCTCTAATTATATATTGCCTGCTCTGTTTAACTAGGAGGAGCCTAATAAAATAGTCCTCCATTAATTTTGAAGCCTGTTTGACATTTTTCTCTTTACCATCAGGCTGCTTGCTTTCACTCACCAAGGCAGACATATCCTCTACCCGTGCTTGTCCCAGATTTCTCTCTAGTGCAGTCAGCTCTGGCAGCACAGAACACCTGTATTATCTCTCCAGTACTTCAGCAACAGCCAACAATAACAGTAAGCAGCTGGATGTCAGAAAAGACCAAATCTATCATGGTATGACACGCTGCATTGCCTCTGCAGCCATAAAATTACTGGTGGGTCAGCAGAAACAGCACCCAGAGTTGATCAGATCTTCTGTGGAAGACGCCTGGGATGGCTTTTGAATTGCTACGTTTTGTTGGTCTTTATGACTTTGGTTGTTTATTAATAGTTCTACTGGTAAATTTGGTTTGCAGCACATGGAATGACTGTTATGTCACTGTGTTCCTGGAGCATTCTTAGCAAGCCTCTCCCCGGGGTTTGCAGACATTAACTATTTAAATCTGTGCAGTAGTTAAGGGAAACTGTGGGGACCACTTCACTCATTGCTGATAAGTAGCTGCCAGTGACGTGACTCTGCATAGCTGGTTGGCAGTGCATAGCAACACTAATCAATACCTGAAAACAGAGCATTGGTGTATTTCTTCTACCTGCTGAAAAGAGAAAGTGCTGTTCCTTAGCCTGGTAATATTATACACATTCATTGATACAGAGGAAAGGGAGATTTTATCGTATCACCACGAAAGACTTGTGTTTATCCTGTTAGAAAGAAAAGAGAGAGAGTGATTAAAAGCTAAACTCAGCTTTTTTAGCCAAGATTTTTAAAGACATCTCCAGTCCCCGTAGCAATTAATTTCAAATTTGTAGTTCAAGGCTATTGATCCAACACTAAATAAGTTAGTCTGGAAGAAAATAACAAAGTGAACTTGCTCTCACTAAAATAATTTTGCGTTTCTTCTGTTGTGTAAATAAAATCAGAGCAGATCTAAATTCTAATCTAGCTTAAAATTCTGCCTAGGCTTTAATACACCCTCATGCCAAGGTTTCATTTCTCAAAGTATAGCTTTATAAAAATAAAGTTTGATGGTACAGTGTTGCTTGTCTTGGGGTCTTCTGGGGGTTGGATTTGTGGGGGTTTTTACAGTGCTATTTTCAGTTCCTGAAAATAATTAGGGAGGAAGAAGAGCTATTTAATATGCTGCAGTATCTTTAGACCTTAGCTGGAAAGAGCCTTGGACAAGAAATTGGAGTGCTAAAAATAATTACTTCAGTAGGTGGCACTACTCCCTCTGTGTCACTCCTAAATCAACACCCTGCGTGCTTCTCTGGGGCTAAAGAGCTGTAAAGCAAAACCCCCAGTGCGTTGTGGTTACTGAAGACCCTTGCTTACACGTCCCAGCAGTGGGGGTTGCCGGTTCCTAAAGTGCAAAAAAACAACCTACCCTCCCTGTCCCTTTCTGTGCACGAGGTGTTTTTGTTCGGTAGGTTGATTTGAGAGGGGAGTCCTGAGATTCTGCCCTTGAAGCATCACATATTTGCGTGGTGCTATTTTCATAGCTGCTCTGTTCCAGCCCAGAAAGGCTGCAGAATGACAGGTTAAGTATCCCCCTCATAGGCTCAGTCATCCTTCATCTCCAACTTGCAAAAGAGCGTTGTTTACAAGCAAGTTCGAGAAAGGCTCCTTCTCAACATGAAAACAAACAATATTGTTGGAAATATACAGTCTGGTAGTCACAAAGCTCTGCAATAGTGCATAAATACCTGCCATCCATCCCCCAAAAAAATACATTCATACTGTAATTGCAGTTTAGTCACTTCTCATAGCTGTTAGGCAATATACAGTAATACATGCTTGTAGTAATTCTTTTCACATGGCATCACTTTACGCTGTAAGGTAACATTGGATTAGTTTTTTAGGATAGCTGTAGAAGTAATCCCTCCCCTCCCCCTCCCCTTTTTTTTTCCTCAAATAGTGTATTTATTTTGCTTGGCTAAGCTGCTCTCTTGCTTTGGTGATAACAAACAAGCACAACTGTAGGGCAAGATTTGTGGGGGATTCCTGACTTCACTGAGCATATTTGAAAGGAGTATCCCCCAAGTCAGATGTCTACATAATATGCCAGTTCTAAGCTGTCTTTTTGGCATCCAGTGGTAATTGTGCCAGCCACAAATAGCACTTGGACCAGGTATGTTGTATTTCCCTGTAAAGCAATTGAAGAGGAAGGATACTGTTTAGGAAGTAGCTACAGAGTTTCTTAGTCAGGGAATTTCCAGCTTGGTTTTAAGCTTGGCCAGATCCTGGCCTTGAATCTAGTTCCACAGGCTTTAACTGAAATCCCTTTTCCTTTTTATTCCCTGTCATTCATCTGGAATGCAAGTTTAATACTAATTTTTTTATGTTGGGGCAGCATGAGAAGGCAGTAGTTGGGAGTCAACAGCATCAAAGGAAACTTTCCATAAATCCAGTCTCCCTTTGCCAAGCACTGTTAGGGCCATCTTCTGTCCTTAATATTCTGCCCATGAACATTCCTGTGTATTCACCACATAAGGCTAAGAATAGTTCAGCCATTTAAGGGCCTAAGCTTACAGACAGACTGTATGAGCAATGGATTGCTGGGCTGGATCGCTGTTAAACATTCTAGCAGTCCCTGTTTATCAATAATAAGGTAATAAAACAAGACTATCTGATTGCAACTTTCTTACCTTAGCAAAATATCGGTTCTTTGTCAAGCTGTGCTTGGTTTTCTATGCACAAGGAAACAGTGATTTGTGTAATTAGCAAATTTCTGTTAGGCATGGACATGATACTTAACCATAAGTCAAATATTTGTGTCTTTTCTTAATCTAGTTTGTCTATAGTCAATCAGTGAATGAGCATACAATGCAATATAGTATAATTTAAAAATTCAATAACACAAGAAATTAATTCATTAAAAAATCCCAGATCTCTAAAGGAAATGTGTAAATCCATTTGTAAGGCCAAGCCTCTAGTAACATGTTCATGTATCTTTCAAGACTTGCTGTCTGCCTGTCCTATCAGCAGGGCACTGTCTTTTCACTGCCACCATGTAGCTTCAGTCTTATTTTCCAGTAGATGACAGACTATTTCTGTGACACCAAAACTTTTTCGTCCTTTCTCCTTTGCTATTGTGAGGTCTAAAACCACTCCAAAAACATGAGGTTTAAAAATGAACTCGGAGGAGGCTGGATAAGGGGAAAGGGGAGGGGAATTACTTTTCTTTCTACCAAGTCTTCTGGTGTTGAAGTGTGCAGAGTTCGTGTTGGAAACATTCCTCAGCGCTCTTATGTTTATTTGCAAGGAAACAGACTCTTGTACTGGCACCACAGGTCAGGAGGAGAGATGCTGAAAATCATGAATATTTTTAACTTTGCAGTCTGATTATCTTTTTTTCCTAACTAAGTATAGACATAAGAACAGTGGTTTTCAGCTTTTGATCTATGGCTCCGTAGATGACTTATAAGGTGGCCACAGAAGCTAGTGGTGAATACTAAGTATGTAGTCAGGAGGCTTAAATTCTTTGCACTGAAGTCCACACCCATACCAAAAAAAATAGTGGTCCCTATATTGGCAAAGTTGGAAAACCTTTGCCAAAGGGTTTTTTTCTCTGTCCAAAGAAAGACACAGAAATAGAAGAGAATGGAGTCACATCCAAACAAATTGCAGGAGAGTCAGTGGTGAAGAGATCATGGGTATGTCTTTTGCCAGACTGACCTACAGCACAAGTGTCTTTAAATGAGCAAGTCCAAATAGTGGATGCTTTCTAAGGAACAGCCACATGGAGATTTGCGGGGGCTCACTGGTGCTGCTAAAAAAGACAGTTCCTTGGGCAGGGCTTTGCCACAGCTAAATTGCTTCTGGTACGAATGGAAAGTAACTTCAGGCTTGCTGTGCTGAGTTCCCTCCAAAGGGAAGCTGGAATAAACTGCTGATTTTTACCGAGTCCAGATGAGGTAAATCTAAGGAAAGGAAGGGCACACCAGGGTGAAAGGACTTTTCAAGAGCTTCATCACGGGTAAGAAGCAGAGTAGGAAGCAGGGAGCGAGGCAAAATAAAACTGTGCATTAAAATGTATCAGTGGACAGCATCTGATAGCTTTCCCCCACCCCAAAGCTGTACTTTGATCTACATGTCAAGCCTTTTTGTTACATCAAATGAGTCAAGAAAGGAGACAAGATGTTTTCCTTAACGTAACATACTAAAGACTACTTCTGAAAAAAGCCTTAAAATAAAGTTTTTCAACTCTTTTAACGACATGCTGCTAGTAAATTATTCCTACTGTGTCATGAAAGAATAAAAAATAAGACAACAATAAAAAAGAAGTCCCTGGAAAAAAAATTAAAATGTAATATCTTACTATTTCTTTTGAAGTCAGCACATTTTTAAGTTTTTATTTGGGTGAGAGCAGAGCTTTTCATATGACAAGTGGCCCAGCTAAATTTTTCCAGCAGACTGTACTGCTTGTTGTACAGTATTTCCAATGTGAAGAATCTCCTGTTCCTTTCCCAGGAAAACAGAAATAAAGGAAAACAGCAGAGAGGAAAACAGGCACTCTCTATATATCTGTCTTAAACAGGCCTCAAGCTGGGTTAGTAAGGGGCACCTGCTGCAGGCAGTTCAGGCTGTAGATGCCAGGAAGGACTCTCCTGCATCCTCTCCTCACTGAAAACAAAGCAAATTAGGCACCTAAGTGCTTCAAGTTATCCAGGATTAATCAGGGTTGGGGTGCTCTTATAGTCCTTAATACCCCCAACACATGCACATGTGGGAGGCTCACAGTGATATGATTGATATGATATGATATGATATGATATGAGTCCTGCAATGCTCCCATGGATCTATGTTTGGTCCAGCAAGCAGCACTATAGTTGTGTGTGAATATGTGTGTAAAAAGAGGGGGAAAAGGTTGAAAAAAACCACATCTGAGGTGAACTCCCAAGAGCATTGGTCTCCAGTATAGCTTTCCCTGAGAAGAGGCTGTGGTGTCTCATCTTCCTTAGGGTTTAAAGAAGGAGTTCCCTAAGAGCAGAGAGCTTCTTTCCAGGTTTCTGGGCATCTGGAGTTTGGATGTAGATGAAATACTGAATGCTTCTCTCTTTAACTTGATGGGAATGAGGTGCAAAGAGAGATTGCATGGTCTGATGGAATTCTCTGAAGGAGGTTTGGAGCTCCTTTAGTGCAGTAGCTGGACAGCCAGCCTGAATGATGAGGGCTTATGCTGCTCTGCTGGTCCATTACAAGGAGGGAACCAGGCACTTGGGTATGAGAACTTCCCACATGTGGAGCTGGGAGACCACACTGGGGAGAAGTACCAAGAGATGTGTAGTTGCTGCTTGGTGGCACCACTTTCCTTCCTGTGCTCTGGCATGGAGGACTCTCTGGCTGTGTCCCTATTTGTTTGCTCTTCTCAGGTTGCCCAGTGTGCAAAAGCTTTTCTTCCAGTCCCATCCTAAGCCTCTTGCAGTCCTCTCCTTCACCAGCCTTTCACCCCATGGCATCCCCTGCCAGAGGGAGACAAAGGAGACACAGGGTGGGGTGGGTTTGTGGGAGGACAGGGCAGCATTTGTGAGAGGTGACAGTTTCTGTGATAGGAGCTGCGAGGGGGGTGCCCTGACAGGGGGCTGTTTACAATGTGATACCTCAGCAGCTGCTTCAGTCATGGCCCTGAGCTGTCAGTGCTTACGGTTTTATGGCACTTTCATCACCATCTGTCACTCCTTTAATGGCATGGTGTGTGTGTCTTGCCACCTTCCCCCTGCCACCCCTGTGCCCCCCCTCTGTGGGCACACACACATGTTGGGGAGCTCAGCCATATGGCACTGAGGTCCATCTTGAGGGACTGCAGGGGCCAGAGCTCGACAGGATGGCCCAGGTAGCCCAGAGTTATGGCGTAGGAGTAGAAAACAGGATATTATCATGCTAACAGTGGGAACTCTGTCCCCATTTCCATCTTCATGGATGTATCTGCTGTCCTAGTGTGAGCTGTTGGGCAGTGGTAGATGTTTGGCTTGGTCTGTTGCAAGGAAAAGTAGCCTAAAGGTTGCTCTTTGTTTATGCTTTATGATAAACGGAGAAAGAATAAAACACACACATACACATTTTTAAATAAAAGTATTTGTTTATATATACATAGACACACCCCAAGGCTTAATTTCAGGCCTTTGCCAAGGAACATATGTTATTCCAGCCTGACACATTTTAATTGCAAGATCCAGGGCGTTCTTTTCATTCGTCCAGAAGAGGAGAAAGCTCCAAGTGAGCTGTAGCAATCACAATCCCCGTGGCTGTCTTCCATCACTAAGCTGTGTCTGTGCTGCGAGCACACATGGTTTGAAATCAAAGCCTTCCCGAGCTTTGGAGAAGCACTCCCAGAAAGTAACGAGATCTGTTTTGCCATGCCTTAACTTTCAACTTGTGGAGTTTTAAATGCCTGTAAGCTTAATGCTGTGCTTTATACTGTTATCTGCATTACCTGGGGGCTTTTGAGGGAGAGTTTGTGGCTGAGAGTAAACTTCACTGTAGCAATTTTTTTTTTTTTCCTCTTATGTGTTCCTCTGATTGGTCATTTGATTATAGTGAATCCCTAAAGGCTCATGGATTAAAAACAAAGGCTGGTTTGTAAGTGAACTTGCTGTTGATGGATTAAGGCAGTGTGCCGGCTGTAACCAGATCCACAATACAAGTTCATTCATTTGGAGAGCAGCTCTCGACTCGCATTACACTCTCTCTGACTCGCTCTTTACCATCCAGCCAGTGAAACTTTACACCTCTACGATTTTATCACAGCCGCAGTTCACCAACAATGTGTGTCACGCTGTGAAAAATATAACTATAAATCAAAGTCCTACATATGGTGGAGTGGTAACCTTTCCAAAGACCCTGTTTTGGAGGCCGTCACTAAACAGATTTGTTTGTGTGCGTGTGATGAATATACACATATGACAATCAAAGGCTACCACAACAGAGCGCTCTTATTTTCTAAGCTGACATCTCATGGTCTGAGCCAAAAAAGTTCATTTTAGAGCACAGTGCAATGTTTGTGATATTAATACCAATAGATGCCTTCTGGTTTTCGCTCTAAAGGCAAACACATTCGGGGATGATACATTTTTGTATCATTAGTTGGGAGGCAAAGCAAAGCATGCCCACATTTCTGGGATATGCAGAAGGGAACTTTCACCCCTGAGTTTTTTTATCTCCCTCACTCTCTTTGGCTCACGTGCCACTCTGAGCATTCCCAATCCTCGGAGAGTGCGATCTTTAAGAGCTGTCATTACACTTCTCAAGTTTGACAGAAGATAAGAAAGAGAACAACTGGTTTTAATCATGACAGATTCCAAGTCCTGGAAATCTTTCCAGAAGTTACTCCCAAGAGCTGACATTTTCTGAAGCCCCTTCTCCTTTCGACGCATGTGTGCGTATTCACACAGTCCAGAGATCCTCACCTCCAGGTCTTTTTGCTTGCCAGACGCTGTCCTTAGTAGACAGGAAGACTAAACCACGCTGTACTTTTGCAAATTATGCATGATCAACTATTTCTGTTATGGAAGAGGGCCAGGACTAGGAATGCAATAGCCCAGTAATGCGAAGCCCCAAAGAAAAGTAGTCAAGCCAAAACTGCTGTGCAAGTGGCAGCTCTGCCTGTGGAAGAAAGCCCTTTCCAAGGCTCATTTCTAGTCAGCGATTCTGATGACTTATGCAAGTCTCACCTGCTTCTCTTGCCACTGTCTGATTGTGGTAGTGTCAAAAATCTTACAGATACACCTTTCCTGGTTTTACCTTTGGAGGTAATTTATAATAATATATATATATAACACCCTTTATGTATTTCAAAGGGAGAACCAAGACACAGAAAGGTTAGTTGACTTAGTACCCTTTATGTATTTCAAAGGGAGAACCAAGACACAGAAAGGTTAGTTGACTTAGTAAACTGACAGAATGTGTTGTCAAACAAGCTTCCCAAAAATTTCACTTTTTTACTACTGCAAGAGCTTGACTCTACCATGAGGCTAATGTACACTGTGATACTTGCTCTTCCCCCTGAGGAGGTGATTTACACCAGCTGTAGGTTTAGACATGCAAGGAAAAATAGAAAAATTCAAGGCAGCTTTTAAGTTCTGTGTGACTCCTACTTCCAGGCTTTCCCCAGTGCTGGGGGACTCTTCTGTTAAGAGTTGGTTCTGTCTTGGCGAAAACAAGACAGACCTGCACGATTATTCCACAGCCTTAGCTGTCTCTGAGGCTCTTTTGCTTTAATTCTCTGAAACTTTACAGCACTTTCTTCCTTGTTCCATTTTAAGTTTCTAACATACATGGAAAAAAGACACAAACAAGGTCTGAAGAACAGCTTATGAAATAGTTGTAATGGACAACCAGCTTCTCTCTGTTTTATTGCCTTTTCTTTACAAGAATATATATTTTTTATTAACTGTTGATGTTTGTCTAACATCTGTGGTAAAACTTTTTTCTGGTTTCATCAACCACAAATTTGAGAGGTGGGAGGTTGACTGGTGGAAAAGGAATTTGCTTCTTTAATTAAAAAAAAAAGCTTTTTGTTTTCATTTTTATCATTAGTTTTTCACAGAAAAATAATGTCTTGCTCTACTGCAAGCTCCACAGAAAATTTTTAAACAGATACAGTTTTGCTGAGACAGCAGTATGAACAAGAGTTTCTTCTGCTGCCACATGGCTGTATTTGACTGGCTGGTATTGAAGGTACACTTGTGGTTTTTTCTGTAAGAGAAAAAAAAGTCGTAATGTAGTAAAGACATAAAGAATGAAATATGTTCTCTTTGTCTGCCTTGATAATACAACTACAGACCAGTTTTATGGAGGGGAGAGAGAGGAATCTCCCTTCTCTGTGTTTTGGGCTTAGTTTTAGGTTACTCAAATTAAACAACATTTTATTACTTGGCTTAGAATTTTCTATTAGCAACTTCAAGCATTCACAATGGAGCCAGTTTTAACATTGCAACAATCTGCAATATTTGTGCTTGTCTGCACTAAGAAATTATCTGTAACCATAGCTCATATAGTAAGAAGAAAAGGAAGGGGTGAGGAAAGCATAGTGCATGTTTGGGGTATTTGAAAATGCATGGACAAACCTTCAAGCGTCAGTGCCTTGTAGCTTTCAAATTCAGATTGGAAAAGCACCGGTCCGGTTTTTGTCTATCTGAAATAAATATTAAGCAGTCACAGCCTCACTTGAGGTCCTGCTGGACCCTGTCTGCAGGTTGGTTTGGGAACCACCTTCACATGTGGCATCCTTGTCAATTCCAGCATCAGGATTCAACAGTGAGTGACTGCAGACCGAACAAAGAGCCACTGGAATCAGGGGCAGACTTTCCCGGGACTTTGGTGACCCCTGGGCATTGTCAGTTCCAGAGATGGTACAGATTAGACTGTGGACAAATGATGCCCATATCTCTCCACTCCCTGTTCTGTGGGTGAGTGGAGGCGAGGTGTCAACTGAATGTCTCTCACCAGTGCCACGTTCAGTGCTGAGAGAGACACACACTGTTGACAAGCACTACCTGACTCGGCCAGTGCCTTTCGATAGCTGTGCTGTTGTCATGATGCCTATTAGGATCCTTTGCAGGACAAGACATAGGGCTAACACTTGCTCAGACCAATCCAAGGACACAGTTGAGAAGACAGAGATAATTTTAGGTTTAAAATAGTTGTATTTTCTGTGATGCAAGTCCTGTATTTGAAAAGGCTCAGAGTTGTTGATAGAAGTGCTGGTGTGAGTAAGTGCACAGCTGCCAGCTGCTTCAGATAAAAACACTGCATGAAATCGTGCCATTTATATAACTCTTGTTTAGGGACTTGGAGCACAGGGATAATCGTGCTTTTATATGAAATCATACTGTCAACATATCTATGTTTGTGAGAATCCTGTTGATGTGAGGAAACTGAACAATTTTAAATCACCACACCTGGTATTGAGCTCTTTGGAATTAGGTATCAGGAATGTTTGTGCAATATGTATTTCATATACCTTTCAAAAAACTTGGTATTCCCAGGAAAGTTGATTTAGATTTGTCACTGTTTTCAACCCTGCCTCAGGAATAGACCACAATTTAGCTCCTTGTAGTACCTGAAGATGATCTCATTATGTTTATCTTTCTCTTGTTTGTTAATTTTTGAGCATTAATTATTTCCAGACATATTTTTGTTCCTTTCCTGAGTTCTATCAAAGATCTGTAATTAAAGTTATCAGTATTTATTTATTTATTGTCTAGATCCAGAGAATTACTGGTTGGGTCTAACACCCATTGTGATGCATTTTAAACATGTGGCTTTGGCTAGAACAGTTTGAGAGGCCTTTTTTCCCCCATGTTTATAGTTGCATTAGCTCTGCTCTTTTCAGAAATAAGGCTGTCAGACCTTTTTTAAAAAACAACCATATTCTGATAAGTGGTAGATCTACTCATTATTTCTTCCATTTACAGCTGCATGAAATCATACTCCACAACATACTCGAGTTTGGAAACCCTTCTGCAGTTCAAACAATTGGAGATTACCTTTGATATTTCCACCTTATCGCCTTGATTTCACTGGGGCTAGGATTTCATCAGGATCCTGCTTCTTGGTCCAAGTCCTGCAGGTATATCAGGTAGTGAGGGAACACATAAGACTACTAGCCCATCTGGAAAACTGAACATTCATCTTCTTAAATCCTGTTTAGACTCCAGCAAAGATAGCTGAGCTGCCCTTTCCTTCCAGATGAAGGAAAATAGAGAAGCGTTGAGCCAAGATGTCTCTCCAAATATGATTTTGCCTAAAAATCTGAAGAAAACCTGAACTACTTCCACTCACTACTCCATCTAGAAATCCTGAAGCCTTGTGTATTTTCTCCAGTCCTTGGCCTACAGCCACATGGTTGTTACTGTGCAGTGTGTCATTGCAGCACCAGGAGTGTTCTTCAAGTCGCTTTTGTACCTCAGAAGGCAGTCAGAGATCTGCACCTCCTCATCACCTTTTGCTCTGGCTGCACATCCAGAGCTGTGCAGCTGAGCAACTGTGGAGATTTCATGCTTAGTCACAGTGGAGAGAGGAATGGCATCAGCTGAAAATTAATTTTAGTTAACTAACATTACTAGTTAGCTAACTACTTTTAGTCCCTGCTGTCTCTCTATACCTGCACTGTACTTTTCCCTGTCTTGACTACTTAGATATAATATTTAAGAGAAACTTTGAGGTTGTGCTCAGCCATACTCCCCCTTCCAGAAGAGGAGTGCAACTCTGCTGATTCTGCTGCCACACTTAAATATATGTAATGTATATATAAAAATATATCACATTATAAATATAGCTATATATATAGCGTTACTAGCACTTTCCAGAACAAACAATTAGCTACAGCTCAACATTAAGTCTTTTTCAAACACCTAGCTCTTGATATTACACATTCTAAACAAACTTTCAAATTTAAAAAAATCCAGATCTTGGAAAATGAACAGTTAAGAGGTCCAGTGACTTCCTCTATTGCCAGGCAAGTGTGCCTGGCTTGCCATTATTTTTATTTAAGCTGCTGCTGCTGTGCAACGCCCTAATGTTGTTTATAAATGTACATGCACACAAGTACCTACAATGATGAAATGAAGAGCCATAATAATTTTCATCCTGTAATTAAAAAACGAAAAAAGAAAAAATATATATGTGGGATTCAGTAACCATGGAAACAGCAGTTTGTAGTATTTTTGTAGCCATTTAAGATGCCCTGGGACACCTCAGCTGGCTCCTAGGCTCTTATCCAGAAGGGCACATCTTCAAAACAACCTGGGTCACATCTACAAGGGTAAGAGTTCTTACACTCCCAGGGAGTCCAGAGTGTCTCTAGGCAGATATTTTTAAGTATCTTTATTGCTGCATTTGTCTAGGTAAAGAAAAGCGATTTTGCTTCTAGCAGGTGAAAATTTTATGGGTATTTTGGTGGAACCCAGGAATTGCCATACACAAAGAAACCTTGCAAATGAGGCTGGTAGAGTGTAGCAGATCTGTGAGATCAAGCTTTCATCATCCAATTAGCAGTTTTCTAAGAGCTCTGGAATCAAAATGTTCTCAGTCTGTATCCATTCCTACTCCACCCCACTCAGCACGGGCATAAATATTTTTTTGAAAGTCCCAGGCTTCCCAACCTTCCCCTGCAGAAACAGAGGTGATGATTGTAAACAGATAAGCTTCCCAGAGTGAAGGGAGAAAACAGTGGAAGAATCTGTTAGTTTTTAAGGGGCTTATTCTTGCATGCAGAGATATTTGCAAGATTGATTTCATCACTAGAAAATGACGTGGAGAAAATTACTACCAGTTTTAACTTTTTAAAATATTTTAAAGCAAATAAGGGGGAGGGGGCAGGGAAAGGTAAGTAGGAAAGTATATAGAATGCAGATATCAAGAAAATCCTGCAAGCAGAAAGCTATCAGCTATTAAATTGCACAGCCAGTTTATTCGAGGATAGCTAAAGCAATGATGTGAAAGCAATAAATGATCTTTTCCCAGCTAACAAATCAGTCTGTAATGGGTGAGGCCAAGTTCTTATCTACACGAGAAAATAGGATTGTGCCAGCAGCTGGGTTAATGAACCAGTGCCAAATATCAGCTAAAAGTATCTTGACTTGTAAAATGTCATCAGTGCAGGATCTTTCTGATATCAGTTAGTCCCTGCTCCAAGGGGTTGTGGTCATGGTGAGCTGATCCCCTACAGATCAGCCTTGTCGCCACAGCAGTTTACTGAATTCCAGAAAGGCTGTGGAAATTTCACTATTGTTGCTATTAGTTGAAAGCATAATATCTGTACTGACGGTGTTTGTTGGACTCCCATCCTGCTCCTGAAGGAAAAAAGCAGACACTGAATTCGATCTTTGCAATCAAGTGTGGGCAAGATTTTACAGGTATTCCCCTTAGGGGTGAAATGGCATTGGCAAATCACTATCTATGACTGTATCTGTATTATTTGTGTAATATCAAAGCAATTCAGTCATTAGATTAATCCCTCTCACACCTTTCATGACCCTGAGGTCTGTTGCAATGCTCCTGTAATTGCACAATTCTAATTACATAGTGCTGGTGATATCCATATGATTGAAAATGCATTGGAGGCCGGGGGTGGGGGGGATTGGAATATGAGCACAGGATAGTCCTGTGACAAGGGCATTAACTTAATTAAGAATTTGATTTTGGACTCAGCTTTCAACTCTGACACAGAACTTTTCCATGACATTGAGCAAGTCACCTGGCCAGGTTCTCCTCTGTAAAATGTGGATAATGAAAACCTCCTTTTACTCTACGGGAAGTAAAAATGCTTTCACTGTTGAGAAGCCTTTCAAATTCTTCTGATGAAAGCCAGGTACTATTACTAGGATGCTCATGCTGATGTCTCTTGTATTTGTTTGCTAGACTGTCTTCTAAGGTTACTGAAACCTTTCCAGACTTCTGGCTAGTTTCAAACTAATACATTTAAAAAAAAAAAAAGAAAAAAAAAAAGTGCATAGACAAAGCACATGAGCCACAGAACCATTTTATTTCTCTCAAGTATGGAATTCCCAATATTTCTCACCAGGATCAACCATCAGGCTTTTTGGATCATCTGTTTGTGTGGCTCCCCTCCTTCCCTTCCCCCCACCAACTGGGACAAAAACCCTGAACACAAATCCTTAAGCTTAAATATTTCTTTAGCTTTTTCTAACACTCTGTGACCCCGTGCAAACCCTGCCTTGACCCTGGCCCATGTGGGGTCATGACCCACAGCTGGAAAACACTGGCCTAAATCTAAGATGTTAGTGGGGCTGCTTCTCAGAAGTGACTTGACAGCTGACTTCAGTGGGTGTGGAGCAGTCTTGGAGAGGATGCTCTGACCTGCCAATCATGAGATGCTGTGTTTTATCCACATCAGGGAGTTTGTCCCACAGAGTTTAAGGAGGAACAAAGATCACACAGCACAAAAATGAGGTTTCTGTTTCAGCTCTTGGCCTGCTCCGACTATTTCGGACCTCAAGTTATTTTCTTCTTTAATTACATTTTTGTCCTGAAATGGCTCAGATTCTAAGATGGGATAGGTTTTTTTAACATGACAATCATTTTGCATGAATCAGACATAGCACCCCAGGAAAAAAGAGAACTAGATGTCAGAAAAAGACACAAATGAAACCAGAGCATAACATTTGCAAAAGGGCTGTGGGTATTTTGGATGTTCTCTGAGAAAAAATATCTGCAGAGCTGGCAGTGGCAGGGATAGGTTGATTCAGGTAGAGCAGAATGCAAGAGAGGCAACTGGCAACTGGGAAAAGGAGGAGTGGATGGTGGTAGAAAAGGAAAGTATTGCAAATTATTGCAAAGAAGCATCAAATGGAGCAGAA
>JAWWES010000041.1:63956620-63979211 GCA_035583135.1 Lophotriccus pileatus
GGGAAAAGGAGGAGTGGATGGTGGTAGAAAAGGAAAGTATTGCAAATTATTGCAAAGAAGCATCAAATGGAGCAGAAGTGTCGAAAAAAATACTAATATTGTCATTGAGGGGGAGAAGATACGTAGGAAAGAAATAATTTGGAGTATGTGGCTCAAGGGAGAGGGAAGCAGTGATGATTTATTTGCGCTGAAGAGCGACTCAAAGTGGACACACAGCTGACATAGCTTTCTTTCTTGGCCACTCTCTTTGCTGTTGGTTCTCAAGCCTTCGTATGCTAAACTGGGAGTGATGGATCTGTTAAGCACAGGTGTGTCAGGTTATATTTTTCATTTTCAAAGTCGGGTTTATTGGTGCAGGTAGGAGCTCAGAAAATGGCAGGAGTTGGTGTCTCTCAAATAGACAACGTATTATCTGCTACTTGTAAAGCCATTTCTCCCTATGACAGCCAAGAAATTCTGAGCTCTGTTGGCAGTAAAATCAAAGAAATAAGCCTCTCCTAAATCTCTTTTGATATATTACTTCTCATAGCTCCTCAGTTGCCTTGTTCTTACTGCTTGTAATTCAAGTCCTAAACTCTTTGGCCCCAGTGTTACCAAGGACAGACCTGTGCCAACAGTTCTTCTGAAGTACATTAGGTTATTAGTATTGGTTCTGTACTTGGCTTTTCAGACACACTTCCTTGGCAGAGTGTCCTCTGTGTTATTGCTTCCTGGAAATGGGTACTTGCAACTAGGGACAGTTTGTCTTGGGTTCTTTGGCTGATTTGGACTCCAGGTAATCCCAGGAGCTTAAACACATCCTGTTCCAGAAGTGCAGGTGCAAGGCTGCTCTGGCTCATATCCCTCCACAGGGATACCTGACTGGCCATACCTGACCATGAGAGAGGGACTGTGGCCAGGATTCTGAAATACTGTTAACTCTTAATACCTTCTGTTGTCTTTGGTGTGTAAATCCTGGGGACCCTGTCAGCAGAAATGGCTACGGCAAGACTCATACACACCCATTTTCATAGTTTGCTTTCTTGTAGCTACCCCAAGTGCATGAGTGCCATAACCAGTTTCCTCCAAATAACCACTTCTAACACCAGGGGCTTTTTAATTTTGTACAAAATAATATGTTTTCAGGGATATAGTTGGTCACAGAATCAGGCACGGGGTATCTGTTCTTATGAGAAAAAAAAATCCTGTTTTCAGGCAGGCTTTATCTAAAAAATAGTGATGTGTGGTTGCTATTTTTCCTTTGAGAATTAGTAGCACTAAAAAAGACCAGAGTTTCT
The DNA here is from genome assembly GCA_035583135.1 of Lophotriccus pileatus. Lineage (NCBI taxonomy): Eukaryota > Metazoa > Chordata > Aves > Passeriformes > Tyrannidae > Lophotriccus > Lophotriccus pileatus. The sequence continues at coordinate 63,957,898 of JAWWES010000041.1, forward strand.
GAGTAAAAGAGACATTTTTTTGCTTGTCACACCTTCTTGGTTCTGATATCACCTGACAGGGAAACCATATGTATCTATTTTAATATAATACATAGAGAGAGAAACAAGATGCTTTTGGTTAGCAAACTTTATTGTAAGACAAAGGTCAAGACCTTAGCAAGAGCCATGAAGGTTGAAGAGAGTGTTCAAATGATCTCTGCCTGTTCCATAGGATTAAGCATCACCATTTGATCCCATTAATGTCACAGGCTGAATTTCACATCTCCATTGTACATAGGACACAAATCCGAAAGTGGTCCTAACAGATGCAAAGGCACTTGTGCTTCCATGGGGATAAAACTCCGGGATTCATACAATCTTTGCCTAGTTGAAACACTAGAAGAAAAAGTTTCTGAAGTGCCTCTCTGCAATTGTCCCTCGCCATTGGCAACTTAACCTTTATTGCCATGATAAGAAGTCTATTTTAACCATTTCTTCAGGGAACTTTGAGACCCCCATTAGGATGTTAATAACTTTAATTAAAAAATATCTTCTTACAGTCTTGGTTTTCTGCCTATTTCAATTATTTTCTTTGAAACAACGTGCAATTTTCATTATTTGCCTGCTCTTGTAAATTCATGCGCAAAGACTGATGTAACATAAAGAAAACTGGAAAAAATAGAGAAAATGTAATTTGAAAGAAAAAAAAAAAGCCCAAACAGCTTTCAGGATTACCAGGATTTGTGTAGACATTAGCAAGTTGAAAAATTCTATCAGGAAGGAAATGAAAAAATGAAATCCATATATGTTAGCATATTATGAGAGTGTCAAATAGAGGGAATTCAGTAAGAAATCCAACCCGCTTTGTTAGGTGAGCGTATTGGTAAATCATGTTTTATAGCTGAATGTGGATTAGACAGGCCATAGCTAATTTGTCAGGTTTTGACTGAATGCCAGTGTTTTTGTTACATGTATGACATTTTAATCAACTTCATCTTTGAATGCCTATTGGAGAAGGAATGTCCATATGACCTGTCACTATTTTTTAACAGTGAGCAAAAAAGGAAGAATGAAATGATCTAGAAGCAAATTGCTAAGTTAGACAAAGTGTGGTGAAACATAATGAGATAATCAAATTGGATGTTGAGAAGGAAATAAAAACATTTTTCATGTAACTGATTGGGTTTCTCCTGATGTACTGTGACTTTCCTACACCATGGGGTAAGTAAACTGCTTAATCAATGTCCCATTATTGCTGCAAAACACGTGATACAAATGGTCTGCCCATGATTCATTAAGTCCCCTGAAAAAATAAGGGTTTATTCAAATGCTTCAGCTCTGCCTTGTTAACCTCCTTAGTACTCAGAGAATGGCAATGAGCTGAGAAAGAGCAGAGCTCATTTTGCAAGCACCCTGATTTACAGATCCCCCATGCAAGGACACTATTTTTGGAACATTTATTACAGATGTCAGAATCCCAAGTCTTTAATCACTGTGTTGTTAATTAATACCCTATTTGTTACTGTCAGTGGCTGAATTCTGGATGTGCAAAATTCCACATGTGAAAGTACTTAATGTAATCAGGTAATACATTAGTGAGGTGCTGCTCAGCTGTCGGTCTGGTGGAATGTCAGGGGGTGCCAAAACAAGCATTGCAGAAGAAAAGAAAAAGAAAGGAAAAGGAAAAGAAAAGAAGAAAAGAGGTGAGATTGTGCCTAAGGTTTTCCTTTAGACCTGGATGATAATTCCTACCTCTCCAGCTAGGAATGCTCAGGCTCACTCCTGGAGGTTGGACTGGTGGGCTGTGATTGCTCTCTGAAGCAACCAACTGTTGTACAAGTGTACTGTGTGCTGCTGACTGCACAAGGGGCTTCTATAGAACGAATAAGAACGCCTCAAAATCATACATGAAGGAGAAGTGTCTTCCAAACAGATGACAGATTCTTTCTAGGTTGAAGAACAGTTGCGTTTCTACTGCTGTTGTTCTAATGAGAAGGATATGCTGGAATATAAAGTGTTCCAGCATATCCTTCTCTTCTAGTAGCCTTCCAGGCTATAGGGGACCTACAGGAAGGCTGGAGAGGGACTTCCAACAAGGGTATGTAGTGACAGGACAAAAGGGAGTGGCTTTAAACTGAGAGAGAGTAGGTTAGGATTAGGAGGAAATTCTTTACTGTGAGGGTGGTGAGGCACTGGGAACTGAGACCCCTGCCTGAGTCCGAGGAGGGAGATGAATGCCCCTTCTCAGAGTCATTTTGAGCAGGAACCTAAGCTGAGTGCTCAGATCCATTCCCCAAAGCAAGCTATTTCTTGCCTTTAAGAGTACCTAGGGAGGAGCCAGATAGCTCAGGGGAGCACCAGAATTAGTGCAGACAAGAGAAAAAATTAGTACTGTTTTATCCCAACAATAGCCTTTATTTTGGTGGTTCTGATTTCTGGGTGGATTATTCTAAAAAGCAAATAAAGGTAAAATAAGATGATTTGCAATGAAAAGCTAAGGTTATGTTGCAATATTCTTAACAGGGCTATGGCTTCAGGTCTCTGGTAATGATGGTCACCAGTTCACCACATTACTTATCATGAAACAGAAATGCAGGTTTTTTATATGACTTCTATCATATAGTAATGGTGAGCCAGTGAATCTTTTACAAGCATCCAAGAAGGACTTGGTCTGTGCTATGGAAAGTCTTTTATCTCACTTTTAGAATCAAGCAATTGTGTTACTGGAGTAACATATTTACCCAAGGCTTAAACCATTTCTACTGACAAGTTCTTATTACAAAAAAAAAGAGTGGGAAGGAATTTTTCCTTTCTATATGTATTTGAATGTCCACAGGTAATTCCATGGTATCAGGGCAGATAACTCTCTCATCTGTATTTTATTGTTGATGAAGGTTGAGAAAAGGAACAAAACAGTCTAAACTGGCTTGATAGAGGAATTAAATATTGTTGAAAATATTTAACTGAATTTTCCAGACTCTCAACTGTGATCCTCAGATGGAGGGTAGAAACTGTATAAATTTTATTCATGTGGGATCTAAACAAGTTCTGTGATGGTCAGTTTAGTAATACCAACACTGGCTTTTGTGCTCTGGTTTTGTGAGGCTTGGGGAGTTAAATTTGGCTTTGTTTGGTTTTCAAAGTTGTAAAGGGGTCAAAAAAATTAAACTTGCTGGCTGTCATAATATGGTTGGTAATTTTCAGAGAGTAAGAATGACTGTGCATGAAATATACCTAAATAACTTTTTTTTTTTTGCATTATACTAATTAGAAATAGTTAAACTGCGTCTAAAATCTTGCATTGTTTATGACTGCTTCACCCTCATCTTATGTTCCATGCAGTATTTATTTTTTTCATTTATTTCCCTTTTCAATTTTTAAAATCTGATTAAAAAAAAAAAAAAGTGATATGTGGTGGTCTAGACATTGATGGGCAAAATATTATGCATTTTATGAAAAGAAGTTTTAAAACAAGATGACTAAGAAAGTGAGGATGGGGTCAGGTGAAGGGTCCCTGGCAAAAAATCAGCATTGGGACCCTCGTATGGAGGAAAAAGAAGAAAGAATGGGCAGAGGTCTGGGGACAAGAGGAGCAAGAAACAAACCAGCTTCCTGAGAGGGGAGAGAAGATGGAAGCATAAAGGCACGTGGGAGAAATAATGACTGGATGTCTTCCCTTTTCTTTTCAATTACCATCAGCATCTGTTACTGATAATTTCTGTGTTTTTGAAGAAGAGCTGGTATAGTAAGTGAGCCAGCCCACCAACATAGCCAGCAAAGGAAGAAGAAGAGAGCAGGTTAGAAGAAAGGGAAATACAGGGGGTTTTATATCTGATGGTAAACACTTTCATCCTTCCCTGCTGCTTGAATAATGCATCCTAATTTGACATGACTATACTGGTCACCAAGTTCATGCTAGGGTTATATAATCACAATCTGATCATTTTTCTTAAGTGCTGCTCAGCACAGAATCCTTTTATGTGGATAAAGGAAAGCAGCTATTCTTTTTCTTGTGATTTTTGGCTTGGGTTGATAGAAGTGTCAGCCAAGAATAAAAATACCTTTATAATCTTTAGCCTTTTTCCCTACAACACTTTTGAGTTGTATTATTATTTCTTCATTGTCCTTTTATCAGCTGAAAGAGAACCTGGTGTTTATGCCTCTGTTGGTTTAATAGTATATGGCTTTTGTTCAAGTTTATTGAAGAGTTCTCCAGAAGATGAGTGTGGTCTTCAGATTGTGCCTGACCATATGTGAATGAATCTGGGTTTTTTATTTGACCCCCCTCTACTCAGAGGCACTAAGCTGGAACACAGCCTCATTTCATTATTCCACTTCTGTGTCAAGTGTCTTCTGTGACTGACAAGATCTGGATTTTCTGGGATTGTGTGCAAAATGCCAAAACTCAGTGACCGCTTTTCTGATAAATTTAGGAAACACCACCTGCCACTTCCTCATCTATTTTTTGCTTTCCAGCTCTTAAGTTGTCTCTGGAAGAAGTTGTAGGAAACCCTTAGAGATGTGTGTGTTAAGGGGAGGGGTTATATCCTCAAGGAGCATTATTGCTATGTACAGTTCCTGTGTAGAGTAATCCTTTCTCAATATTGTGGTTTTGTTGGGTTTTTTACATAATATGGCCACACCCCCATTGCAAGGAGAAACTCACTTCCTCAGAAAGTCCTTGCCAGTCCTTTTTTTCCTATAAATGAACTAAAGTGCAGCCACCATGGTTCAAATTGCACTTGCAACCTTATCTTGAGATTTAAACATGCCTGGCTCAGCATTTCTTGGGAGACTCTTAAGGTAAATGATGCTGCAGCAAATAGCCATGTTGGTGTCATCCTCTTGAGGAACGAAATTGCATTGGTAGGAGAGCTGAGCTCTTCTGGACTACATGCAATTTAGGCACTCACTACACCATAGTTTTAAGAAAAGCCAACAAACACTTTTCAGATCCTAATTTAATAGACTGAAATTAACTTGTATGGACTGTGTTTCATACAGCTTGGCCGGTTGCAGGATAGCCTGCATTTAAGCTAGAATAGGTGGGATGAAGCATTCCTGGGAAGTTCCCACATCCTCTGATGAGGGAGGGAATCTGGAAGGAGAACTTCAGCTAGACACCAGTTGACTGAGGTTACATGAGGTGGGTCTTATGCATTCTGTTCTCAGCTGTGGTGAAATATTGGTTGTGCTTTGGGTGCTACTCATATGAGTGGCTAGACACAGAAATCTTGTCTGTCTCTCTTCCTTGAAGGTGTACTACCTGTCTGCATTAGTCCACTCAAGAGGATGTGAATTTTACATAGAGGATTAGCAGTTTTTGGAAGAAAAACCATTGACTTCTCTGTTATCTGACTGCTGTTTTGGCAAAAGAGATAGGTGAATAGTAAGCACTCACGCAGCTGTAGAGCTATTATTATTAAACTACAGGATCAGCTTTATTTTGCTTGGATTTTACAGATACATTGTATTTAAATGCTTGCTGCAGAGACAGCTGTTGATTTTTCACTGTATGCTTGCTTGGTGGGGATTTTTTTTTTTTTTTTTGATTTTAAATTTTGCAACCAGCAGCAATGCACGGAATAGACTCTCTATTTCTGACAATAGCACCACTATCTGTACTCATTTCCTTTCCTGGAAAACAGGGAAAATTAGTGCACTGCATGGAGGGCCTCTGTGCTTGTGCCCAGGGGTGGGTACGTCCAAAAAGGGCACTTGTGCAGCTGTGCTGGGCAGGGGGTTTGTCACACACTGCATACCCGACAGATTGTGCTGGGCTCGGTGTGATATGCTGCTTCCTATAATGCATACAAACTGAACCCATCCCTTCCACAAAAGTAGCCTTCCTTCACAGACAGAGAGGGAAAAGATAAATACTGAAAAACTGGCATAAACACTACTAGCACGTTTCGAGGGTGCCTTTTGCAGATAAACTCCAGAATGCTTGTGGAGCATTCCAACTGCACGTCAATACATTATTAACAAAAAAAAAAACCCCAACCAAATAAAAAACAAACAAACAAAACAAAACAAAAAACCTCAAAACGCTCACCAGGAAATGAACAATTTATGTTCAGTGCTGGCTTTGGATGCTCTGCAGTAAATAAAGGCACTGAGCAATTTAGATAATAGGAATTGCAAATAAATTTCCCTGTGCTGAGCCTCACAGAACTTCTGCACTAAATCTGGCACTTCCAAATTTTTGAATGTATGACTTTGTGTCCATAAGCTTTTCAGGATTTGTCTGAGTTTTTCAGTGTAGTAGATGTTTAAAACTGATCCAGTGAAATTTACCCTGGTAGGGTAGAGAAAAAGGTTAGTTGAGATTAATGTACTGTGTTGCTTTTGGAAGATTTAGGATATACTGTAATTTAATTTATAAATGCATGTACTGTAAGATGACCAAAATTTTTTAGCCTTCAAAAGGAATTAAGCCAGAGAGTAGCCTAAAGCCTGCAGTGAAAGTCTGGTTAACTCTTTTACAATATTATAGTTTCTAACACGTAAAACGCCTGACCCTTTATGATGTCTGTTTTCTTTAATGTGTGGTCTGGGACAAGACTGGAAGAGAAAGTCATGCTGTCTGTGAAGCTGAGAATGGCTACTTAGCATCCAAATATATGTAATTAGGGAGCTTTTCATGCCTTTTTAATAAGTTGTAGTCATTAGTAAATTGCCAGTCTCCTACCCCTCAAATGATTCAGTCTTTAAACTTGACTGGACTGGCCCAATTCCATGCAGAGCAGATGCTTTTTTGTCTCATTTTATTCTTTCCCTTTTGTTAGGGGCTTCAGCTGCAAGGTTTACCTACATGGACCCTGAAGAAAATTAATGCAAATTAACCAGAAGTATGAAAGTGGATTAAAATGCATTAAAGCTAAACTGCATGATCTCATATAGATGCTGTTACTCAAAATTACCAAGACTTTAATCTCATCAGGATTAATTGACCTCTAGTGTAAATCCAGGCAAACAAAATAAAAACATGTTGGCTCTGAGTTACGGTGCTTATAAATCAGTAATCACACTTAAATTAATTTTCTTAATTAAAAAACTGGTTGGTTAATTGCAAAGGTATTACAAATGGACTTTAAAATTAGGTTGGTCATATCACATTTGGCTGGCATTTTAAGTCTTAAACTGGATCATTTATACAGAGTAATTTATTTAACCAGAAAGTCACCAGGTAGATGCCCACAACCTTTACAAAATGTTCCTGGTGTTTTAAAGCACCCTGAGTAGAACCTTTTGTGTACTTTAAATCAATTTTGATTTGACATTATAGCTTAGGGTCTGCAGTAAGGATGAGGAATCAGAGTTTTTCCCTTGCTGATTTCTGATCCATTTATGCTGAAAATACAACAACTATGCAGCTGTGTCTAATTTTACCATCTCCCCTCAGCTCCATTTTTTGTTTCTCATGGGATTCTCACAAGCAGATGAAATGTTGCACCAACACAAAACCCTACTCTTACCTTAAGGTATCTACAAGAAATGATTCACTCACCTTCCTATCTTCTTTTTTTTTTCCCTCTGTATTCATATATATGTTTGCACTGAGAAAGTTGGCAGTACTTTAAATTAATGGACTACCGAGACCTTCAGTCACCCTCTCAGGATGTTCTAGATGGATGAACGGAAGTAATAATCTTGCTGTATCATTTTTTAATTTACTTCGGCAGATTTCTTTTCCCTGCCTCATTCCAAAAGTGCAGCTGAGTCAGGTGCTATTGTATTTGGGACATAAGGGAAAATAATTAGCTATCATTCTGAAGATAATTGTAAGAACCATCTTAAAAAAATACACTCTGAAACCACAGGATTCTATGAATTTACATATGCAAAATGGAAGGGAAACTTTGCACTTCTAATACTTTCCAGGTTTTGAGACAACTATTTTAAGATGTCCGGGAAAAAAAAGAGAATTTTTTTTTTGAGATAATGCAGTATCAGCAAATTCTGTTGATGCAGCATTACATGACATTACTCTGAGCACCTGAATTGGTGATGCCTTAGAGCAAATGCTTTAACAATAACCAGCCTATGGAGAGTAGCTGTTGTCTTTCAGTGATGCTTTTACTGTGTCTGACAGATCCTACAGGGTCCGTTCTATTTGTTTCAGGCATGCATCAAATTCAGCAGACCTCAGGACACATTTTAAGTTTAAGGTGGGCTGTGGTGCCACAGTTAAGTGCCATCCCTCATCACTTGCAGCATGTTTTCAGGGCCTGTTACTTCTACATTAGAAGATGGTTTGCCCTCAATATTTGCAGCATGAAAGGAGTCTACACAGAGTCATGAGAGAACGCAGGAGAGTTGGCTCTGGGTTTTGAATGTGAAGGTACTAATGGAAAAGCAAAGTAATTTCCAGCTCATTGATATAATAGGCCAAAGAAATATGCCAAAAATGCCAAAGTCATGAAGAACAAGTTGCACAAGACAATATGGCTAATAATTCATATAGGCATTTTTTGGTGTCAAACAGATGAATTATCACTATATTCTTGTCCAGTGAGCCCAGCTGTGATATCCAAGGGATGGGTATGATCTCATAAGTTAGCTAGGACTGCCAAAGTTGTGGTTAAGCTGGAGGCCGCCACACATGCATAATTGAGAAAATACACTTTTCTGATACTTGGAACTTCTGGCCAGAACATAGCTATCCTCTTGGATCCTGCAGGATCTTCTCCTTTTCCTTTAACAAAAGCTTTTCTAAGGTCCTTACCCTGACAACTTTGGGTTTAGTCAAAGAAGCTCAAGAGAGTGTGCCTGTCAGAGGCAGATGAGCATGTTAGAGGCAGAAGTGAAATGAATTATGTATTATGATGGAGAATTTACCCCAAGCCTGAGATGGATATCCCAGCACTGGATGTTACGAGTCACAAAATACTTGTTCAGCCATTGCGATTATATAGAAAACATTTAAACCCTTAGGATCCTTTGAGCTGTGTTATCTTCTGTGATAACCCACATGGTTTTTCATGTGCTGTCTCTCTTTTGAATCTGCCTGGAACCACCCTCCCCAGTCCCTGCAGCCCTGTGCTGTCCCAGCATCTGTGTTGCTGTGGTGAGCCTTTGGTCCACACACTTCAAATCAGACAACCTTTTGTGGTCCTGACGCAACCCTAAACCAGATAGCTGACATAAATCCCAGCTGTCTAGCACAGCCACAGGCTCTCCCAGTTGTACAGATTAACTGGTATAGATTACTCTTTGTTTTTGTTTTTCCCTTCCTATCGACACCATTCAAACATGCAACTTTCCAGAAGCGAAAAGAAAAAGAGTTTAAACTTTCACATTACTGGGAGCCTAAAAATTGTGTGGTACAACTACCCTATTTCTACCCTACCCACTTATCAACAGTCACCTTTTCGTCTTCCTATGTGCAAGGAGTGTGATGCGTGGTAAATTCAGAAACAACCTACAGTAAGGCCCAAGAACTTTTCCTTGTTTCTGCATCCAGTCCAATCTCTGTCATGTTAAATAAGGGGATGAATTCAGGTGGGTCTATGGTGGTTTGACCACCACTGAGTGTACTGGAGAAGTTTTCTGAAGATACAGGGTGCTGGCAGAGTTGCCACTTGGGTAGCTGGATCATACTTTTCTCCTCTTTTTTTTTCTTTTAACTGTCATAACATAAACATTATTTTTCATTTAAGTCACCTTAGAAAACAATATCATGGTCACTCTCATCCTCACTAGAGAGGTGCATTGGCTTCTCCAAAGGAGGTGACACTTCCATGAAAGGAAATAGATCCAAAACAATGATGACTTTCTTGGCTTATTGGTTGAAAAGGGAATAAACTCAGTGATGCACCTGCATCCTAAAATTACATAATAAGGAGGTACTAACTTTTTTCTATATATATCAAAAGATGATAAGGGGCAGCTTAGAAAACCTCACAAAGAAAACAGTCTACACGAATGATATGACACTTACTTGAACCAGAGCAGGTAATTTGAGTGCTTGGACAAAGGTGACTTCGTATTTTCAGATCCCCGGAAAACGTGGAAGCCATATGACAGAACCACCAGTACAAACATGGGATTGTTGGAGAGCCAGGCCTAGAAAGCATAGTTCAAGGATGTTACATAAAGCCTAGTCTATAAATCCTGTATCCTTGCCTAATCTAGTTGTCTCATTTTGCTAACACTGTGCTATTATTACATGTTTAATGACAAGTGCTTAGATATTCCTGGCAGGTCCCAATATATTATCAACAGAAGTTGTGCTGTGGACAGAAAGAGTTTTGTCTTCTTATGGCTCTTGATCTGTCTTTGCAAGGGACAGTTTGGGAAAACCTAAAGTTTTTCTAGAGGAAGGCTTTGACCAGCTCAGGATCACGCAGTGAAATCAGGTCGCAGCATACATCTCAGTCTGTCTTCACTCATCTCTGTCTTTCTCTGTGTTTAGCAGCTGCAAATTGGTTTAATGCTTGTAACCCAGTGCATGTTCACTGGTCACAAAGTTAGTGCAACAGTGACTCTCAGTTACTGAAAAGACAGGTTTTCTGTCTCCGGAGCAGAAGGACCCTGCTATCTCCTGTAAAGAAGTTAAGGAAGAAAGGCTAACAATTTCAGACCTTACAAAAATCAGACTTTTTATTGCATTTCTTAGAAGCTGTGGGGCTGACTTTGGGCTCCTCGTTCTGGTCTTTAGGTTTTTTTCCTCCACCATTACTGATCAGTGAAGTCTTTCAGTGGATCTTGACTGGGTGCTTTGTTCTTCCTTTGAAATAAAAAATCATTCATAATTACAATTCATCCCTGACCTGCAGAATAGTGTATCCTGGCCTCTCACACCTCGCCTCAGTGAGACTTCTTACCCTCAGAAGAGGGAAACTGCAACCCATCCATGCCAGTCTCAGTGCCTTTCATTCAGTTTCCTTTGGATGTCATCTTGGCAACCACAAAATGAAAGGAAAGGCCTGCACGGAAGTGTGTTTGTTTTTGTAACCCACCTAAACCTGACAGAAGATTGAGCGAAGCTATTTTTCTGTCATGTGTTTGTCTGGCACATATTTGTTCATAAAATTCCTATCCAGGCATATGAAAATAGAGTTGTTACTATGTGTAATAGTTTGTGCAATTCAGGACGAAATATGGTTTTGTTGGCTTGTTTCTCTTGAGGTGATTTCAAATACAATGGACAACTGAGAGAGGAAAATCCAGTGATTGCACCCATGGGCTGGATAGCAGAATTCTGCCACTTTGGCAGTTTGCAGTAATTCAGTAGTGTTTATGACGATAAGAAAGCAATTTGGTGAAAGTGAGGTAAACCAGCTAATACAGAGCAAGATAAAACTGCAGTTAATTCAACCATCAGGAAACTGACCACTGAAAAATGTTCCTGATATGTCATTTTGAGTCAGTCCAGGTTGTGATTCTACTCAATCCGCTCCTTGTTTAAGTTTCAGTGCTAAAAAGACCATTTGTCAGAGTGTCACTCAAACAAAACTTTATGCAACAGATACAAAGCAACCATAGTACATTGCTGTGGTGTAGCAAGACACAGAGGCCTTTGCCAGTCAAGTTTTTCTTATACTGTTTGTATTTCATCAGCCTTTCCAAAAGATAAAGATGTGATGTTGGTGGGAAACAAAGTCCAGTAGCCCAATGGTGTTTATCAACTGCTTAGAGCCAGAACTGTATGAGAAGTCAAACTCAAAGTGAGTAAAGACAACAAACAGAAAGATAGATGTACTGGCACCTATTTGTATGTTATTTCAAGTCGTTGACAGGCTGGGATATAGCCTGTGCATACCCAAGTGTGCTTTTGCCCTCACGTTTTTGCCAGGCATTCTCTCTGTAAGCAGCAGGCACCAATGTCCAACAAAAAGAAAAAAGCAGTTCAGGAGAACACAGAGTACCAGAATACTGAATACAAGCTTTACTGATTTTCCTAATGCATCATCAGCAAATAGAGAATATTAATCTAAGAATTTCTAGGAGTTTAGTCATCAAGCAAATGCTTCCATTTTAGATAACAAATTGAATAGAACTACAACAAACAGTCCTTTAAAAACATGTCTTCAAGACTAAATTCTGAGGGGGTTTCCACTTTAGAAGTATTCGCACAGCCACCACTAAAACTATTGCATAAACATTCACAGCTGTGAATAAGTGTTTCAAAACGTGATTCATAACTAGCATTAAAAAAAAAAAGTGATCATTTTGGAAAACAAGACAGTGTTTTAAAAGTCCACCAGTAATAAAAGAGAATTTCCTCTATTTTATCACTAGGCAAAATTGAACTGACAGAGAAATAACTCTCTGTTACTGGAACTGGATATCTGATGTTCTGAGAAGAGAGAAAAGGCGTGTTATGATGTTAGGTGATTTCTCAATAGAGAGGAGGAGGACAGCAAAAACCTGGGCTGTAAGTCTGTCAAGTTTCTGGAATTTAAGTCAAGCAACTGTAACAATTACAGGTAATATGTTTATTATTAAAAAGGCTCCCTTAAACTGTAGACTAAGAGTTGAACTTTCCCACTGCTTCAGAAGCACACTCAGATCATGCAGTTTCTGCTGCTTTGTATCCCACTACAAAGCTACTGAGCAAGGGGCTTACTATTTAAACTTCCCCTTTAAGTTTCAGATTCTTCTAGTTTTGCATCTGCTGACTGCACGGAAGAGTACATCAGGGAGGGGTTATTGTTTTTTTTAAAGGCACAGAATATAACAAATAAACAGGTAATTTCAAAGATACTGTCAGATGGATGCTACTTGAAACATGAAATCACCTCAGTAGATTTCTACTAAGGAGACCAATTTAGGATGATTTGAGTGAGAACTGTTGAAGGAATACAAAATCACAAGCCAGGATTCCTTCTAAAATCTCAGCTCTGACATCAGCTGCTCAATAAAAAGCCATTGTGTGTTATGGTGGGATTCATTTTGCCTGATTTTTGATGTCTAGATATCCAAGTGAAATCTCTCAACAGGGCTTCTTGTGCAGCATCATAACACAGATGGCAGAGCAGGCAGAATGAACTGTTCTTTAGGAGTGCTTTGAGAGCTGTGGAAGTGCCCTGGGCCTACTGCTGGCATGAGGCAAGTGATTTCAACACTTGCTTCAGGTTAGAAACCTCTCTTCACATGACATTTTCGGAGCTGAATCCTACCTCTTGAGGTGTAACCAAGCTGCTGTTGCAATTCATGCTAGTTGGAGATAGTCTGTAAAATTTAGGGCAAGTCCACACTTAAATCTCTTAATGATAGATTAATATTCTTTAGAGGCATGACAGCACTTAACCTGGCAAAAGTCCTAACGTAAACAAAAATTACGTGGCATAAAAAGTGGGGGTTTGTTGTTGCTTTTTTTCTGTTTTACTCAGGAAATGGGTGTGGGTTGTTTGGACACCCCTTCCAAGCGAAGGTCTCTTCGGTGCGGGGATAATGGCACCGTCACTGCTGTGATGGGAAACACAGCATGCTCAGAGCGGGGGTTTTCACAGGCCTGCTGCAAAAGCAATCTTTGCCTGATATATATTAATGGTATAAAAATGTCATCACCCTTCTCTCACAAACACAAAGAAACACACAAAATCATTTTAGGCTGCAGCCAGGAGTTTGAAACACGGATGTGGACAAGCTGCACCAGCCCACCTTCTGGGGACTAGGTCTTGGTTTTGGTTTCAATAGTCCTTCACTTCACAGGGGTGCTGGTGATTGCTCAGTTATTGTTGTTTAGTAAATGTTTTCAAGATTAAATACAGTGTGTGAGAGACACATATTGTGACCTGACACAGGCATGGTTTGGTTATGCAAGCTGGGTCTAACTGTGTTCTTCTGTAAAAAGCAAATACCCTTTGATATTAGAAATTGCTTGTTGTGAATTATTATTTTGTTTTATTTTGTTTTATTTTATTAAAACAGTTCTAGAGTAATGTGGAAAGTGTAACCCTTCCATGTTCTCTGTTCTGCTTAGTCCTGACACATCAAAGCAGCAGCCACAGGGAGACATCTGTCACTAGTTAATGTCATGGTTATGGAGGTAGAACCTCCTCTTCTGTTTGGGCCAATGTGGTCAGCCCTTTGATGGATGTGTTCAGCCTTCATCCAGTTTGATCACCCCGTGCAGCCCCTTGTTCAGATCTGCGTGTGAACAAGAATGTCCTGACCTGAGATCCTTTTTAATACAGCAGGGATCCGTGATATAAACCATCAAAGGAAACCTTTGATCTTTTGACTATCTCTTAGTCATCTGCTGCACAATGCAAATAATAATGAAAACAAAGCTAAGGAGCGGAGCAGCTACATTAAAGAATCAGGCTCGTTGCCGGCAACGAAGCTAATCACTGAGGGTTTATCCTATAGTCAGACTCAAAAAGAAAGTGGGGGGAGGGAAGAGAAAAGAGGAGAAAGAAAAAAAAAAGCTGTGCTCAGCAGTGAAACCTCTTTACTAAACTGAAATATTCCAGGAACACTAGTTATTTTATGGCAGAGGAGTTTATGAAAGACACAAACATGCAGCCATTCTTTACGGTAGAATTTAACAAATAATCCATATTCTAGTGTTGGTTTTTTTTTTTTTGGTCTAACATGCACAGAAATATGTATAAATGTACATCACAATTGAAGTATCACTCAGTTAATCAAATTTAAGTGACTAGTACCGGAGTCTTCGCCGCCCTTTCTCTACTCTGATTTTCCCCCTCCCCTTCTGCCCTCCTCCTCTCACCCACCCAACAGGCTCTTGGGATGGAAAGCATGTTTGATTCAGAAAGTGAACATATCACTCCAGGAAAGTAGTATCTCAAAAACGTGAATCTCTTTGCTGTGACCTCATTTGATTTTGTATCCTTTTCTGGGACCCATGAAACCTCGAACAAATGTGTGTGACAGTTGGGGCCTGAAGAAGTGTGTGCATGCATGTGCACGTGTGTCTGCACGTGTGCGTGTTTTTCTGGCTGCATGTGTTTCGGGAACATATTGAAGGATTCTTTTGAGCTCTAATGCCAAGCACGTCTGTTTATATATATTCTTTCTCTTATATTCCTCTTGCACGTCATTATTTAGCTTAGGTGAAATTTTGCTCTGACAAAAAGCCTAGAAGTTTTAAATCATTAATTAGGTGAACAGAAACGGCCAGAAACACCAGCAATTTACCCCTTCTGTGTGTGTTAATAGTATCTCTAAGCTCTGCTCAAGCTGTCAAACTCTCTCAGAGGCTGAAAATCTCATACAACTTCTGCATGCCATTTGCAGTGCCAAAATGGGTCGCTCTTCTGCCAAGGTAACCAAACTGTCACAGTGGGCCAAATCATAAGTTAGAGCTGTCAGGCAAAAAATAGCCATCACCTCTGTGATGCTTAACTCAAATACCTGATGCTGTCTAAGAAGAAAGATTTCATGGGTAAAGAGGCCAAATTAATTCAGAATGTCAACTTCAGTGGACAGATATGACAGTTAAGTTCACAATCTTACTTTCAGTTATTCTGAGCTGGAAATTTCCAAGGATAAACTGTGAGATGAGGCCTCAAACACATTAAGGTTGTTGCAAAGAAACTTTCAAGGAATGTCAGAAGTAGAATGGTGCAGACAGGACCCCATCAGGGGAAAGAAAACACTTCGTGCAGGTTATAGCAAAAAGTGAAAGCTGCTAACTTTTGAACTAGATTTAAGAACAACCTCTAAGAATAGATGAAGCAAATGATGCAACAGATTTTGGCCAGGAGGAGAGCAACAGCAGACAGCATCAAACAAACAGGAAAACAAGGTCAAAAAGCTTGTTTGGATATTTCAAAAGTTTATTCAGAGCCACCTACCTGACAAACCAAACATCTTCCATAAAAACTCTACTCCGTAGGAAAATGTGTTATCACCACTGGTCTAAACTGACAAACGTTGCCTAATTTCTTTAGAGAAACTCTTACACCAGTGTGTGAGGCCAGTGAGCTTAGTTTCCTCAGCCTGTGTAGCTGAGTTTCACATCAGACAGCGGTGCTCCCTCAAACCGACCTCCCAGAAGGACTCCTAGTCTCTGAGCAAATTTGACAGCCCTTCAGCCAGAAGGATGGAGGATCCCTGGAGAATGGGAGCTATGGAGGAGAAGGAAGATGTAGGAGAAAAAAAGTTGTTAAAAATATCCAGGACTCTTATCATGCTCAGGAAGTGGGGCATTAGAGAGGAAGGCAAACAAAGCTGTTAGAAAAAGGGGCTCTAAACCTTTGATTCCTAAGACCTTTCCTGACACTAAAGAAGACAACAAGTGAGGGATGCTACCTACAATTTTCTGCTCTGTCTTACACAAGAGATTAAACATAGTAAAAATAATAAGCCTGTGGACACTCAGAAGGGGTATTTTCTGTAATGTAGGTCACAGTTGCTGCCCATTAGTATCAGAATAACTCTTGGATTTTCTAGAGTTGTCAGTGCCACTGTGTTAGAAGGGACACAAACAAGTTTACTTTTACAGCTGGATGAACCTGGGCAGACACTGAAAGTGTAGGTGCTTTGCATTTTTATGGTGGCCCATCTACAAAAGCCAGAGTAGTAGAGAGAGGTTGACACCACCATCATTTTCCTTAATTGTAGTTGAATTGGGAGACCTTCAAAAGACTTATTGTTCCACCAGTGCTGAACCCTCAGACTGTACCCAGTGGACCTTAGATTGATTTTATTTTCATATATGATTGCCTTCCTGATTTTGTTTTCCTGTCTTTTTTTAGCACTGTAGTTTTTAAGTAGTTATTTGGCAAGGGAGTGGAAATATTACTTAAATATGTCATTGGTGGTATTTGAAAGGAAAAAATAAAGATATTTTAAAATGTCTGCTTGAATAACAAAGGATTTTCCTTTTATTTTTTATTAACATCCATGAGGTTTTTGTTGCCTCTTGTTCCCTTCTCTTTGGACTTAGACTAAGATTTTTTGTGTGTTTACTCTTACTAACTTTCGTGCCACTTTAATTTCTGTGTGTATTTTTAGCAAACCACCATCTGTACAATTAATGGAAAATCGCATTTTAGAGAGGTTTTAAAAGTTATTGTTTCAATTGTGTTACAATACAAAGATAGCCCCTGTCCCAGGGAGCTTCCAGTGTGAGGCTTAAACAAAATGTGGCTACTAACTAAACAGACTCTGAATCTTTCACAAAAATAACACATTGGCTGTCAGAAATAATATATAGAACTCTTTAATATGAAAAATTGCAAATCTTCAACTGACCACATATCCTGCAGGAGTAATTATGTCATTTCAGAAGAAAATAAAACAGCCATGTTTTGTCAAATATAAGACATTTCACACACTATCAATTTTACAGATATAAATACCTAGGGGCATACACAAACTCTGTGATCACCAATGGCAAATTGCCAAGTGAGGACAGATTCATTAAACATTAGAAGTATCAGGCACCCACCCAAAGCCATAAATTAACATTTTAAGCCTTGAACATTATGCCACTGCATACAAGTTAAATATGTTTGGAGACATTTTTATGCAGCCTAATTAGAACTGAATGGAAATCCCAGTTAATGTATGATGTAGCTCTTCCTCAGCGTAGTTTTCTTGGCTAAACTCAGTCTTAAAAGAGTCGTATTCCTTTCTGCAGCTTGCTGCAGCTAAAAGAAGCTGGTGGTAAATTGCGTGCAGAAGAGGTTAGGAAACTGCTGCAACTGGGTGGTTGAAACAAGCCTGGCTTGTTTAGGTTAGTGGAACCGCCAGTAAACCTTTGTAATCTGCAGGCAGAAAGAGTGAGTTCTTAATTAATATTCTCAATAGCAGTGACTAATCTTCTTTGAAACCAGCTCCTGTCACCAGATGAAATTGTCAGCAGGCTTCTGCAGCTACTGTTTGAGCAGCCAGTCTCTATTTACAGTTTTAAAAAGCAATGTGCATCTCAGCAACCAGATACAATTAAACGTGGAGTTTAAACAGCATGGCAAGCCCGAGCCTCTTTTTCTCATCTTGCTTGCTAGGTTACACCCACCCTCAGCAGCTACCAGGAAAGACCTTTGTGCACTAGACATGGCAAAGAGAATAGCGTGAAACAGGAGCTGCCTAATTTGCTGTCTAAGGAAAGACTGGGCAGTTTGGTCTGCAATCGTAGTTACATTAGGGAGTTGAAAGATGAAAAGCAATAATGGGCTGCTGCTCTCTTGTAGGGAGAGAGATGTTCTTTCCCTTCAGCTGAGCTCGGGTGCTGTCTGTAAGGTACTTGGTATTTTCATCCAGATTTCCTATTCATCCTCCATTAGCAGTTTGCTGGGTACCATTGCATAAGGAGCTTGCAAAGGGTGCAAAGTTGTGGTCTTTTTCTCCTTTTAACAGGGGATTTGTGTAACTGTCCAAGATTCCTTATTGTTGTGTCAAACTGCTTCTTAGGTTTAAAATTACAGCAATACGCACGTTTTTCTTTCTGTTTTTAATAAAATTTGATCCAAATGTTCTAGCCAAAGCATCTCAGTACACTAAACTTTGGGCATAAAAAAAAAAAAAAAAAGAAAGAAAAAATCTGGTCTCCATGTTTTTTAATTATTAATATGAAAATATTTTTAAATATGAGACAGACTATTCTTTGTTCTATTCCTTTTGTGTTTCTCTTTGCATGCGAATGAGGAGTTTCACAATAAGGCTTCCTCTTGTTTATAGCTAACAGGTAACTATGCAGTTGTGCAAAGTGATCATAGGCAGTGATAAGGGTAAAGTTAGACCAAACTGATCTGTCATGATTCAGTTGTGGATAGCAGGGTGGAGAGATGATTCCCTGATCCCCTAGATCATAGCTATTTCCAGAGGAAGGTTCCCAGTCCAGACCAGAGATGCTGGAGGAGCTAGATGTGGTGCCAGCGTCGGTGGGATGCTGGACAACAGCGTGACAAAGAGTCACTATCTGGCAGCTTTTGCACCAGCACTGGTGCTTGTGCTGGGAATAAACCCAGGTCCCTCCCCCGCATTTTTTCTTCTCTCCTGATAAGCCTGAACTTAACCGAGAGACTGTTAGGTGGTGTTAATATTTTAGAAGTTACAAATGGTCTGAGCAATCCAGCGATGAGTGAAGTGCTGCTCTTTTGGTGAAGGGAGTTGCAGAAGAGAATGACAGTTATAAAGTAATGAAATTGCAGCAATTACTTTTTTCCTCTTGATTCCCTTTTCAGAAATGATGAAAGGCTCTGGAAGTAGAGGACACAGGATGAATAATTGATTGTAAAGCATATTCACAAGTAGGAAACAGCAACAAAAAAACCTCCACTGACTGTAGCAAAGATCCTGCAGGGAATGCTGATTATGGATCATTTCTTTGAAGGACTGGACATTAGTGATTTTCATGGTAAATTAAGGTTCAGTTACTTGGCATTAGCTCTGTTTGAAGTTCAAACAAAAGAGAAAGGTCCCTTCAAAAACAACACAAGGAATTTTTTTTCATGTTTTGTTTTATCAAATTAATAATGCTCATGTACTCCCCATTTGCCCTGCAGCGATGACTCATGAGTGTGCGTATGCATAAATGAGAGATACAGGCTCTCAGGATTTACCACAAAAATTAAAACAGGAAGGCAGATGAAAGTCTTTTATTCCATCTGTATTTCACTTAATCAGCTTCCCTTATCAGGATGCTGCTTTGGAAATCACTGGTTCTTTTTTGTCCTTTGCAAACTAGAGACACACAAGAACATATTTTGTGAGTGTTCTGCTGGCTGACATATAGGCAATACCTACCTAGATGTAAGAAAAGTGAAAGAAGGTAAAATTACCTAAAAATTACTTAGCATACATTAGCTAAGTTTAACAGAAACGCTTTGCCTAAAGATAGACAAGTCTGGGGTATTAATTTTCCTCTTTGAACTATTGCAAAGGGAAATGTCAGTGGAGTCACCCTGGTATAGGGAGTGAAGAACCAAATCACTTTTGTATGAATTTATAAAGTCTCAAATTAAGTAAAACTGAAAGGGGGAGAGACTTATGTATCCATTCTTACCAGCTTGCTAGCTCATGTTACAACCACCCCTAAAGACATAGTAACTGAGGTTCTTGTTAATAGGTCCCTTCCGTGAATTAGAGTGAAATGACACTGACTATGTTCATATATTTATATACATATGTATGTATATATGGCAGGTTTATTTTAGAACAATTTGATTGATATGTAGCCATTTTGGTTATTATCTCTTTAAATGTAACAATATGAGAGTATAAAGATATCACTTAAGAAAATACATAAGGGAAAGAAAGAAAGAGAAAGAAAGGATAAGAGTAGATAGTGGAGAGGAAAGATACCACCACCCGTGGATCCAGCAACGAGACTTGGTTGTTGCAATGTCAATGTCCATTGGTCAAAGTGATGGTTGCAGTCTTGATCTGTCGGAGGTGGGGAGGGGTGGGGGGAAGGAAGCCCCTCAAAACACAAAGTTCTAACAAATCTTATTAACTTAACAAAAGTCAGGCCTACGTGTGAATGTCCTGGTACTTTCCCCGAGGAGGGGGTGAAATTTTCACACCTGTGCCAGTGACGTAAGGGAGGACATTGGCATGATAAAAAGCATTATTCCTCCTTGCAGGATCTGCTTCTTGTTCTCCTCTCTCCTTATCTGGCTCAAAATCCAGCTTGTTGCTAAACAAAGGTAGGATTGTCACGGTCATCCTCAGGTGATGATGAAGGGTGCTCATCCACTCTGCACCTGGGCTGTTCTTATGTAGATCCAAAAAGTCCCCTCCTCCCCTTCGGTTGGGGGGTGGCAAACCTGGCTTTTGAGTCGTTAACCCTTAACATTTCAGTCTCTCGCAGCTCGAGGAAGGGAAGGGCACTATCACAGCAGAGTTCTGGAGTTGATCTACCTGTTTTTCAGGCATGTATTTTAATAAGATTTAATGAGCTGCTGAAAAGAGGAGTGCTGCTTTTTTTTCGACTGATGGCAGTAAGACGAAAACAAGTGGCTTTTTAGAATGACGTTAACTAGCACTTTAAAACTTAATAGAGCTCCTATGAATCTCTGTTGGCAACACCTGGAAGAAGCAGGTGGGAATTCCACTGAGATAAATGGCAAGCCAGGGGCAGAACAAAATAATAAAGTCTTATTTGCAAGATCTGGATACAACATCAGTCCTTCTGGCAAAACATTTTCCAAATCAGTAGAAGTCTTGTCTGCAGTGAAAGTTAAAAAAAAAAAAAAAAGTGTTTTGAGGAAAATCTGGGACTAGTAAAATGTTTATAGTATTTCAAATGCAGACAGTTCTTTTAGAATGGTATGTATTAAATTTTGTAACAAAATTTTTCAAATCACAACTGTGATGGGTGAAGGTGTTATTGATTATTTGAGATACTCAAAATAATCAAAGTATAATAAAGAAATATTTATTAGTATACAATTAAAAATTATAAAAAT
>JAWWES010000041.1:63984987-63995824 GCA_035583135.1 Lophotriccus pileatus
ATGGATGGATAGATAGATAGATAGATAGATAGATAGATAGATAGATAGATAGATAGATAGATAGATAGATAGATAG
This sequence comes from Lophotriccus pileatus, assembly GCA_035583135.1. Taxonomy (NCBI): domain Eukaryota; kingdom Metazoa; phylum Chordata; class Aves; order Passeriformes; family Tyrannidae; genus Lophotriccus; species Lophotriccus pileatus. The sequence continues at coordinate 63,985,064 of JAWWES010000041.1, forward strand.
ATGGAGGGATAACATACCGATTGTTTCCTGGGAAATTTAATTGCACTGTCTGACCTGTAATCGTATTTACAGACCACCAACATTTTCCAACCCCGGTATCTAAAGTTAGCTTTCTAATTTTATATTAAGATTGTTAAATGTCTGAGATTTTTTAAAAAAAAAACAGTAGGAACTGCTGCCTGGTCAGCCCTTCAGGAAAGCAAACCACTTCTACAGGCAGATAATTATTTAATTTAGAATTCCAGCTTTTTCTGTCATGAAGAATAGTATCTGGCTAGCCTGTAAACAGATGGTCTGTCAGTGCACAAAAAATGTTTCTAGGTAGTCCTAGCCCTGAAAACTAGTTCCCTAGTAAACAATTAGGGAGACAACTCTTCTGTGCAGCAGCAAACCACTTTTCAGCTGCAATGTTGAAAAGTATCATGGTATGGAACAATTTCTACTTACAATGGATAATACTCTTTTGACAGTGGTTGTGTGCTTCCTTAAATGTTGTATTTCACAGAGTGAAAGTCTGAAAGGTATCTATTAGTTGATTTTTTTCCTTTGATTTCTTTGGGGTATCATCTCTTCCTATATGTCCAACCTTAGAAATTCCAGGGATCCTCCAGCATGATCAGCATGTGTTTGCTTTGGAGGCCTGTAGTGGCCTCTGGAAGAGCAGGATGGGCACTGGAAAGCCATTTTACAGATAAGAGAGACTTTAGAGTTCTCCTCTAATTAGATCTCTCCTGAAAGATCCATTTGGCTTTGGAGTTTAAAGGATTTTTTAAAGCAAGAAAAAAAAAAAAAGTCTTTTAAAATGACCTGTGTTTTAAATGGTCCCTTACATTGTTTGAAGTTCAGTGGTTTTTCAGTTGTTATGCAGGACAGGATATCACGTCTCCATTGTAAAGGAATAGATGTTTTTACAGTGCTCTGAGGGATGAAAACCTGAAAAGTCATTTGTATTATTGCCGGTTTTGTAGACCAAAACTCTGTCTTCGTTAGTCGTGCAAAACTCTGGAAGGAAAGGGTTTTTCACACATCAGATTCTGTCCACAGTGCAAATTAATTAAATGAATAGCAGAAGGAAGAAACACTGCATTGTCTTTCCAGATACAATTACCTTGTTGACTTGAATTCAGTTTAGGAAAGTGTATTATTAAGAAAACCTTACCATGAATATGAAGCAGCTATCATAAACTGATACAATTGTAACCTGGACAGAGAGGTTGGACTGAAGTGATTCAGTGGTAAATAAGGTAAGAGGCAAAATGAAATCTATAGCAGATAGGAGGCAAGCCCAGTGACTTAGGCTTTGGGATCTGTCCTGTTACCAGAATATAAAATCCTAGTCTCATGATGGAGAAGACCACATTATTCTCCTCTCTGGATCTCTCTATTGCTTTGGTCTTGTGTTCTGTGGCAAAGCTCTTTTCATTGGACTCTGGCCACTGCCAAAGGCCTCTTCAAACTCAGAGGTGAAAAAAACCCCAAAAACAAAACCAACATTCAAGTCTTTTTAATATTCACTTTTGGGCTGAGAGGAATGTTTATTAAAAACTGCTTCTGGATAGAGCTTATTTCTTTTGAGAGATCCTCAGATGTCCCCCCATGTACAATAAACACCTGTTATCAAAATGGCAAATGAAGCTTAAACTATGCAGAAAGAAATAAAAAATTCCAGTATCAAGCTTTTAAAAGTGGTCAAGTGTTTAGGGAACATTTGTTCTTAGTGGTTCTGCTCTAGACTTCCATATGCACCTAATTTTCAGCACCTGCCAGTCCTCCCACCTCCTGAAAATGACCAAATACAATACAGATCTTTTTAAGAAATCAAGTACACAGGTTACTGCAGAAGCTGTGGCCACAATTTCCAGCATTTTATGGGCTGCAGTGTTTGTTCCTGCTTTTTGCCTGTCTCCTTAGACTTGGAAGAAAATTGCATGTTGTCCTTTTTGCTTTGTACAATTCCATGCACAATGTTAGTTAATAAGCAAGCATGCAAACAAAGGAATTAATTCCATTTTAAACGTGCAGAACATTGAAGACTCTAAATATCTTTAATGGGGTAGTGGTTATGGAAGAGTCTGTTTTACAATGAATGTGGGTCAACTGCAAAATAATAAAACAAAGACCATATTTAGATTTGTCTTGTGGCTCTGGTCCATGCTCTTTTCATTAAAGCTTCTTCCCTCCCCAGCCATCTCTTGCATGAGAGACAGGGCAACCTGGACGATTACACAACAGCAAAATCCGATGGGAGTTTGGGAGATGGAGGAAAGAATAAACAGACACAAATGTCAGATTCTGCCAAGAAAGCTCCTGGAACAAATGTATTTTTCTATTATTGTATGCTAAGTGAGTTTGCCTGAAGAATTGCTTGGAATGTAATAGTGGCATTTCCTGAGGAACAGGTTTGAAACGAGCTTAATCACAACCCAGTGATACTTTACTGATTTTGAAAAGGCAGGTAATTATTGGACATTTCTGTGGGCTGTTGAAGGGGTGTGGTTTTGTAGGGGCTTGGGGTCTGGGCTTTATTTTTTTTTTCAGTTTAGAAAAGACCCAGCGAAAGCTTGTGAGCCAGATGTTTCTTCTCAGATTACAGCAGCCTGCTCGCTCTACATGTACAAAATGGGAATGGGGCTGTTACAGTACCAGGTGATGTATCTAACATATAACATTACTGTTCCTATTGTTTATACAGTAGTCCTCTAGCTAAGTCTCAGTCATGCCACAGGCTTACACTGACTGCCAAGCGTAATATCTACAGGAGTGACTCTGAGAGGGACTCAAACAAAGTTCTCTCTGTGTTAAGAGAAAACCCTGCTTAAGCTGCATCAGCAGGGAGGCACTTAGGTTCTGGTGTCCCAATGTAGTCCAGCACCTGAGACTTTTGCCATCTTGGATTGCAGATGCTGTGTAGAATTCTCCATGGAGTGCTACAATAAATGGCTTCAGGTAAAGGCATTGCATGGGTCAATGAATGTAGGGCAGGTACTGCAACTCAGCAAACATATTTCAGAGCAGTCTAATGTTTAAAAGTTACAGCCTGAAAGTAGGAAATACACAAACAAGGAAGGAAAAAAAATCAGTAGAGCACCTACAAGCAAGGCAGACCATTTTCTTTAGTCTTTACACCCCCTCATCATTGCACTTACAAAGTGTCTCTGAAGAGACAGATACTTCAGCTGCTCACATACTGAAGTTCATATACAGAGCTAACATTCCAAGTATTTGAAGCCTAAACTGGACTGCATTTTTATATGGCCTCTGCTTATCTTTTAAGCTGCAGCCAGACTTTCAAATGTTACCCAAGAGCTGGCATCTCCAGCTTGTTGTCAGCATTTATGAAGAACTTAGCATTTGCTCGAGTTCTTACACTGGGGTTGCACTGCCTTGAAAAATGCAATCATTATCATGAGTGCTTAAATGTGGTCTGGTGCTGCATCTGTGTCCAGTTCTCCAGCTATAGGTAGCTTTTAAATTCAGAAGCAGAGTTTTCCCAGGCCAAACATTTTTATGGGCACTTGTTTTATCTTGTCAGTGCTTGTTCTCATGGTACTCTATTTGTGAAACATAAGATAAGATCAACCCTATAAACATATATTTCATTTGTAGGAGTGGTTTATTTTCCATGAATACATTCACATAGGCAATCTGGCTAAAGGGAACCAGTTGTACACAACTTATTGTTGTTAAAGCAACAGCTTTATTTCATCATTTGAGCAGGAAACAGCTGAGTCATTTTCAGCTTTGAGGGGTAAAAAGACATCTAACTTTTTTCTGCAGTATGACTAATATTCACCTTTTTTCCAGTCTTCTTACTCCAGATTAGAAAGTATTGCCCAGACCACTACATCTCTATATTCTCCTATCCTAATGAACAGAAGCCATTCTTTTAACTGCAGGATATCTTTAAGGGGACAAGAATCATCCAGACTTTACTAATACAGACCAGATTTTATTAATACAGATTGCAACTGACCAGTTACTGGGCAGAAGAGAAGAAGAAGATACAATTAGTTGGGTTCTTGCTGCCTCTGAATAAAAGATACATTCTTAAATACAGAATTAGGAGCCTCCCTGTATGAATGTACTTTTAGGGCTGAGGAAAGTTTCTAACTTTTTGCAGGTGTTGATCTCCTTGAAGAATTTAGACATCATTGTAAGTGACTTATTTACTTGTATGTATAGTTATAACAAGTTTCCTATCAACACTTTGATATTATTGATTGCCTGAAGTTCATATTCATCCACACAGCCTAATTATTTCTAGGAAGAAAAAGAGTTTCTCTAAGTTAAGAGACAGAAACACAGTTTGCTGTGGGTTTTTTTTGATGAATTGGCTTAATTATGCTCTGAAGCAACATGGGAATGGTAGTTCTGGGTCAGATCAAAGGCTCAAATAGGCCACTAACTTGTCCCCAACAAGACCCAGTAACAGAGGCCTGGAAAAGTGTCAGTGCATGGCAAACATAGTGCTATTCCCCACAGTATTTTCCCAGCCTGCAGCAATAGGTCCCAGGGAATTTCCCAAGAAAGACATGCTTTTTGAAGCAAAGTTCCTCCTGGACCTTTCTTCCATGTCTTTGTTGAATCACCTTTTGAGCCTCTGTTAGCTTTTGGCATCAAGAGTGAATTGTGGCAATGAGTCCCACTCTAGGTGCCACCTGGAGTGCTCTTTCTGTGCTGCAAACTCGTTACTTCATTTCATTTCATGCCCCCTTGCTCTTGCATGGTGGGAAGTAGCTGACAATCCTTCTCAAAGTTGAAGGAGTACCTATCACAAACCTGCCAATTCTTGCTCAAGTCTTCAAACATCATTATGTCTCATAAAAGAAGGAGTCCCTCAGACATATTTGGGCTTGCAGAGATAGCACTGACTCCTGCTTGGATTTGAGGTGCTCTTCAAGAAGAGGAAGATGTGGAGTTTGAAACCAGCCTGAATGGGCTCTGACTTGACAGTTTGGGCAGTTTTGAATGGCACCCTAGCTCCAGGGTGCTCCTGATCTCCATTCAGTCATGGAATACCTGGAGGAAGGCACCATCCTCAGACATCTTCATCAATACACTGAGATGTAACCCAACATGTTCTGCATATGCTGCAGGGAGCATGAGCACCCAGCTCCCACCATATTGCCAGCCAAAGGGCTTAAAATGCTGAACTCCTTACCTGAATCTGGGCATCAACTTGCTACACTTTTTCTTAATGCAAGTATAAATACACCTGTCAGAAATCCTTGCCATTCTTCTGTATGGACAAGATTTTACTGACCTGTGCTCTTCTGTAGGGCTCAGCCTCCTTGATGCCTATGGGTTGTGCACATTACTGTATGTCATTTTAAGGCATCCAGTGTCATTTGAGGACAGACATCACGTGAGTCTCGGTTGAGGACTACTGATACTTTTATTAACCCAGACAATCCCTTAAGGCATCAATTTTTCATAAGAAAACAGTATCCAGGAGTTCCCAATGAGGCTGTAGTAGTAAAGGGATAGATTTTCATAAAGGCACACTTAACCCAGCTGTCTGAAGTAGCCGGAGTGTCAGAGGTTGTCTCTACTCAGGCTCTTTCCATCAGTCCTCCATCTCTATCTGAAGACAAAACCTGGGGGGTACAGGGCACCTCTGGAAACCAAAATGTTTTCAGTTCCTTGGTGGAAGTTCAGCTCTTGGATAGCCCATGGTTTTAACTGCTGAACAAGTTTGGAAAAAATGGCAGTTAAGGTGCTTTTTTAGTATTTTGAACTCTTGAAGTTCAAAAAATCCCTAAAAATCCGTGTATATATTTAAAGTCTTAAAAAGGAAATTAACATGACTTTCAAGTATTACGTGTTCTGCAAGAACTGCATCCTCAAGTCCTACAAGGGTAATCTCTGCCTCAGAAGTTTTTTTTCCTCTTTTGTTGTGGTTTGCCACACAGTTGCATGAACACAAGAAAGGATGTGAGACCAAATGGGGCTCAGTTCACCATGACATGGAATCTGCATCGTTAAAGAGTCTGTGTTCATCTCACTTTGAATTCTTCTCTTTTAAGCACGGGTGAATAAAACAGTTCAAGGTTTTCCAGGAAAAATTGTCCCTGCCCTCTACAGTGAAATGAACAGTTCCTGTTTTGAGTGGAAATACTTATCATGGGATTGCAGCAATCTTTTTCATAGCTGCCTCACACCATGACTCCCAGTCATTCTGTATTGACCAGCATTTTCAAGCTTCCCTGAGCTTTTTTTTCCTGACCTTTTCCAACTGGAAAGTTCCCAACTTTTTCCAGAAACTGTTATCACTAGTTCAAAAGCGCATGACCTACTACACTTCTTTTATTCTAATAGTTCAACTCTTAATGTATGACAGTTTGATCCTTTGCTGTACTGGCAATATCCCAAATTCTCATCAAAAAGTTTGATTAATGCATTCCTGTGCATTCCTATTATCGTGCCAAGACCATTCATGAAAATAATTGAAGAGGTCAGTCCAAAAGCTAATCCTTTCCCTGCAGCAGAGGAATGTTTTTGCTTCCACCTCCAATATGGTAATCCCTATTGTGCCCTTGTGACAGAGACGCATCTTTCTCTTGACCGCAGCCCTGCTGCAGCCTCCTCACGTAACTCTTGAAGCTGGCTGCAGGTCTCAGCACTTATGGGCCTGACTGACAATCTGCTGTGGTTGTGGACAGTCTGCTGCTTCCATGGCCCCACCGGGGAGATGCCCAAATCGATGCGGGTCCCTCGGGACAGATCAACAGGCAGAAGGCCAGATAACTTTTTTTCCCATGGATTTAAGTTTGCTGGTCATCTGCTGAAGACACAGAGCTCTCACGTGAGAAACCATCTTGGCAAGGTCTTTGTGAGAGAAGGCGGCCTTGAAACCCAACCCCACCCCCAGCAAGTGTCAGCCTCTGTGCCTGCCACTCTGCCTGTGCTTGCCTGGCTCTTCTCTGCTTCTCCTCCTCCTCACCCCCCCTTAAGAAACTTGTCTTTCAAGTGACTTCTTTTACCAGTGCTCTAGGAATACACTGCACCAAATTAATGCTAAATGGATGGTGCTGCCATTGTCTCTGAAGAAAAGTGTTTTCTGCCATGCAATGTGCTGTTCAGTCCTGAAGGTTTGTCCCACTCCAACAAAACCAAGGAGATTCAGATATCTCCAGACTTCTTGCCTCTCGGCCCAAGACTGGACTTTAACCCATTCCTGTATCCAACACACCACACTGAAAGGCAAACATGCAAATTTAGAAAACATCTGCATGTTCTTTGCACTGTCCACATTTGTGTTCCTTTTCCCCTCTAGCCTTTGGTGCTGCAGCCAATGCCATTGTACTTACTGAAAAATATGGCAAATGTTTTGTTCTATTTTATTCTTATTTTCCCTTTTCTCTTTTCTCTGTCTGAGAAGCCCTGTGACATTTCTATTAAGGTAGTTTATTTTTCTGAAAGAAGTTGGCTGGGAATTTTCACAACAGACCTACAATTCTCCAGTTGTAAGACATGTTTTTTCTTTGGCAGATCTTTTCTGAAAACGTATCCTTTCCTCTGTATGAAGAGGATCACTTATTATTTTTGCCATCCTGTTTTGAAATAGGATTAGCTGTGAAATCCTTCTTCAAACACCAGTCTGACACAAGTTGCAGATTAATTTGTATACCTTAATTCAAAGATGGCCTGTTTCCTCCACATTCAAATCCTAAAAATTCTTAGACCAATTTGTGTCACTGTTTCCCTAAATTAATTGAATTTTCCCCTTTATTGTTTATGGTTTTAGTTTGTTTTTCAATCTCATGACTTTAAGGTGGATTGAATCATGAGCATGCAAACTAAGGTTCCTTCTCTGAACAGTTTATCATTTCCTCAAGTACCTTCCAAAACCAAACCTAAGGTAACATCTCCTTTTGCTGGCTCCACAAGAGTTGCAGAGAAAAAAACCTGTCAGGTAGCCATACCAGGAACCTCTGGTCTCTACTATCATTGGTAGAATTTGTTCCCCAACATATTTCTGCAAAGGTACAGTATCTCAATGATGTATAATGCTCAGAAATGTTTCTGTCTTGACTAGCATTCTGTAGACTTTTATTCTTACCAAACTCTGACACCAGCCCGTAGCCCTTTTTTTTTTTTTTCCATTTGAAATTAGAATAACCAGATAATCAGAGTTTTGCTTCTGTTTATTCATGTTATCTCTCCCTGTTAATGTGCAGGATTACCCAGGGTGTTTATCATTTTGTGTGTTTTTGTGGAACAGCAGGTGCTTCCAGCAAATATGTTGGATCATAACCCCTATTCCAACCATAGTTATATCAGGTTTTGGTCATTACTCCAATTATATACTTGATGTCCTGCATCAGATGTTCCAGTTTCCTCATTTTAATGTATGTCCTGTCCTTTCTGTACAGTTTCATTTCTACTTCCCATTGAACATACTTGTCACTATCATCTGCCCGGTTGCTGTTCTCATCCTTGTGCTGTGTCCACCTGTTCTCCCCTGTTCTTTCAGCTACTGTAATACTCTTTATTACTAGTTTTTTTTGTGGGCAAAGGCCTGATTTGGAGACAGCTTTTCCCTGTTGATTTATAAAAAAAATAAATTTATGAAGCTTTCCTTTTCTGTTGTCACAGGTGGTCAGTTTCTCTTTTGTGTCCCCCTTTCCTGTACAGTATCTTAACAAATCACTCATCACCCCAAGAGGAGTCCATCCAGACCTGAGCCAGTCTTTGCAGAGGTCAGAAAGGGAAGTACAGTGTGCTTAAATGAGCATAATTTATTATTTTTTTAAAAAATTCTTTGTAAAGAGTTACACTGAATTAAGATATCATCTCCTTCTTTGTTTGTAAATGACCATTTAATATCATTTTACAAATCCATGCTTGCTGCTAATTCTGTATAAAGGATCATGCAGTTTTTTATGTAGTCTTTGTTTTTTGGAAAAACCCTTCACCTAATTAGAGTGATCTTCAGCAATTTAAGGTATGGGCAGCCAAATAAGCTGTCACATGTGCACCACAGTTATTGTACTGGGGTAAGTTCACACCTGAATTTACCTTATAATACGAGCTTATCCATCCTAACTGTTAGTGTAATATTGGACATTTCAATGCACGTCCTCAAAGGCTATTTAGATAGTCTTGGACTCTTGGAGCTATAGAAAGACAGAAAAATATTCATTGTAATTTTTAAATGGAATTATGTAGCAAGTTGAATATCTGCCATTGGTGTCTCGTTGATATGTGCCTTTAAATCTCTAGTATACAGTTTTAACAGATTGTATCATCAGTAAAATAATACAAAGTTCATTTATAGACTTAAGAAAGTTTCAGTATCAAATCTTTTTGCCCTGTCCTTCCCTAGAGACATAAGACCTATGATTCTTACTTGAAACTGCAGGTCTTCTGGCAACTCTTGTTGGTGGAACCTGTTACATTTCAACAAACCCCATCTATTAGACATAGAAGTTACAGTGGCCTCTGAGAGATTTCAGAGATCACTCTTCTGCCCAGAAATCAGAACCAGATTTGCCTGATTATTTGTAGTGGTACCAGGAACTAAATTTTCCAGGCTTTAGTTCTTTTTTAATATATATATGTTAAAACAAAACTAAACTACACTAAAACAAAACCCACACCAAAAACTCAGGAAAAATTGTTTAGCAGCAGCCCAGTCCAAGGACAGCTTGAACTGCCAGTCTGAATACCAGTGAAACAGAAATCAATATATCTGCAATGGCCAGATTATTGAATTAATAGGAAACTGAAAAACAAAGCTCTTATGAAGACCAGATTGTATGAGCACAAGTCACCCAACAGACACCATACTCTGCCAAAATGACCCAAAATTCAACATTGAATTGCTTAAAAAGAAAAGACCCAGAGGAGAAAGAGGGAAATCTGTCATCAGTCTGTGTATGTATTGTAAGTGAGGAGCTTATTTGGGGGTTTTAAGTTCTTTCCTCAGAATGGGACTCTGTCTAAAAATATTGGAAAAAAGGAGACAATGAAACCAAAAAGCAGCATATTCACAGCTGATATAATGAAACATTTTCTCACAGGGTGTGTAATTAGATTACAGGATTTGTGGCTGCAGGAAGCTACTGAGGTGAGAATTTAACACTAATCAAAGAAGGAATTGGTGTATATATGTGGCTAATTGCAATTTCTGTAGACAGAACTGAGAAGGGAAAGGAACAGAAAACCCAGAGCATGGCTTCTGCCTGCAGCACTTCTGGAGCTCTCTTCAGACAACTTTGATGCTGACTAGCATCAAATGGATCAGTCTTGTACATGTGGAGCAGAAGGAGAGATCAAGTCCACCTGAGTTTGTGATTGGTGAAGTACAACAAAGATAGAAAGGAATAGTATCCATGCCTAAATTCAAAGTTTGATTTAGACATTATTTTTTTCAATACACTGTGAGACCCCTTTGCCACAAGGGGTTGTATTTAGAGGTAAAAGGACAGAGCAGAGAGAGGAGGTGGACCATACCTGGCCCTGCAGCAGTTTGTGTGAGAGACAGAAGAGTAGAAACAGTGAGCTGTGCAGTGACACACAGGCTGCTGAGAAGTCAAAAGGGTAGTTGAAGTGGAAAAAAGAGTCAATTGAACAAAACATCCTAAGAATAGAAGATGAAGTTTATATATTTAATAGTCCTAAGTAACTGTGTCACAGCGACGGGATTTTTAGGAAACCATGACTCTTTCTCTCTTCCTTCTTTCTCCTTCCTTCCTTCCTTCCTTCCTTCCTTCCTTCCTTCCTTCCTTCCTTCCTTCCTTCCTTCCTTCCTTCCTT
>JAWWES010000041.1:64005058-64042353 GCA_035583135.1 Lophotriccus pileatus
TCCTTTAGGAATTAAATCATTAATGAAATTAGGAGAAATGTTAACTACTGTTACCAGTAAGATGGCTTTGTTGTTATACACGTCTTTCCCTATCAAAACACGTTTTATAAAGACACACAAGTTCCCACAGTTTTTTGGTGGGTGTTTGGTCTCCATGCAATACTACTTATCTGCAAGTTATATTTCTTGCTGGCAGTACAGGCTCTGCTGTGGAAAGCACACCAGCCTTGCTGCATCCATGAATAAACAGGCAGGCACACACTTGTAAAGCCACTATGACAGGTTAATGCACAAACAGCCCTCAGGCTTGCACCTCCCAGTTCCAAAATGAGCAGCACTTGCTTATTTTTATTGTTCACATGCAGATGATTCCTTAGCAGTCAGAGTGCTTTATTCCTGTATACCCTTTTCGCTCAGTTCTCTTTGGATTTAAAAAAGACAGCCTGGTCCACTCCTCTGTCAGAGCAGAGATGCTTCATTTGGTGTGTTCGTTTTACAAGGAGAGAGTTTCTGAGCATTTTTAGTAAGAATTGGTGTCTTGTGAAGAGTTAACAACCTGAAAAGTAAATCCATCTCCTTATCCATCTCCTTATCCATCTTGTGTGAGGCTGGTGGTTGGACTTGATGATCTTAAAGGTCTCTTCCAACCTTGACAATTCTGTGATTCTCTGGATTATAGAACTGGGCAAACAGATGCAGTGTCTGCTAAGATAACATACGTCTCTACAAGTGTCTGACCCAAGAGGGTTTCTTATGGATGACAATTTCACTGGGGCTGTTCACAGAGGCATTTATTTTATGAACTCTCAAAGCAACATTGCACTCCGATGTATACCCAGGTTACATCCTCCAAGAATAATTGCTTTATAGGAAACCACATTAAAAAATTCATATCATGAGGTTTTTTATTACAGCAGCATGGGAGATTAGTGCATTGCATGGGCAGTGCCATTGCCTTGCTTCTCGTGGGGCACAGAGGAAAGAGTCAGTGAAGACAGAGGTACTGTGGAGGGAATTGCACCTCTGTAAACTCCGTGCTGAGAGGTCTGTGCTGGAGAAGGGTGCAAACAGGTACCTGCAGGCTCAGGTCACAGCTGGACCATAGGACAGAATTCATTGCATACCCATCCCTGTGTCTGTAGAGCCAGAGGACTGTAGATCTGGGCAGTGAGGAGGCAGGAGTAGATGAAGACTTTTTCAGCAGAAGATGCTTTGCTCAGCAAAACACTGACTTACCATAAACATGATCTTTAGTTGGAATTTCTCATTGGTGCAGCTTTGGTTGTAGGGAAGGCTTTCTGCTCAAGAGAGCAATATTTACCCTGGCAGAGATGGTACAGGTGGTACAGATGTTACATCTCTGGGTTACTCCCTGCCCTGACATGGAGCCTTGTGCCAGAGGAGGGAGAAATTCATGCAGCACATCCCTGTGGCAGGGAAAACTCACATTCAAGTTCTTGCCTTAAGAAAGATATGATTTCATTTGTAAAGGTGGGAACTTTTAGCGTCTTGGTTACTGTCATTCAACAAAAAATGATTCAAAGGTCTTAACAATTAAGATAATTCAATTCAGAATGAGTGTAACTGATTCAACAAGGAAGTTTTGCATGGAGAGTGTACATTTTGTCAGCTCTGAAAAGTCCACTTGCTCAGCGTTCAGCCATATTAATCATCTCTTCACATAATTTAATTTGTAATTCCCAGAAACTGCAAAGGAGTCTCAATACCAGTCCAAAAGTCAAACTATGACTTTAGACAATGAATTCATGTAATCTGTAGATCAGGTGGTGTATGTGTGTGGCAATATACCTGTGTATAATGCTTTGAACAAGACAAGGAATCAGTAAAGGACACACAGTTACATCTGAGGTGTAATCCAGATGTGATTGCAGCATCTGAGCTAAATTCAAGCTAAATGTGTTACCTTGTCCAAGACCCAGTGCCTCTTCCTCTTGCACACCTTTGCAGTTAGTGCTCCCTGAATTCCATGCCACTTGCTCCACTTGCAGTGGGGAGTGAGGCAGCTCCAGGTTATCTTGGTTATGTCTGTACCTGTGGTCATATGTCTGATTGCAGTGGTACCAACAGGGCAGTTCCAATCCTGAGGAGTTCACAGCCTGCTACAAAGGTGTGGAATGTCAGTGAGACCCAAAATGCAAGGTCAGAAAAGAGAATAATTTAATTTTGCTATTGTGTGACAGTCACTTCCCTGTACTGCTGCTGAGTGCAATCTGGGGCAAATATCTCTTCTGACAGTTTCCTCACCTTCCCCGTCTGTATGATGACAGTGGAAGTGCCTCCCCTCAGAGCAACCATGGCATTTAATTTTTAGGGTATTAAAAGACCATCCCAAACTATCTGGATGTAAAAATTGTTCTGATGGGTCAACTGTGCCACAGGGTGACCCAGGAGTACAGTATCTCAGGGAGGATAAAGAGAATTTGGCTGGAAGATAGATTGCCCTCCCAAGCAGGGGGGCTGACAGAAAACTCACTGTGGTGCTTTAGCTTTTCTGTGGCTTTGGTTTGCATTGATTTCCCCAAAATATTTCTGAATTATGTAATACCTTCTGCAGTCCAATGTTTTTTTTTTCCTGTGCTGTCATCTTAATTAGTGTGCTGGGTTGCCAGTTTGCCACGTAGCAACTAATTGTAATGAGGTAATCAGGGATGGATTAGAATTGCCTCTTATTGATCTGGGTGCCAGACCCAGAGTCCAGCAGCTCCCCTGGGTGACCTGTTCATGTGAGTTTGCATCCTGAACAGAGCACAACACGATACAGCAAAGAAGTGCAAGGGAAGCTCTTCCATCCTACGTCATCCCAGGGACTTTGCAAGCTGTAATTGTCAGGGAATTATGTCAGTGTATGTATTAGATACCTAGCCTATTTTGGCAGCTTTTTAAAAAAAAAAGCTTGCCAAAGTACCTTGAAGAATTTGGCCACAGGTAAAGGCCAAGATGAAGACAGTTGGCAGAGTCAGAAGCTGTACTGAGACCTCCTGAATCCCAGGGTGATGGTTTAGCCATAAGGCTGCTCTTCTGCACAAGGCCTCTTGGCACCATATGGCTTCTGTGTTCAACAGACAGTAAATCTAACCACAGAGTTTGGAGAAATTAAAATGGCTCATGAATCCATTTAAATTTAGGAATCTGTCCCTGCAGAAGTAATGAAGGAAGGGGTTTGAAATTATCAAGAAAGAGCACTTTAATATTTTTTTAAAATGCATTGCTTGTGGAAAGCTGAAATACTGTGTTTCATCAATCCTTAAATAAAATTTTATTTTACTCCAAGATGACCTCTAAAAAAAAAAAATAAGCTGTGCTTCATTAAAACATGGGAAAGAGGGCTTTAAAGGGATAAACTTCTGACAGCAGAACTGCACATTTTATGTAAGAAAATTTTAAAGTTCAAAAGAAAATTTTAAAGTTCCTCTATTTCGTTATAAAATTTATAAAATCTCAATGCAGAGATTTAATGTGCAGATTGCACTACCTTGGGTCTCTCCTTGCGGTATGTCTATGGATTTTGTCAGGATATTTTTCAAGACTTTTATCCCCTCTCTTGCACCACTTCCCTCACAAATCCAGCCCTTCTCCACTGACCATCCTCCCAGCTCTCCTGCGCTGACATCCAGTTTGTTCCATTATGCATTTAAAAGCAAAGCAGGCTGCCAGTTTGCTGCAGCTCTGAGCTGGAGCTCTTTGAAGAGACCCACAGACAGAGACTGACTGAATCAACTCCCCAGGGATGCTGCAAGTCAGCAGACTCTGCTGCTGATCTGCCAGGGGGTTCAAGTGAGGCTGCCCATGAGAAAAAAATAAAAAAGTAAAGAAATACAAAGAAAAGAAAGTTAGATCAGAACTGAAGCTGGGTAAAGGCAGACTGGAAACACTTCAGACAGTTCCTGGAAAGTAAACAAAGGAAAAAAGAAGGAAAGAGAAAAAATGTGTAGGGATAGTCTCACTGTTGGAAGCTACGCAGGGGGCAGTGAGCTGGTGGTCCTGATGGATGTGTGCAGATCACACTGTAGGCTGATAACATGGCATAAAAGACAGTGAACCTTCCAGGTGTTTCCCACTCAGAGGAGACACTGAGGGCCAGCAATGCTTAACAGTTGGATAAAGTACATTTTTCCAAGGGCAGGGGAGTGTTGGGGTGCAAAGCTTCTGCAGCATTTTAGCTGTACCAGAGAGGCCTGTGATTTTTGAGAGAAGCTCTCTCCATAGACGTGGAAAATGACTGCTCTGCTCAGTGAGCACATGAAACAGCAGAGGATCAGCTCAAACAGCCAAGCCAACGTGGTGGCTGTGCCCCCATGCAGCTTTGTCCATGAGATCTTGTGCAGAGCCTTCACACCTTGGTGAGTGGAAGAGCTATTTCTGCATGCAGATGCTACACATCTGCTACATGTGCTCATGGCACTGAAGGGTTCTTGGACCAGGTTATTGCTCATATAATGCTGCTATATTATAATTTGAAATGTCACCAAAGATTGGCTTAGAAGCAAAAAGTATCCCTTAAGAACCATTCATAAAAATCCATGTGTATGGATCATGAAAGTAATATTTCAGCTGCAAGCCGAAATTTCCCAGATAAACTAGGTCTCCAAAAATAACACTTCTTTCCACGGTATCCTAGTATAAAAATTAAGACTGCAGTTTTGCAGGAACTGCTCTTTAGTCTTATCTCTGCCTAGCTACCTCTGTCAGGATAGGAGCTTAGTGTTTAAAAGCAGCAATATGTAGTAGTGATGAATGCATTCTTTCTGGGTCATTGCTTGTCTATGCAAATGTGGTCTATTCAGAGAGAGAAATTAAAAAAAGAGAGGAGGGAGGGGAGGGAGGGGAAGGGAGGGAGGGGATAAGATTCTGTGATCATAGAATCACAGAATTTTTTGTGTCAGAAGGACATTTTGTTCCAACCATCCTGCTATGAAGAGGGACACCTTCCACTAGACCAAGTTGCTCAGGGCCCTGTTCAACCTGGCCTTGAACTTTCCTAGGGATTGGGCATCCACAGCTTCCCTGGGCAACCTGTTCCAGTGTCTCATCACCCTCACAGTAAAGAATTTCTTCCTTATATCTAATATAAATCTATCTTTCTTCAGTTCAGAACCCTTGTCTCCTGTACTGTTGTTACCTGACAGGAGGGTGTAGCCAGGGTTGTCGGTCTCCCCTCCCAGGTCAAGAGGAGTCATGGGACAAGAAGAAATGGCTTCAAGCTGCACCAGGGGATGTTCAGGTTGGATATCAGGAAGAAGTTCTTCACTGAAAGTGTTGTAAAGCATTGGAATGGGTTGCCCAGGGAAGTGGTGGAGCCTTCATGCCTGGAGATGTTCAAGACTTAGTGCTATGGTTCAGCTGACAAGAGGTGTTTAGTCAAAGGTTAGACTTGATGATCTTGGAGGTCTTTTCCAACCTGCATGATCCTGTGATTCCATGATTATAGCCCTTGGTAAAAAGTCTCTCTCCATCTTTCTTGTAAGCACCCTTTAATTACTGAAATGCCTCGATAAAGTCACCCCAGAGCCTTCTCTTCTACAGGCTGAAAAACCCCAACTCTCTCTTCCTGTCCTCACAGGAGAGGTGCTCGAGACCTGATCATCTTCATGGCCTTTCTCTGGGCTAACTCCAGCAGGCCCATGTCTGTCTAGTGGTGAGAATCTGAGAGCTGGACACAGCACTCCAGGTGGGGTCTCATGAGAGCCGAGAAAAAGGGGAGAATAGTCTCCCTCAACCTGCTGGCCGCACTTCTTTTAATACAGCCCAGGATTTCTGCTGCAAACACACATTGCTGGCTCCTATCCAATTTTACATACACCAATACTCTGAAGTCCTTCTCTACAGAGCTGGCCTCAAGCAATTCATCCCAACAGATTTGCAACTGGAGGCCAGACACAGCATCTTCCTTCTTTCCTCTCTCCTTTTTGGCAGACATTTCCATTTCATACTCTTAAGGGCACTCTTAATGTGCAGAGAAACTTGTTTTCTCGGGGATTGTGGGTTTTGAGTGCAAAGTGGAGAATGGATATTTATCTTGGAACTCAGTTACTTTTGAGAATTTTCTCCCAAATATTCTCTGATTCAAAAGTATAAAGAATATGTACAGGTTTTGGAAACAAGGCCTTGGGGTTTTTTTATTGCACTATTAACTTCCAGCTTTCAGTATCATCAGCTACAGAATGGAAAAAGGTACACGTTCAGTGCTATAAATCAAAACTGAGAAAAACCTTATGTTTATTGAAAAAGTGAGGATGTCTGCCAAAGGGGCTTTCTCTCTTGAGAATACTGGAAGTCTTACAATACATCTGTATGTTATCCTCACTGAATCTGACAAGGGAAAATAACCCTGGAACATAAATACCTTTGCTTTGTCATATCACATCAAGCTTTGAGAGATCTTTGGACCATTCATATATTTAAGAATAGAAGCTGGCAACCCAAAGACCAGTGTTTCTTCCAGCCTGGAGACAAGCTAAGTTTTCTATGACTGCAGCATGAAGATCCTTCTTGTCTGAAGCACTAATAGCAAGCACTGTAAATAGGACATCCTGCTTTAGGACTAGAAGCACTGGCAAAGCAGGGTAGACCAAGGTAAGAGTACTCTGCACTTGAAAATCAGTTTGCCCTTTAGATTGAACACGGCTGTTCCAGAACCAAAGATATTCCAAATTATGCAGGGAATGTTTTCTGTTCTTTCTTAGCTGAGGAAGAGGCATTTCTGCATATGATAGGGAGAGAGTTACTTCCATACACCAGCATTCCCTGCTGGCTAGAAAGAAAACAGCAAGTGCAATGGTCAACCAAAGGAGTTTCCAGGAAATGGACAGCTGTAAATCCTGTAAGCAAGACAGGTATCAAGAATGAATGAATATAGAAACAATATTACTGCATATAAGGAAGTTAAACTCTCTTGCTGTCATGATTTACTTATCCACCTCAGATACAAGATGTGCTCCAGGCAAACAATTTGGAAGCAGAACTTGAGTGTCCAAAGCTCCTGAGTGGTTTGAGTTGGGATTTGTACCACTTGCCAAACTCACATCTAGGTTTTGGCTTTGCTCCTTCCTCAGCAAATTTTCAAGTACAGAATATGGATTTGAGCACATTCCTTTCTAGAGTTTTTGATTTCCCTCTGTATCAGAGTTAAACTGGGTTAGTTGATTAACTACATCAACATTCAGCTAATTTTGTTAGTATCAGAGAATGGACTCCTGGTTTTGGACTCATGTCCTTGCTTTTAAGCTAGATGCTTAAGAAATGTGATATGTGTACAAGTGAGAATATATGCTCATTTACTGTTCCAGATATAGGCTAATATTTAGCATTTAAAGAAGAGGACCATGTGTGCTAACAGAAACTTCCAGGCTTAACAGATGACCTCAAGGAGCCCAAGCTGAGCATCTGCATTTTCCCATTCATTTCATCCCATGAACATCTTACCTGAATAAGGCTTTAGGGATGCAGTCCTCATTTTGAAATTATACTGCATAAAGTCTTCTGCAAACACACATCACCTCTAACACTTTATCCATTCACTGAGCCCTTGGCAGGATTTGTGCACCTTCATTCCTCTCTGACTGGGTGTTCTGTGAAACACATTAAAGCTCAAAGCCTTCTCAAGAGTCTTACTTTCATTTAATAATATTTTTTTAATAGCCAAGTGAAGGAGCATTTAAACATTTTGATAAATTATAAAATAACAGGCTGGAAAAAGGATTCTGGGTATTGTATTTGGGTTACCTTAACATCTGTTCAGTATTACAGAATTTTTACATCCCCAAAGAAGTCTTGTTAGGGTTGGAAGCAAAGAAGTATTTCTGAGTAGTTTCCTCTTTTTTTTATTATTTTACTGCATATGGTGTCCTCCTGGTGCACAGGTCTGAAGGTCCCTTTTTTTTGGAAAAAGTAAGCAGCAAAAGCAAGAACTTATGCCAGTTCCTGTGTATGTTTCACAGGTGGCTTCCAAATAGTGTCATGGCCATTGGGAAGCAACAAGGATCGAGACTGTTTTCAGTTTAGTCAGTGTTGTGTTATTCATTTTTTTCTAGATGTTGAGTAAATTTGCTCTGAAGAAATTACTCCTTTACTGCCTTAGCTGTATCTTCATTATTTCATATCCAGGTCAATGTGCTAACATCAGCAGACAAAAGTTCTTTGTTTGGCACTACTGCACTGCACACAGAAGTTCACATATACACATATGTGCTGTCTACTGTCATACTCAAATCTGTGCATGGTGTTGGGTATGTTTGTACATTAGATATGCGTGGAGTTGATACATAAATTTTTAAAATACTATTCCAAATTCAAAAAATAGAAATGGATTTCACAGAGTCACAGAACTGTAGAATACCCTGAGTTGGAAGGGACCCATAAGGACCATCCAACTCCTAGACCAACTTCATGGTTCATCAAGTTTGTTTTAGCTCATGCTTGAGGAGTGTTATCCACTGCATTTTCACGAAGACAATCTCCTCTAGCTCTGTATTGTCCTCTCCAAACACAAATGTTTTGAAGGCATTTTATAGCACTCGTGTTCCAGTTCAGTGGCTCACGCAACTTAAGTACAGGTTTGCTTCAGAAAACTCACCAAGTCATACCTGTGTTTGGATAACAAATGTTTCACCAGATCTCTTAAAGATCTGATCTAATCATTTTACTTTCTGTAAAGGATATTGATTGTAGAGAGCCAGTTTTTAATTTTTTTTTAATATTTTTACTCAACACAGTGCTGGTAGGATCTGAGAAACACAAGTCTGGTGGGATCTGAGTACTTGGTCGCTTGGTCTTGCAATAAAAGGACTTTCTTCAGTGTAATATAAGTGCAGGTTAAGGAGCAAAGGACTAAGCAGGAAGAGGGGGATGATATTTTGGGAGTCTAAGATATCTTCTGTTAAAAGATAACTGCTTTGTGTTTGTACCTGAAGCCTGATTCTTTTCTCTCTGGTAATGGAGTCAGATGAGGAACTCCACCATATGAAGATATTCTCAGTCAGAGGAGATTCGGTTGGTCCTTGAGCATTTCTCACATGAAACTTGGAGGTGAGATTATCTGACAAAAGGGACAATCATCAGTCATTGCATTTGAGAAGTGTAGCCATAGCATCATGGACCATAAATTTTACAAGGTTCATAAATCTGAAAGCATCTTCTCTTCCAGCCTTTCTTATACCACTCCCTTCAATTATTCTTACTTCCTGTACAGGTAGTTTTATTATTTATATTTATTATAATAATATACAGGTAATTTTCCTGGTGTTTGGGCTCACATAATAAGAAAACAAAAAGCAATGAAGATGGCAAGCAAACATATCCTTACAGCTACAACTGCTCCAAGCCAAAGAGCATTTTTCCTCCACTAAGTAGCTTCTAGTGTCTTTGGGCTGCTACAGGAGAGTTACACAGTGGATGCCAACGTGTGTTTTTGTTTTCAGATGTGTATATTCATTTTCAGTAGCCTGCTAGCAAGAATCAAAACTTCTAATATAAACATTTTCAAGTGATCACCACGTGTTCTGTATCTTTCTTATAATGTCATCAATTGATGAGCAAAGCAAGCTGGCACAAGAGCTCTAAGCTAATGTCGTGGCTGAAGACAGGGCAAGTGGAAAGGCCTGGGGATTAAAGACCCTTTCTCCTGCAAGAGGCATTAACCAAGGCCCTGCCATTTGTCATAAACTAGTTTCTGCATGTTGTGTGCACGACTGCATGTTGTGTAAGAAAAGATGATCCCTGTCCCAAACAGTTTACAGCCTGGCTGTGATCTTCAGTTGTTTCTACCAATCAGCCTATTTAACACCGTAGAAGAGAAAACCTATTGTGTGTTTGTCAGGGGTCTTCTCCCTCAAGAAACACTATTATCATTTTTTTAAAATGTCATTTAATGCACTCTGAAACCAAATATTTGTTCTTTGAATGCATTCTGATGAGCCAGGAGTAAACATCCCAGAGTGATTAATGGCAATCCATGTGGGTGTGGATTTGCTGTGGACATGCACACACCCCCACACACATTTGCACAAGCCTCATAATTATTTGCATATTTAGTTGTAGAATTTTTGGCATTTGGGCCTTCTTCTAATTTTTCAAACTTAAGTTACATTTGGGTTGGATTAGCAGAAGCAGCCAAGGAGCCATATCACTCTCTCAACCCTTAGCCATCTGTTCTTACATTTACTCAGAGCAGAAGTGAAACAGAGCTACAGACTCTTTCAGTGAACATCCAACATAAAATAATCTTGCCAGAGAACCCTGTCCTAGCAGGGACAGCTCAGGACAAGAGACGGATGGATTACTGGAGCTGGGTCTGAGAAGTTCAAAGAGCTAGGGAGTGAAAAATAACTAAAATTTCCAGTCATTTTGCCAAATTATTGTTTCAACCAGCCATTTAGTAAAATTAATTAATTTCTCAAAATCTGGTGTTATTTTTCTACACATGTATTTCTGCAGAACCATGCAATCACTTACTTCCACACTTGAGACTATTTTGTGAAATTATTTGACTGTTGGTCATTTCACAAAATAGTTACATAACTCATGTTATGACTGTGAAATATGTTTGAGATCTTTAAGGCCATTAGGGAGGATTGTTACAGTTATTGTGGATGCACTGACAGTATATTTTAGAGTATTCTAGTTGCTGGAAAGTAAGCCCTGTCTCTGAATTCTCATCCAGAGGCACAAGCCTTCATTTTTAGTTTTAGGTGCACAGTAGCTTCTCAAACTCTTCTGGCACATATAACATCCCATCAAAACGCTTTGCAGTGCCATAATGCTGTGTCCCTGGGGACACTGGGAAGGGAGTGAAGGGGGCAAATGGTTCCCATGCCCCCTCCTTGTTGCCAGACACCCAAATAGGTTCCCCAGAGAAGAGCAGGCCGTCACCCTAATTAATATCTCCTTGACATGGTCTCTCACGGATGATTTTGCTGCTCTTGGAAGTGCTGCTCTGTCATGCCAAGCATAGCATGATCACATCCACCAGTCCTTTCATAACTGCTCTCTATCTTGTAGGTGTAATGTGATGTGGATAGGGTAACTTCAGCTTCTTAGCATTTCAGGTAGTACTGGGGACACTTCTGGTGCCTCAGGTGACCCATGATTCTAGTCAGTCACAAAACTTTTAGTTGCAGATTCCATAATGTGATTATACATTTATTTATGTGTATGTACATATAACTGTACATGGGGTTTTCACAGCCAAACAGATTACAACTCTGAGGAATCTGCCCTGGCCACATACTGATCAAGTCTCCCATACAGTCAATTAACAATGGTCTAGTGAAGTAATTTAGCATCTGAGATATTTAATTCAACCTAGTAATATTTTCATCTAAAGTACACTGTGGTGTTTGTACTTCTTTTTAATTCTTCAGAGTGTTGGAGGGAATGAGAGGAGGGGGAATTGTTTTACACCTACTGACTAACATAATTATTAGCAGTTTTGCTTCTTGTGTTCCACATAAGTTTTCAGCATGAAGTTATGAGTTGCAGTGGTTTTCTTCCCCTTTGTGGGTTTTTGTGTGTAAGAGGGGAAGAGCTGTAAGATCCTGGTCTTTAAAGAACAATGTAAAGACAAATGTGAATTGCACATTGCTTTGTAATGGGAGAGATTTCCAAGTTACTTCTGCAAAAGCAGACTTGGGTCAAAGCCTCTTCCCTTTCACTCATCAAAGTAAGAGCCCAGCATAGCAGTGATGGGTGGTTTGGTCTCTCCTACTTTCTCCCCACACCACAACCCTCACTGCAGGCGGCCTCTCCATGTCACTTCATGCACCCAGCATTAGTTATTTTGACGCTGTGTAGAATTATTTATAATGAGCACCATCAGACACACATTTGTCCAAACAGGGCAACCGAAAAACAAATACTTTGTGCTGCACTGAAAACCTGAGGTGTTGGTCAGTTCTTCTGATGGACTTGATTTGATTTCTACCTGCTTTCCATCAGCTGCAGTGGGGATTCAATCAGGCCTTAGAATCTTCTGTGGAAACACGTTCATTAGCATCCAGTTTGTGCAAATATTTCCATGTAAAGATGTTCTTCAGGCATGAAACCTCTGGCAGTCACACTTATTTCAGGTGGAGGTCCCAGAACTTGCTGCATGCAGGACTGCGGCTCTTGTGATGCTCAACAGTAATTGCTTGCTTGTATTTGTGCTTTTAATTGCTATTTTTCACAGTATTTAATGAACTGTTTTAAAAAATGGGGGAAAAAAAGTGCATTGATATTCTTTCGGTTTAAAAAGGAAGCAAGTTGCCCTTTCCTTGCTTTTTTCAGTGCTAAGTAGGCATTAAAATAGAAGTGTCCCTAAACGTACAAGTATTAAAAAAAAAACAAAATCTTGAAGGAAATACATCTTTCAACAGTTGTCACCAGATTTATTAGGCTTTCTGTGGCAACAGAAGGATCATCTCTCCCCATCAGCTGAAATTCCATTGTCTTTTTTTTTTTCAAAGATTTCCAGTGAAAATATTAGAAAATTTTCATTTAACTTTTCTGAGCTGTGTGTCTGTCGGTGTTGTCCCCCTGTCAGTGTTGTCCCCCTGTGACAATGAGGATATTTTGAAGTCTGCCAAAGAGACATACTGCAAGTTGAAATGAGAAAAATGCCATATGTTATTTGGGTAGTTTATTGTCTTACAATACTTAAAAAAGAGTTATGATGGGGTTTTCCCCTGATGTTATTTAAAGAAGAAAGAGCATTTGTTAGAGACAAGCCTTTGCCAATATATACTTTCTAAACCATAAAAAAATCACACAGTTTTATCTTATTCCCACTGACCATATTTTTTCAAAGCTAAAGCAAGAGCATCCTGGCAATAGCTCAGAGTAATGGTCCTAGTGCTCTTTGTGTTTTGGGGCCCTCCTAAATAAGCAGTGACAGATGTTGCAAGCAGTGGTCAGGAAGATAAGAAAGGGGGGCTGGTTCAGCAACTGAGAATAATTCTCATGTACTTTAACTACATAAAAGAATTGAGGCAAACACCATCCACAGCTTCTCTGCCATATTTTCTGAGTGGAATCATTGAAGGATTTCCCCAGTTATGTAGGTGAGGTCTATCTTCTGACACAATGGATAATACACATGAACAGTCCAACAACAAGGCTTACAAATTAAAGAGGATTATTATATTGGTGGTGATAAATCCTCATTAACTTCAGTTTGGGACAGAAGTTCTGTACGCAAGGACCAAAGCAATGCCCCGGGGGCTTTAGAGACATCAGGCTCCTCTGAACATTCATGGCAGGCAGAGAAAGAAATCCCTGGAGTTCACTAATAATTGCTGATATAATTGACTTGCACCATGGGCTCTTTTATGGTTTTGGTTTCATCACACAGACTTGAGTTACAACAGGGGAATCCCTTCCAATAGTGTGGACACGTCTTCTGCCAGTGTGTCTGGGGTTTGTTCATCATATATGTATGGGTATATATATGATAGAACAGTAGATGAACGTGATAGTCAGTAAATGCAATGTACTACATAATAAGAGGAGAAAGAACCTAAGAATTTCTGTACTGGGACAGCCCTGCAGAAGCAACTAACACTCACAAAGGAGAATCCTTGGAGTCCTTTGCTACAGTTCTCTGAGGCCAGCAGTGCAAAAGACACTGGGGAATTACTGTGAGAGAAATGAAAAGAGAGAAGGTACATTGCATTATACTGCAGTATAAAAATCCCTGGTGACCCCACACCTGGTGGATCTTTGCATGCAGCTCTAGAGACACTGTAATAGAACTTGAAAGGAAATGTACCTGGTGAGCAGGAAGGTCAAAAGCACGTGAGGTTTCTGTGGAACTTTAGACTAGGACTGTTCAACCTGGAAAAGAGTCACTGCAGAGTGTCCATCAGATCAAACATAATATATATAAGAAGAAGAAGGAGTAATGGCCTTTCCCTCCTTCCAGTTGTACATGAAAAACAGGACAACAAATGAAAACAGCAGTTATCAGCTTAATCAAATACCATGTTTGTGGCTAACACTAAATGCACCATTGCAAGGTAGTTTAGATATTCATAAACAGGTCCAAAATGGTAATGTAGACAAATTAACAAAACCAAGGTGCATCAAGTGCTCTGACAATGTGGTTACAACCTTCAGCCACAGTTCATTGGGAAAATAAAATAGGGAAAGCAAACTGTTTCATTGTCTTTTCCTGGATGCTGTCAGATACAGGATGTTATGGATAGATGGACCTGGGATATTCCTATAGGTAATAGAAAATGTGCTGTTGTGTTTTCTCTAGTAGACTTATCTCCTGCAATAAGATCTCTGGCAACAATCATGAGCTTTTTTATCAGTACTAGGATTTGCTTCAGGCTTGTAGTGTGAATGGTTGTTGTGTTGGCTTCTATACCAGCTATATTCTTCTTTCTTTCTCCTTAAGCATATCTTGACCCTTATCATTAACTATATTTTACTCACATGCACTATATGACTGATAAAGTACCCCTAGGCTACTATAGATTTACCATACTCATCTCTTTCTTTTTGTTTTAAATTTTTATGTAGTATATACTACATAGGATATACAGCTCTCCTAACTTCAAATGTATTCTGCAGTCTGCTTTAGCCATCTGGCATCCCCTTCTATAAATTAGCATGGTAATAGTGTATTTTCCCCTGGGATCATAAGTAAAACGTGGTCCCTCATAGATGTCTTGTTGCATGAAAATATTCACAGCTCAATTTAAGATGAAGCCCAACAAAACACAGGGAGAAGGGTGAGGGGGGTTTAGTCAGTGTGCTTCATTAAAGGTGACTCATTTTCAAGATGCATTTTGAATTTTCTTTTGTGGTTATAGTGTTGGTCAGGACATATAACATAGGTATTAAATGAAAAGTCATATAATTTCACCTCTGCATCACAGGTTTCGGAGTAGAGACTGACCAGCAACCATGTGGCTTAGGTTTTCCAGAAGAACACCTCTCATTCCTGCATCTAGAAGAACAAATTCCCTTACTTTAAAATTGACAAAACCAAGATAAAACAACTTGGTTTTAGGAGGATCTACCAAATTCCCTGGCCTTCTTTGTACGCACTGGTTTTCCTGGCAACAGTTCAAGGGGTAAGGAACAAGCAGGGTGCAGGCTTGAAATATCTCGCGTTACTGCTGCCACTGATTCATGTTTCCCGAGATTGCCACTTCATTATATGCTTCTCAAAGGGTCATCAAATCAAAGTTACCAAAATAGACTTCTAAAATTATAAAAGGTCAGACATAATCTGCATCCTTTTCTAGCTTATCTAGCAAGAAAATTAGTTTTATCGTTCAGGCTGGAAGCATCTGGTAGTGGCCTGCGCTGGGGAAGAAATCATCACATTTAAAGATTTACAAAGAGCAGTGTAGTTTTGGTGACTAGAGTGTGGGTCTGGCATTGAGGGAGCTGGAGCTGTGATATAGGCCTCCTGTCTGAACTCGGGAAAAGCTCTAAACAACTCTTCATTTTTTATTTCCTATAGATAATAAAGGTGTCCACGTTTCCTTTAACACTTCACTAATCTTGGCTCCGTAAAACGTTTAGGACAAGTGAGTGTTTCTGCAGCAGCCAGCACAGTGTTTATGGATCACTGATTGCTACCAGAAGGAAAACACTAATACCACGACTCTCTAGGCCACTTGTTGTAAGACAGAATTACCCAGACTGACTAGAAACTAATAGGATATGGCTGAAAACTTAGAAAAAAATGTGCTTCTCCTCTACTCCAAAAACTCCGATACGAAGCTTTACATTCAAATAGAAATTTAAATAGGCTGTTAGTGCAAAGTGAGGTGCTAATCCTGTTTCTGGAGGAAACAGGAATAGGTTAGCCCTCCAGTTAAGACACCTTATGAGGAAAATGCAATGGACCTAGTTAAGAACAAAAGGTAAGAAAGCATAGCAAGCACAGAATGACAGACCAACCAGTTCAGAAAACTACTGACCAGAAGAAACACAGTCTTGGCATCCAGCTGCAATACCTGGACAAGTCTTTCTCACTTCAGGTCCAGCACTAGGAAAACATGTGTCCTGTTTCTGGGCAAGTCCCCAACCAGTCAGAATGAGGACACCACCAAACAGCTGCTTTCACAGCTTGCTTGTTGTGACTTTTTTTTTTGTCACTTCTTCTAACCCTTCTGTTATCAGCTGTGGGTACACAGGCAGCATGCCTGTTCAGGTCTTTGCAGAGGCAAATTGTCCTGTGAAAATGGTCCTCTTCACTCATGCTGGGCTCTGCTCTCTGCATCGTTGGGTGGCTTTATTGCTTCCCCTTAAAGCTAGCCAAGATACTGAAAGGGACTTAAACATGCAGCTCCAACCTGTCCTGTAGCTGCTCCATATTGTCCTGGTACCATCTCTGGAGCAGAGGTGGCAACTGGTATGTATGTGAAGTTAAAGAAAAAATAAAAAGGTAATCAAGTGGAACTAAGTGGAATTCAAGGAATTTGAGAACAGTAGAACATTTGGCCCTACAATGACTTTTGTTTCACCAGTGTACGCTTCCCCTTCTATGTCTCAACCTTAGGTTGAAACTTAATATATTTTTCATTCAGTCTGGTACTCTGCACTGGTATATGACCATGTTAATACATCTTGTTACAAATACACAGTGAATTGAAGACACTGAGGCAATTTTTAATTGAAGGGGCTGGGGCAATGTGAGAGTTGCTCTAAAATGGCAATGTAAAACCTCATCCTGTAGGGAGAAAAGAAGCATACGAAAAATATTTTCAACTTCTGTATTGTTTTGATTTTTGTCTTCTGTGACCTTTTACAGTGGCCCATTATGGGAATCACCTGCTTTAATGACACCTGAAGCAGGCATAGCTAACTTGTGTTTAATGCAACTGGTAAGGTACACAGTAAGCAACATGTCATTGAGGAGATTGATTAAACATTTTTCTGCACAAATATGTTCTTATACTTCCTGTGGGAAGTTTGTTTACTTACAGCTATGCACACAAATGCTTTTGCAGTTTGGGCTATCCAGAGGCATGAGCAACTTTGCCCTGAACAAAAGCAGAAAAATGTTTTACTCTTTTTTTTCCTCCAAAACTGACTGACCAAAAAGAACGTCTTTTTGTCCCAGAACTATTGCCAGCTTTGACCCAAATCTGTGGAGATAAATACTGTTAGAAAGAAAGAGAAGGATAGGACATGGATATAGATTTAAAAACTGGAAAAAGACAATGTGAAGCTTATGAAATAGCTTAGCAGTTAGAGCATTCCTTTGCTATAATTAAGACGTTGACAGTCCTCCTGTGGGAAGGCTCATAGGCAGCACCTCCCTCCTTAGGCTGCAGCTGGCAAAGAGGAGGGGAAGATTGTGACAGTGGTGACAATGACAATGATGAACTAATGGAGGTAGTTTAAGACAGTTACATCAGTCTCTCAGCTCTAGACTCCTTATTTTTTTTTTGTTGTTTTCCCAAGTTTAGGGAAAGATGAAAGCCCTTCTCCTCCTGTGTTGCAAGATCAACTGCGGACTAACTATGTTGTTTTTATCACATACATATTCTTTTAGACTTAAAATGATAAATCCATCTATAACAATGCCAGAGCTATCTAGTTTTATTTCTCAAGGACTCTCAAACAGATGCTAAGCCTTCTGCCTTCCTTGTGTATGCCAGCAAATGTCTGTGAGCCAAGCACCATGGGCAACCCAATCAGCTGCAAAGAGTAGCCTTGCAAACACTTGTTTGGGAGATCTCCTCAGGGTGCACAACAATCAGACTTGCAGTCTCTAACTAAGAGGACAAGTGTTTGTGACAGTGAATTAGCTCTTAAAACAGGAAAGCCAGTTCCTGGGCGCTGAGAAGCCGCCCTCTTTCACCTACACCCTGAGTTCAGGAGGGCCTCAAGTTTGGAGCACCATAAATCTCATGACCTGCTCATTAAACTTAGTAAAAATAGTGCTCCAGTTCCTGGTTTTATGATTACACTGAATTTTAGACAGAAACCTCTAGGGAAGTGTCAGAAAAGGGGAATCTTGGAATGACAGGAGGGTGTGCCCTGGGTTTCGTTCATTTGACGTTGCAAAGAGTTGCAGGCATGAGAGTATGTGGGAACACAATCCCTGAAAATCTGTGCATTGGTTAAATCTGTCTCTAGAGATACATGAGTCTTTCTATAACTAAAGGTTTTTCAATCATTTAACTGCTGTTAAGTTTCAAGGTGTTCCTAAAACTCTTAAACAATAAAGTCAAAACAGAGAGGAAAATTTATTTTATTCTTCCAGTAAAGGAGATAAAGGGTTACTTGAATGCAGAAAGAAATACACTGTAATTC
This sequence comes from Lophotriccus pileatus, assembly GCA_035583135.1. Lineage (NCBI taxonomy): Eukaryota > Metazoa > Chordata > Aves > Passeriformes > Tyrannidae > Lophotriccus > Lophotriccus pileatus. The sequence goes on from JAWWES010000041.1 coordinate 64,023,338, forward strand.
TTAATATAAATTAAATATTTTGAGAACATTTCCTACATTAGATTAGTCCTTTCTCAAGACTGAAGGGAGAGTGTGATTTCCTTGTCCTCTTTCTTTGGAAAGATAGTTTCTGCCAAGCCAGATTTACACAGGCACACAACAGGCCTATTGCCTCTTTTTGTGTAAATCATACTAAGTTCATATCAGGCAAATGTACAAATCTACTGCTTGGCATTGTATCCTGTACTTTGAGTGAGCCACGTGCCATGGGTGTGTTCAAGGGAAAAACACTGTGTTGATTTTGGACACTTTATGCTTATATAGATGCATTTTGGCCTGTGTGGGCCGGAAGAGAAAGCAATGACCTGAATAGCCAAGCATGAATCTCAGTTAAAACATTTACACAGCTGAGACCAGGAATCTCTCCTGTGCATAGAGAAAACAGTTGAAGCTGTTAAATGCTTTCCAGCATATCGCTGCCTGAAAGAGCGGCACGAATGCAGGCTGGTCTGGAGATTACATTTGGAAGGAATAGAGAGATGTTTCCATTCCCATACTGGCTGGTGCACAGCTCTGCTTTTATTTCTTCCCTTTCATTGGAGTTGCCTCTGTCAAAGCAGAGCAAAAGTAATAATAAAATATTCTGAATAAGCCACTAAGTTTTACATTTCATACAGCGACAGAATTACTTCTGCAGTTAACAATTTGTCTGTCCCTCCTTTTTTGCCTGAAGAATTTGTGTGTGGGCATGTTTATGTTTATGTATACATGTATATGAATGTGCATGTATACACAGACACATACATGGTGTGATGACTAGGATTAGGTTAGGGCACTTCAGACATCCCCCTGCTCCTTGGAAATCAACCCAAAGGAGGAAAAACCCTCACGACAGACAGTTCCTGACAAACAGCATTTGGGGACCCTGACATTTTCTGAAAAAGTGAGGCATACTCACATTGCAACCTTAGTACACTTTGAGTGCCTTTAGAGGGGCTGCAAGAGATTTTAAAAGAGCTCTTTACTCTCAGTGGATTTGGATTCTGTGGATAAAAAAAGGCATTTGAAAACTATAGGTCTTATTTTGTGAAAGGCCAGCACCCTTTTCATGGCAGATAAATGAAACCCTGTCATTCATTTTGTCAGAGCCATCCTTTGAGCTGTCACTTACAGAAACAACCCTGCACAGAGAGGCCTAGGACAGGACCAGCAGAATGTCTTCTCAAAAACAAACCACCGAGGGATCTCAGCAGTCACCTGAGACTGTTTGAGGGTGGTCAGTAGAACAGGGCTGCTTCTCTTCCAGTCATGGGTCCCCATCATTAAATCACGCACCTGCATCACCTCAGTGACCCATCTGGTCATTTCTGCATTACTTCTGTGTTTGGAGTTACCTTTTAGCCAGGGTGGGCCAGAGCAAGGAGTATGTGCCTGGTGGAAAAGAGCAGCAATGTGGTTTTAGATTGATTCAAGCCCCATGTGAAACTGTGCTCTTGTGCAGAAAGAATCCAAACAAAGGCTCGGCCAAGAAAACTACTGTTAAACCTCCTCTAGACTTGCAAGTAGAAACAGTGCCTTTTCAGTGCTAAAATGCTTTGTCTTATCTCCTAGCATTGACTTTTCTATTTTATGCTGAAGTAAAGACTGTGCAAAGTAGTTGAAAATATAGTGATTTCTCTCTTGCAATGCTCTGTCTCTACAAACATGCTGGGACAGCACCATTTCAAAGTGCCAGCTGTGAAGTCATTGATGCCACTTTCTGAAATAAATCTTACTGCTGCCTGGAGATCTACCATCCAAGTTAATGAGGCCCAGACTTGCTTAGCTTGTGAGCTTCCACAGCACAGCTGTTGCAAGCCAACCAAGCTGTTATCTTAAACATATTTTGAACCGGGGTAACACGTGGTTCTCCTGTCTGTACACTGTGCTTCAGTGGGTTGCATTACTTCAGGTGTCACCAGTTTCTGCTCCAAGTACAAAGAGGTGCTCTTCTTCAGCTCTTCTTTCACTAACAGAAAGTTGTGGTGTAGTGAATGTACACACACACAAAATTAAGTAAAAAAAAAAAAGAAGGATGGAAGCAAGAAAGCAATCAAGCGCTGCACAGGCTTCTACCTGCGAGAGGTGGAGACACAAGGGAAAAAAAAAAAGCCTCTCAGACAATAGTCATGTTGCTTCATAAACAACTGGAAGTCTTCCAGGTACACTATGTTGAGGGGGTAGGCTTGAAGAACTCGTACAGAAAATTGTGATGAAAGTATGTCGAAAAATACCGCATGACTCAAATACTGCATAACTCAAATGCAAGTATTTTGCAAATTCTGTTGAAATGCATGAAGTTAAACTTATATAACTGTTCTCAAAATACTGTATATGAGAATTTACCTACTCCCACATTTTCCAAGTAACACTGTGTTATTTCTTCAAGCAAATTCACATGTGATTCTGGCATTATGTATCTTAAACAGCTGTCATGATGGATTGGGTGTATAGCAGTGAGGAGTGGGGAAACAGTATGTCTGTCATGAGGCACTGAATAATTTTATTTGGATTTTCTAACCACTAGCATGTGTTACTGACAGCACATATTAAGTATTCACTGATGAAAAGGAAAGCAGTAAGAAAAATACAGATTTTAGCAGAACATCACTTTTTGGTTGTTTTGAATAACAATCATAGGAAACTTCACAAAGGAAAACTGACCTTCGGTCTTTCCTAGAAATATACACCAGAAAAATACACTAGAAATGACCTCTCTGTATCAACTTATTAGTCATGATACATTCAGTTATGAGTTCTAAATGTGCATCAGGCCTTGTCATCTATCTAACAAATCATGTCATCTACACAATGGCACAGGTGGCTGTACCTGCTAAGATAACATTTCTATAGTTGCAAAATATGGTTAGGATATGGTGACACAGTATTACTACAGAATATTGAAAGGCAAACAGAATAAATATCTGCAGTATCTCTGACATTGCTCAGATCCATCGGATCTGCAGTGGATGTCACCTCAGTTCCAGACTCAGAGTCGATATGGCCGTTACCATGCCCTGTTTGGCAATTTCCGTCTACCTGGGAAGCTCCTATTAAGGAAGAAATCCTGGTGACTGATGTGCCAGCTCTGCTGCTATTTTGGCTGGTAGGATCAAAGGAACAGATGAGCTCCAGGAAGTTCGCACGCTGCACATGACACAACACAACGCGGAGACTCTTCGACAGTATAATGAAACCACTAAAAATATACCAGAGCTTTAACAACTCCAGAAAATAGCTATCGTACACAAAGCTAAAAATATTGGTCCTATTCTCTGGCCACAGGATACCAGTAACGTCACTGGGAGCCCACTGAAAGATAGTGGGAAGTCTACGAGTTACTCACATCCTGCATGAGTCCATGTCTCCTTGAAATCCGCAGCTATTCCTTTAGGACCACGACTTGTTGTTATTTGCCAGGCTGTGACATGTAACTTGTTTATGTTTTCCCATTCTCTTTTAACTCATGCTTTTCCTTGAGAGGAATAACCTGAGAGAGATCTAAGGGTTAGTTAAAGTAAACTTCAAAGTTTGGGACCCTACAGAAATAAAGCCCTTTCTTGTTTCTCCCCAATACCTTCTTATCTCAAGGCAGTGCTGTTATTTAATGTATGTTCAAGACTGGTTTTCACTGCATTTTCTTTGTTTGAGGCTATTTTCTTTTCTTTTCTTGAGGTGTCTCTAGATCTTGGTCCTGAAACAGCTGACCTCTAAAGGAGTTTGGGTTTGAGCTGACATCTTTTGTCCTTTCTCTTTTAACAAGTCCTCAGAGCTGAATATGGCTGTATATAGAATATCACCTTATTTCTGTGTTTGTCTATTGCCTCTTATATTTCCCATATTCAGACACACAGTATCTTTTTTTCCTCTGCTTTGCTATCTGTGATTCCAGATGCCAAAACTTGTCTCTTTTCTAAATGCTGAAAACATGCTAATGCACTTTTTATAGGTAAGAAGCAGTACATCTGGAAAATTAAATCACAAAACATATATCCCCATTTGGCATGCCAAAAAAAAAAATTAGCAAATGTAAAAGAACTGTTACAGTAATGTGTAAGAAGTACCATGTGATTGTATCATTGCTCCTGTTAGAAATAAACACACTGTCTTTGCTTTGCTCTGAGAGAACACTTATACCCAGAGGTTACTCTCTTGACTTCAGCAGAGGCATTTCTGGCTGTCATCAAGACACAAAAGGTCACAGTTAGGACTTAATGGATCAGCAAGAAGCCATTCAGTTAATGATACATCATCTCATTAAAGAAAAAAGAATCCCTTTATAAATGCATGAACTTAGTGTCCTACTGTTTCATGTTTCTTTGGCCCTCTCCGTTTCTGAGCAGTCTGCATTGCCACACAGTTGCATAACCTTTAATTTGGGGGATATTATTCTTTTCCATTAACACTGGCTCAGTTTCTACCCTGCAATCATTTTCAAGCAACTGTTGCTGAAGTCAATAAGGTTAAATTGCTGCACAGAATGAGATGGGATCTCATTCTCAAGGTACCAGCAATAGCCTTAAAATTATAGTACTTTTATTATACCTCGTCAGTATGTCTAGTGACTTAATCTGGATATTATAACTATCATGCCAGTAGAATTTGCCTTGGATGATTTGTGTATTGCCAGGACTTTCTGTTTGAGATAAGGTTTAATAGGCAATAAGCCTTCTACTCAGTGTTTTCTTATTGTTCTGAAATGATAAACAGTGATTAAAAAATTGTTTAATGCTGATAAAATTCTTGGTAATGATGAATGAAACTTTGTTTTCATTGCTCTTCCCTCTATTTTTATGGAAAAGACTAAAACAAGCAATTGCAAAAAAAAGCACCTAAGCACTAGTCTCCCCACGTGGGTCTGACTTACACTGAAATAAATGCCTCAAATACCAAGGCTGCTACTCACCTACTCTCAATATGTCTGTGTTCTTCACCAGAGTGGCCATGTGCTCAATTAAAACACATAATTAAAACTGCTCACAACAGAGAAAGTATTATATGCCATCATAGCCCCTGAGGAACAGGTAAATTCACTGAGATATGGCTAATGTTAGGAGGTAGGAGGGAAAGGATGGTGGGACAGATTGATATGTCAGTGTGACAAGAAGAGGATACCAGGCTCAGTAAACTGCATCCACTTTTGCTTATTCACTGTGTATCCTGTGTTCTTCTGCTACTACCAAATGGATAGTGCCAGGTTTCTGTCCTACACTCCTGCAGAGCTTTTCCACATCTTATCAAACCTTTCAGCAAAATTCAGATTCCATCCGTCCTCTGTCCTTTGTCCACTGATGTAACTAACCCTGGATTGCCTTTTTCTTTTATTTTAATCTTCATTTTTTTGAAGCGTGATTTGATTTCCAGGAACACACATTTTCTTGATCAGCTTTAGCATAAGTGCAACAGAATGTGTATAAATATAGAAGCTTGTTTATTTCAAGGTATTTTTTTCCACACTGCATCCAGTCAAGAGTTTGGATTAAAATTTAGAGAGTTGAATGAAAACAGGGCTGAGGTGCTGGATCAGCTGTAAAGGTCAGGGAAGAAGTGGTCTTCCCATTATTTGAATTGTCTGCCTTCTTTACATAAATTAACAGCTATGTTCCAAACAGTAAAAAAAAGCCATGAGTGTTCAGCAGCCAGTAGATTATTCTTAAATACCTAATTTTAAAATTATTATCTCTTTTTTTTTTTTAAGAGTGTATGTCTTATAGGTCTCTTCATAATCACCCAAAGATTAAATTTGGGATTTTCAGACATGATTTTGCTATGATTTCCCTTAGGTGATTTTTATCTCCAGCTCATATGGACACTTCCTTGAAACCAAAAATACCTTAGGGCTCAAAGAGCCCTAAGCTTCCCTGTTCATCCTTGGGACAGATTCAGGTGTAGGAAGAACAGGAGCTGAGGCCTTTAATGCCACCTGAAACATTGTGTGTATTCCAGGATCTCATATATGGATTTGAGAATGACACAGCAATTTTTGTCCAAAAAGAAACATTTCCAACCTGAGAAACTGACAAGTGCTTTCTCCTAATTTCTGGATGTACTAATTAGGCAACTGTAAACTAAGCCTCCAGGGTCTGCCATCAGATGGCTGCCAACATCCCCAGACTCATCAGTCACTAGAAAGCCCTTTCCAAAAGCATGACTACAATATAGAGGTCTGATCCCCACCTATTTCAGGAGACTGGAGAACTACAGAAGTTCCAGCAAAGGCCACAGAGGATGAGCAAAAATGGGTGTGGGTGTGGGTGTGGGTGTGGGTGTGCACAGCATAGACTAGAAGCCCTCCATCTGGAAAAGACAGGATTGAGGGGAGAGTAATATTCAAATAGGTTCCAAGAAACACCGGACAAATTCACACTAGAAGGCTGGATCAGTAGGGCATGACTGCCTATGCTGAACATCCACCTCAGGAAGTCCCTGAAGAGAAGATTACTCAAAATGAGGGGGCAAAACAAGGAAATTAAGAATGTTGCACATCCTCAGTTTTATACTCTCCTGTAAACATCTGCTGCTGGCCTCTGCTGGAAACAGAAGACGTGCTCGGTGGCCATTTGATCTTCTGTACTGCATTACACCTCCTCCTCAGTTTCTTGTGTCATGTTCTCCACCCTGAAAAGGATCATCTTTAAAACTTGCAAAAGGCCTGTGAGGCACTATTCTGTTCTTGAAAGGAACATAAAGGCTGTAGAGATCTGGGTAAATTTAGACACCTTTCTTCATCACACTCTGCTCCTCTTTCCTCGTTGTTGGCTGATGTTCCCTGTGTATTACACCAGTGTCTTCTCAAGATTTCAGATAACCTTGGATTTACATGGCTTACATTGTCTACCTTTGAGTCTTGCAGTAGCATTCTTGCAGCTTCAGCATGATCCTCCCCTGAAGTCGTACGTCTGTTTCCCCTTCTATTCTCCTTGAGACTCCTCTCTGCAGGTCCTTCTGAGGTTTGCATGCTGACTTGAACACCTGGCTCCTTGTCCTTCCTCCTGGGAGGTGTTTGCTTCCTGGAGACCTTGTTCTCCACAGAGCAGTTTCAGAAAAGTGGCTCTAACCAGGGAGCCTTTGTTCTTCCCAAGCCAGGTACAACCCAAACACAGGCATCCCTACATGCCAGGTCTATTCCTAGACAGAGGCATTAGTGACATTCACTCCTCCCTGAACCTACAGAGTGCCAGCTTAGAGCCTGAGGAAAGGTTATCATAACACTTAAAGATAAAAGCAGTTCTGAAAAACAAACAATATATATGTTCCCCATACAAAATTTAAAATACAATCACCATCATACAAACCCAGGGCTTGCCCCTACTTGCAGCAGCAATACACTGTATTTGGGCATAAGCAGTTGTTATGGGGCCTGATCCAACTCCCACATAAGTCAGTGGGAGCCTTTAAATTCAATTCAGTGGGAGTGAAGCCTGAGCACTTGGTTATTTTGTGAACATTGACATTATATGCTCTAAAAACAATGCTTTAGTTTTTGTTGCAAAACCAAACAATGTCAGTGACAGGTTGGCTCTTGAACATGGGTCCTCAATGCTACCATATTGAACATAATAAGTACAATTCATTGCAAATCTGTTTGTTATTGCTAGTTTAAAAATAGATCAGTCCAGCCAAGGGGACTAACCACTTCATTATTTCTTGGCTGGTTTCTTTATTGTTGTTGTTGTTTTTTAAAAGTTTTCCTGTTCTGTTGTTACAGATGAATTCTGGTAAATATTTATCCTTACACTTGCTGTAAGTGTATTCCTTTCCTGGTGGGGCACTGCACAGCTCCAGATGTGCAGAACTGAACCTTTTTAAAAACAAAGAGGGCCCCAAGTGTGTAGCCACACAACAGAAGGCTTGTTGCATCTTTAAGTTGCTGCATATGGCTTTGCTGAATGCAGCCATCTCAGATCTTAGGGGTATTTGACTTGGCCACAACTGAAAAGAGTCTGGATGAAGAATCACTGACAGGAAAAAGAGTAAAATCTTGCCTCTCAAACAGTCTTGACTGAGTGAATTTTCTCCTCACACCTACTGAGATCAGGCTCTCTGAGCTGGAACTGCCACACTTAATACCTTTGGAGCGGTGGTGGGAGTGTGCCATGAGTGTGGTCTGTGCAGGGAGCTCTCCCAGTCCCTGCTCCCTGACATCACTACAACCTGCTGAGTTGAGCAGGAGAGACCCAGGGTGCAGGGCAGGAGCTGTGAATGTCCTGGGGCACGGAGGGAAGGTGCTGTGAGCATCCCAGGGCACACAGGGCAGGGAACTGGCATCACCCTGAGGTGACGATGCCAGCCTATCCTGCGGCAGCCCAGGGCAGGTGCAGCTGGTGTGCACACACCAAGTCCTTGCATGAAGTGACTTGTGTAATTGCCTCACCAACAGATTCAGTGCCCAAACTGCTTCACCCACCCTCCTCTCCTTATCTACTTCTGTTCAGCTGAGGGTCTGCCTTCTTCCCTGGCTTAATACAGGGCCATTTCTGCTTATTACATCTCTGCTCCCTTCCACAGTCCTGCTTCTGGCACTGGGAGGGGATCACTTGTCCTGCAGTGCTTGCTGGCTGTAGGAATTGCAACCAAAGAGCTATGTTACCCAAGGAAGGCATCTTACACAATATCCATCCATGTGCTGGTGACACAGCATGAGAACAACTGCAGGATCACTGGAGTACCCCAAACTTCATTTTCATCAGCTTACCTGGCTTCTTCGGTCTCAGTGATGTACCTGGTCTTTTTGAAGGGAAAGGGACCAGTGTCCCACTGGAGAAATGTGTGCTGAGTTACATGCCCCCAAGCTGTGAGAGCATTTGGGCTGAAATTGCGTTTAACTCACTGAAGAAGATAAATTCTTCCTTCTGCCTTTTTTGTGACAAGTTAGTGGCACACTGACCATTTGCAGACAGAGCAGATTTCCAGGGCCTTTTGGGTGCCTTGAACATAACTGCCAGTAGAAACTGAGTATCAGCAGATCAGGACTACCATCAGCTGGTACCTTGAAAAACAGCAAAACCCAGGTGGAGTCACCCCTGCTCCAGGCAAATATCATGCAACTGTTACATAAATAATGCAGCTAACAGATGAACTTCTAAACATACCTAGCTTTCTGTTTCCTAGTGCACATACACACTGAAGCAGGAAAGAGGCTTCCAGAACATGAAAGAAAGATTTGCTTGCTTATCTCATTGTATTCTAATGTGATTTGAGGTAAACAAAAGACATCTATGGGCTTTGTTATTTTAATTACTCTGTGCAGCCAGTATGAGCAGTACTGCACTGTATGATTAAAGATAACTTACTGGCTTGAAAATTATTTACATAAGTTTGCAGAAATTGCACAAAATTCAGGAAATATTTTTCCTAATGGCCTGTCCTGACTAAGGACAGTTTTGTTCAAACCTATGTCACATCCTGGGATAAGAAGAGATCCACAGATAATATTCACCTGGTATTCAGGTGCTGCCTCTCAGTCCTGCACATATTTTCTGCATATGTCTTGGCTGGGGGGATTGAAACTGATGACTATATAAATAGTTTTATTTTATGATGTGCAGTAAAATTAGGGTTCAGTGCAGAGCATGTGGGAGTCCTCCTACAAGCTTGGATTTGTCCTATGTGCTTACTCTCTCTGACACTTTTTAGAGAAGCTAGCAATGAAATAGGGTGATATTCACTGAATAACTGGAGGAGGAAGAGGACAGTTTGTGCCTTGACATGCTGGAATGTTTTAAATTTATTTTTTTTTCTTTTTGCAGCTGTTGAGACTTACAGCCTTTTATGTATTTATCATGGGTCAACCAGAGCTTAAAAAATTCAGCTAAGATGGAGGAGGGTGGGTGATAAGTAGAGAAAACCTGAAAAAAATTGATTTTTTAAACTGAGAGAAAATTCAGATTAATCTGAGGTGATCTGCAAAGGAAAGATTAAATTCTGCCAGCTCCAGTCCTTGAAATAATTCCCTGTTAATGTACCAAACTAGTCACATAAGCTAAATTTTACTTGCAGAGTCTTTCCTTAGTTACGTTCCCACCCTTCCAGTATTTTTCTTTTTAAATATTATTTCCACTAAAAAGGCTAAAACACATTTAGCTTTTCTTATTACACATACATGATGGTGTGATCTATTTTGATGTCTTTTCAATATTCATGACAGACAGTCCCACCCTTTAGGTTGAAACTCCCTTTCATTTCAGGTGAGATTTTTGCCTAATGATCAGGCCCTGGGGTGTTTGGCTCATCAGTTGCTATGTAATTAGCTAAGAATAATTTGAATTGATAAAAAAAAACAGAAGTAGTGGCATAGACTGCTGGCAGAGCAAATACATGTCAGGGTGTATGTGTAAGAAAAATCACCCTGCCTCAAAAAAAAAAAGAAAAGAAAAAAAGGAAATGCAGTTAATGTTGTGTATGCTACTGTGTCATAAAGTCACAATTCAAGAAAGGTTTCAGACGATGTCAAACCAACCCAGCAACTGTTTCAAATTGCCCAGAGCAAGTTGCTGAGAGGAACTTGCTGAGAGAAAGTGAGAGTAAACTCCCACGTTCCGTGGGACCAGTCCTCTAAAAGTTTGTGTCCGTGCAGGAATCACAGAATCATGGAATGATTTGGTTTGGAAGGGACCTTAAATGATCGTCCAGTTACAGCACTGCTGCCATGGGCAGGGACACCTTCCACCATCCCAGGTTGTTCAGAGCCCCATCCAACCTGGCCTTGGACACTTCCAGGGATGGGGCAGCCACAGCTTCTCCAGGCAACCTGTGCCAGGCCCTCCCCACCCTCACAGGGAAGAATATCTAATACCTAATATCTAATCTAAACCTGCTCTCTCTCACTGTGAAGCCATTCCCCCTTGTCCTGTCACTCCCTCCAGGTCCTTGTAAATAATCCCTCTCCATCTTTCTTGTGGGCTCCCTTCAGGTGCTGGAAAGCTGCAATTAGGTCATCCCGAGGCCATCTCCGGGCTGAACAACCCCAGCTCCCTCAGCCTTTCCTCATAGGACTTGTGCTCCAGTCCCTTCACCAGCCTCGTTGCTCTTCTCTGGACCTGCTCCAGCACCTCAGTATCCTTTCTGAACTGAGGGGCCCAGAACTGGACACAGCACTCCAGGGGTGGATATTCTGCTTCCCAACATCTGCGGCCACCTAAAGCCACTCCACGGATGTCAAGTAGATGCCACATAGACTTAAGGATAGGCCAGTAGGGAGACCAGTGTAGCAGTGCTTCACAGATAATGGACCACTTAAGATATTCAAAGCTGTAGACTGGATCCAAAACTGGCCCAGGGAACTCTATGAAAAAACTGTGTAATATTCCCAAGGTTTGGCGAGAAAGATGTGCTGTGAAAGGATTTTGTATGACACCGTTAAGGTGACTACTAAGGTTGGGAGGGAAAGCCTTATGAGGAGTGGCTGAGGTCACTTGGTTTGTTCAGCCTGGAAAAGAGAAAACTGAGGGGAGATCTCATGGTGGTCTTCAACATTCTCTTGAGGGGTAGTGGAGGGGCAGGCACTGAGCTCTTCACTCTCATGACCAGTGAGGGGACCTGAGGAAACGGCTGGAGCTGTTTCAGGGGAGGTTTAGGCTGGATATCAGGAAAAGGTTTTTCATCCAGAGAGTGGTTGAGCCCTGGAACAGGCTCCCCAGGGAAGTGGTCACAGCACCACTCAATCCTGTCTGAGTTTAAGAAGTGTTTATAGAACTCTCTCGGACACATGGTGAGATTCTTGGAGCGTCCTGCGCAGGGCCAGGAGTTGTACTTCATGCTCTTAATGGGTCTCTTCCAAATCAGGGTATTCTATGAACCTCATCCCATTACATACACTGCAACTCTTTAATTTGCTCAAGGTTTCTCATCAGTCATTTTGGATGGCTTCTAAATTCAAGTCAAAGACCTGAAGGGGAAGCCTCCCCAGGAAATAGCAACACATGATCTTAGTGAAGCCAGACGGCATAACATATATCTTCTCTTCTGCTATAGAAATCTTACACAGTATTAGAGATTTGTTCCCACTTTTGTAATAAAATGTTTTCTATCCAAATGCTGGACAAAAAACATCCAGTCTCTGAGGCTGTTTTAAGGTGGCTTTTAGCCACCAAAGTTCCTGGTATTTCCTTAGAGCATTTTCATTTTCTGAACAACATAAATGATGTCACTTATCAATTGCCAAACTTATTTCTTAATTTCAATAACCTCTAGGAACTGGTTAAATCTGAAATACTTTGGCCTATTTTAAAGGAAGTCTAATTGTATTTTTAAGTCAGCCTTGGAACACATGATTCTTTATTAACCTAATAAGCCTCCATTATCCCATTCCCAAAGTTCTATTCAAGTCCTGTATTTAGTGTAAAGTACCGTGCACTGGTTAATTAGAGCATATTATCTTGGATGAAAATGCTGAATCTTATTCTGCAGAGTCAGTGCTTGGAGAATTTGTTAATACACTGTGTGTACCCAGATTGGTTCTTATCTGAGCCTTGGCATGTGTTAGCAGTGCAATTACCTACTTGCAATTGCTGCCTGCTACTTGGCAAAGGGGAATGCTGAACAGAGAGTTATTTCACTAAAGATAGAAAGTGACTCATTTTGATTACTCAGTCATGTCCTCTTCTACTTATGCATGCACAATGGGAAAGGCTGATGGTACCAGAGAAAAGAGAAGCAGCATGTGTTCAAGTCACTTCTCTTATTCACCATTTAGTTGTAGCAAAACTAAAAAGCCAATAATTATAATATAACTAGAGTGAGTAACAAGCCTTTTCACCTTTGCACATTTAGAAGTTGAATCTGAATTTAAAGGGAAATGACAAGTTAAATATGTCCAGAAGTAAAGGATGGCGATATGATTTTTTTGTTTACCACAGTGTCCAGTCAGCTTGGCTTTCTGATCTCTGTCTTTCTGTTAGTGTTGAAAAAAGGCGAAGTGTTTCTGTCCAAACAGCACCCTGCTTTAAATTATTGTGATATGTTTTACATGAAAAGTGAATTTACAAAAAACACTCTTCCTAAATTACAAAATACTCTTCCTAGTCTAGTCTAGGAAGATTGAGTAGACAGTGCATGTCAGTTAACATTTGTAAAGCCTCCTACTGACTTGGTGATTCCAGTTCCACAATTAAGTGATCCAGACCTATGGAAGTCTACTGAGACTCCCAGACTTTCAAAACTATCTCTTATGGACATATTCCATTATTTTAAAAGTTTTACCATGGAACAGCTCTCCAACTATGTCCCATTTGCCTACTGAAAAAAAAGTATTATTAAATTCAAGAATTTGCAGCACTAGAAATTATATTGCTAAAAAGCCAGAAGTAAAAATCTATTCAGGTTGAGGGTCTGTTCAATTAAACATCTTTATGTATTTTCCATGCTAATTAATTTAGTAATGGTCCCTTATCCTAATGCAACCTTTTTCAAAAATTGGGAAACTATTTTCATTAAATGTTTCATGTCATCACTGTAAGGCCTTTCAGTGGTGTCATTCGAAACACACGCATATGTGTGGTTGTACATGTGAAAGACTTCTGACAATGGCACATTAATGTAGCAACAACATTTAAAACTAATGTTGAGACAAGGTATGCCATGCCCTCCTGTCACAGAGAGGAATGGAGGAATAATAAATGTTTTTGCCCTTCCTGATTTTGATATAAAATGGTCTGTTTCAGCTCTCGTGACATTGACAGTAGTACATTCAGTAAAACAATAACAGTTTCAAAGTAAAAATCTTCAAATGATTCTTCTAAAACTTTCTGAAATTAAACAGTTTTAAAAAGACCTCACATCAACACTGAGTTACAGGGAAAGCCCTCTCAGACAGTGACTACAGTGCTGACACACCCTTCTTGACCTCTCACCAATGCGAGAAGCTGTCCTAAAACCTTCTACAGTGAACTTCCCTCCTCCCACTGCTGAGATTGCTTTCCTCACTGTCTGAGTCCCAGCTCCCACATCATTTCATGGGTCTTTTGTCCCTGCCTTGTGCAAAAACATTTATGATCTGCCTCTTCACCCTTTCCTTCTGTAAGACTTCCTGCTCTGGATGATGTTTGAGATGAGGGATGAGACAGAAAATGGAGCAGCTTCCAAACTGGGAGTGTGAATGAGGCTTGGATCAAGGACTCAGGGTTGAAACCAGCTCCTCCACCAGTATTTAGGGCGACAGTCAGGCTGTGGTGATGAAGGCTGAGAACCTGTTGCTGTAGCATTTAAGCAGTGGATCTTTCCTGGCACAGTTTGGCCACAGAGTGTAGGGGACAACGACTCCCAGCTGGTGAGGCAGTGCTGAGGGCCAGGAAGAAGAAATCCTCGTGTCAGCTTAGCTGCTACCACCAGAGCACATGGCCTGAAAAGCTTTGGGCAGAAAGAAGAGCTTAAAGCACTTTCCAGTAAAATAATAATCAGAAAAGTTTGACTTTTTTTTATTCATTTGAAAATAGGGAGCAAAAATTGTTGATACACAAATTGCCCAAATCGTTACATTTTTCATTAAACAAAACCTCTGATCACTTTTTCAATGACACTTTGAATTTACATAGTTTTAAATTTCCTTTCAGTACTCTATCTAAACGCTAGTTCTCAGTGGAAAAGTGTAATGGTCCTCCACCAAGAAGAACATAAAGACATGATTTCAATTAAAATTATGCACAAAATTTTGCCTAAATGAATACATTTGAACCTTTTAGAATGAAAAAAACTTCAATACTTCTATTTTTTCGTTCCACAAAATGATTTCCCCATTTTTCAGCCATCTCTAATTTTAACAATAAGTTGCAGGTGTTTCCTGTTAAGTAGGTAATAACTGTATCCTGGGATAATAAAACTCTTGGGTTCGCCCCATTTATCATATTTAAATTATAACTTAAAGGTGCATCCTGTTTACAAGGTAATAATTATATACAGGACTAAACAAACTCCTCTGGAGCCAGTCCAGGCTATTGTGTTATGCTGGGCTTCAAGAAACCTTACATGGATAGTGCCATAGGTAGTAAAAGTTGAATATCCCCTCTTTGCAAAAAATGGGAAACAACTAAGAAAAAAATCAGTGTTTTGCCTGTACTAGGAAATTAACTTTGAAAAACTAAATGGCCACCAAAACGAGCAGTCAAATGATCTTAAAACCATAGCTGATGGCCAGACAACTCAGTCAAAACACACCCATCCAAATTCTTCATGGTGGACGTCAGCTCAAGATGTAGATGCCCAGGCACGCACCTCCTGTGTTGTCTTCCGTGTCCTTCCAACCCGTCTCGTGCCCCTCTTTGAACTGTGGTCCCCTGGCTGTGACAGCAGTGTCCCCTTCGAAGGCCACTGAACTCAGCCTCCCATGTTCCTCCTTGCTCTGTGCCGTGGCTTAGATTTTAAAATATGCCTGGTTTTGTCAGGAGAGAAGACCTAGAAGGTTTAAAAAATAAAAGAAAAAGAAAAAGAAAAAAAAAGGCCCTGGGGAAGGGGGTCAGCTATTGAACTCTCCAGCCTTCTGTTAGACAGCTGCATTACAATGGGATTTGGGTTTTCATGCAGAGCTCTCCACCTTCCCCCAACCCCTTGCACTGATGCTAGCCCAAATTTCCATCTCCTTTCCCAAGGCCAGCTACTCTCGTCAGGCTGGTGCTTTCCACCTCAGTTGTTTAACAGCCTGCAGAACCTTGTGCAGTGGGACAACAGTCATTCCTTTGTTGAGGTCAGGACTTAGGGGGCGGTGGAAGGAATTTTGGTTGTCCTGCGTACACAGGAAAGTAGCAACTTCAGCGTGAAGCACAGAAAGAGACACCAGCATTCAAAAAAAACTCCTGGAAAAATAAACTCAAGAAGTGATCAGCGCAATCACTCGCACTGGAGCTTGGCTTCAGCGTTTCACTGTTATTTCTTAAGAGCAAAATAAGCCCCAAACATTTTTTCCTTCTTTTTTTTTTCTTTTTTTTTCTTTCTTTTTTTTCTTTCTTTCTTTTTTTTTTTTTTTTTGCTACATACTGCACAGTATGAGTAATTCAAGAAGAGAATAAAGGCCGGCATTGTATAGCACACTTTCTCATGCGCACACAAACTCCTTCCAGCTTACTGAAGGAATCAAAGGGTGGAGGGAGTGTCTCCAGCATTTCATGTAAATGACGTCTTTTTTTAGTCCAGTTTTAATGCCACCATAAACTCAGTGTGATGAAGCACTGATGAATAATGAGCCCATGACACATCGTACTTTTAGAACAGCTCATATATTTGGCATACACCCGGCCCCACTTGTGTCAGTTTGCTGGGGATTTTTTCTGCCCCACTCGGGCACAGGTTTGTAAACACTTTTACCATAACGGAGAAATGGGGTTTTATTTTCACACCAAGCATCCACACGGCTCGCAGCAGTGGCCTCTCTCTTTAGGATGCTGTGAGGCAGCAAGGTAGCTCTTGCCACCCGAGCAAGCATCATGCGCTTCCCAAAGTCGCTGCCTGGACAGGCCAGCAGTCACCCTCCACTGGGAGGGGCTGATGCATTTGTTCCTACCTCATCTCACACCACACACAGAACTGCAGTCCTCCCTGAAGCAGAGTTGAAGTGGCAATGAGTAGAGAAATCAGGACATCCTGGTGAGAAAAACCCAGCTTCTTGTTCATCCAATGACTCGGATAAGTGCAAAATCACCAAGAGCGACCTGGCTGCCAGAGGGGCCAGGAGGGTACACTGTCACGTGGGAAATTAAAAGCCCTGGTGGGCACCTGTGACAGAGGTGTTTCCATCCACAGCAGCCAGTCCTAACTCTGCAGCAAGGTCTGTCGTTTTTGTCAGCTCTTCCTTAAAGAGGGGAAGATCAGAGATGATCTCCTGGCACAGACTTACGGGAGATCTCAGTCTTAACTTCTGATCTGGCCTCCTAAGGATTTGTGTTCAGCTGAAGGTGTAGATTTGCAGATGGGGACACCCCAAATAGGAAAGCAGAATAGAACTTACCAGTGCTAGAGGCATAGTATGGGCAAGATTCTTTCCCAGCAAAGAAGGAGGCTGGACACAGTCAGCAGTTTTCAAGTTTGGCAAAAAAGCCCATCATGTAGCTGAAAAGGTCTGCTTTCTTATTCATCAGTGTAAGAGTACCAGCAGCACAAAGTTTTGCCTTATAAAAATCCTCTCTAGTATCTAGTCCAAAGTTTTCATTTCTCATCTGCCTTTATCACTTTGCCTGTGCTGAGATAGGGACGACATTTTATTTTAAACTTTTTTTTTTTTCCAATAGATGCTTATAAGTTTTCAAATATGATAAAGGACTTACCCCTACTCTCCAGAAAGGTCCTTAATTTCTCTAATGGAGGCTTTCAAAGCAACATAAGGAAAACAGGGTGTGAGGAACCTACATGAATCTGCACTGTTTTGAAAATCCATGTAACCATACCAGTATAAAATCGACCACTTTTCCCCCACTGTTGCCACAAATCCCATCATGATTTCCAAACGGCTGTTTAAGCTGAAAGAATTGACATCAGATACCCAGGCCATCGTGGAGATCATAAGAAACCTGGATATTGCTGACAAACCATGGGCATTTCCTCCCTTTCCCAAGTTATCAGCAACCCACGTTTAGACCACGCGTGGCACAAGCACAAATGGATGCCATTTCTCGGTTTCTGACGTCAGAACTGTCTCTTTCCTCCCCCTTCCCCCCTATTTCTTTAGGCAGGTTACAGGGAGGGTTTGAAATAAGGAACTAAAGGAGTTCCTTGAAATTGGCATTTCTTAGCAAAAATGAAGCAGGGCTACAGAAACGATGTTGACTGAAATTAGTTCCTCTGGGAATTAATTTCTTCTGGCAGAAATAATAGTTTTTATAACTTTTATCAGTCTTTTCACAGCAATAATTTTCAAAACTTATTTTAACATGAGGCTTTGTCTGAGGCTAATTATTTGCTTCTAGAAAGAGATAAAGCTAAAAGCATGCTGATAATCTGCTTCTAATCTCTCTGTACCAACCTCCTTTGGCCCCATACAAATCTCCTGGTCAATGATAAATTTGGCAGCTCTGTTTTCAGCATTGGCTCAAACTCAGCTGATCTGAATGCTCTTTTTAAAACAAAAACAAAAACAACTCCTCCTTCACAAAATACACGGTCACTATTCACTCCAAGCTGCAACTGCTTAGGCTGAAAAAGGGTTAAAAGTCCGTTTTTCATGACTGCATTGAGTGCTCCTATTTTATTTGCCTCCTTCATTTTAAATCAGACACATGACTGTTGCTGAAACTACAATACAGTCAGTGTCTGGATCTCTGACAAAGATTAGGCTTTCATCCCTGTTATTTGTGTTCCTCCTCAGAGTTTTTTAATGGTTTTTAGCAGAGAAAAATAATAGTCATAGCTTAGGAGTGCTTCAGAATGACCCAGGACTTACCATCATGCAGCCTTTTGATAATTATTTTGGGATCCAGGTCCTGGCTGTTGCTCCACGGGGATCTATGTCTTTTCAGGCAGGTTTCTAGTGACTGGCACAGGAAATATAATAATCTGTAATAATAATGAGCAAAATTCTGCATTCACCCCGGAGACTGTGGTTCGATACTTTCAGAGAAGCTGCAGTCAAGTGGAAGAAACATTCATTTGATCCCATCAGCCAGAGCATGTGAGATTTCAGTTCATCATGGTGACAGGACAGTGACACCATTCCATATCACCTGCCAGAAGAGTTCTCTTTATTCACCATGGACCTTAAGCTTTGTCTGGATCTGAATCCAGACTAGAGCAGTTACTTCACCTTTTCCTTAAGACCTTTTTTGCAAGGAGCTCCTTCCAGAGCTCTCTTCAAGTCTTAGAGAGCGTATAAAGAGATTTATATCTCCTCCTGTCCTCTTCCCCTGCACGTCCTAAACAGTTTAAATAAGGGGCACCTTGAACTTCTTGTTCGCATGTGGTCTGTTACCACTAGACATTGAACGAGCTTTTCCATCTCGTTAGTGTTCTTTTCTTCTGGCTTTAGCCATCACCCTCTGCTATACATCTTATATGGTTTGTTTTTCTTAGAAAAGTGTCTG
>JAWWES010000041.1:64042453-64060592 GCA_035583135.1 Lophotriccus pileatus
TGTTCTTTTCTTCTGGCTTTAGCCATCACCCTCTGCTATACATCTTATATGGTTTGTTTTTCTTAGAAAAGTGTCTGTTAAAAGTCACCCTTTGCCAGTGGCTACCAACATAACACACAGCATCACACACAAACCTACTTTTCCTCACACTAGCAGTTTGGCAAGGAAACACATCGGATGGCTGACAAATAATCATTTTATAGCGGTGACAGAAACAGCCTCAGAATGTACTCTCAGGTCTCCTGTTTACAACACAAAATTTTCCCAGAAGATTGAGGAATCCACACACATAGTGAACTTGCAATTGCCATTTGTGTAAAGATTTGAAGAGGAATTACTAAGTCTCTGATCCAAAATCCACTGAAGCCAGTAAGGGCCGTAAAGAATCAAAGACAATAAAGGTACAAAAGAAATTATTATCCTTTTTTTTTCTTTTTCCCATAAAAAACAATTCAATCAACTCTTTCATTTATGCTCCACAGCAGAATAGAACACATCTTGACACATTTTTCTGTCTTGGCAAAAACAGTTTAACAGAATAACATCAAATCATCAGCATCAATCAGTCCATTAATTTCAACTGAGTTATGTAAGGAATTAATTTTGTACTCAAAAAATAAAGAGTAATCTGAGACTGCAAAATAGTACTCTGTTACTAAATCACAGCTGCAGAGGGAGAGACAGGGCTTCTGATGGGCAAAATAAGAATTAGCAACTTCCAACTGTCCAACATATTATGAACTTACATGAGTTTAACATGCTCACACTACCTCTACACCAGCCATACTCAGTAGTGTGACAGCAACTCAGACAAGATTATCAGGCAGCCACCAGCAGGAGCAAGTGGTATTTAAGCAACAGGAGGTACAGTAGTTCCCCCTCCTGCTTCCCCCACGTCTGATTCCAGATTTCTGTCCAGATTTCTGTCCAGAAATCTTGCTCAGCTGAAAAAGAAACCGTTTTAGCCCTTTGCATGGGATAAGATCGTAAGCCTTACAGCCAAGTTAGAACTACTACTACAGCCCATACAGAGATATCTACAAACCCCAGAGAAATCTGGCCATGCATTTGCAAATCACTGGTGCAGTGCATGCACAGGGTAAAGTCACTGCATAAGTCACGCATGCTTACATCTCTCTAGGAAATCCCAGAGAGAGATATGGGAGTCCTGCCCTCAACCCTGTCCGAAACGGCTGGATTTTAGCACTCCTCCAAAGCCTGACAAATAGATGGCCTTTGTCTGATGCCCTGGAGGGCAAATGCAAGCTAATAAAAACTTGAGTCCACACAGATAACATATAATTGTAACTGGGTTTTAGGTAATGGTCTTTCAGGCTACCTCATTATTCTCTTTGAACAGGCTTTGAATTACGCTTTTTCAATTTTAGATAAAAGTGAACCAGTGGTTTTGCAGCATTAGCAAACTGAGTTAGATTGAATAGTTAGAATTAATGGGCACTTTGATTTCATCTTTTCTCTTTAACCTTGAAACCAGCAGTCAGGCAGCAAAATCGTTTTTCCCTCCTCACGTTTTCTTTCTTCAGTTGTCCTTTCCATTCTGCCCCCTCAGCCACTTGCTAATAGTGATATCAGGCTTTGAGCATTTCCTTGACTTCCAAGGCATGGATGCTCTCTACAGCATCAGCATCCTCATCACGGTATCTTCAATATTTAAGTGTAATCAGGATGAAGTCAAAATGTTCCTGTTGGTGGTGACCCAACCAGTTCTTCTGCCTATTCTTTCTGTGTTTTGCTTTTTTTTTTAATTTTTATTCTCAGTCCATTTTAATGGCTATTAGCATTGTGAAATCTGAGTGAATCATAACAAACTCCTTTAACCTGCTGAAGGCAGCAGCACTCAGTCACCGACTTGCTTTTGCTCCAGTGGCTTATATGAAGCAGAAATCTCTGCAGAGCTCCCTCACATGTTCTCCTTTACACTCAAGCAGACATGGCCCCCAAACAAGCCCAGATCAGCTGCTCCCAGCTATGAACTGCTGGCAGTCCTGAAATTAACTCAGTCTTACGTAAAACTAGTGAGCATGCAAGTCCTTGGTTAATATGGCTATCCAAGGCAGCTGCAGATCATGCACCCAGCCTCACCCAGCAGCTTTCAAACCTCTGCCCTGCCAGAGCAGGTATCAGGTATTTGGTATCAGGTGCATTGTCACATAGGAAAGCCCTTTCTGAGGCCAAACTGCTCGGCCAGGAGCATTCTGTCAGACAGCTGCACACCAGCGACAGTCATTGCGCTGCCTCAGCCCGGTACCCGTCTCTTGGATGCCAAGTGCTGGAAAGCAGCTGCAGGGACTTGTGGGGCTCATGCCTAACCTGGCTATGTCTGCAGGGCTGTGCAGCCACAGTCTGAGGCTGTGCTGGTGGACCAACACATCACTCTGCTGCCAATCTGATAGCAGCCCACAGGGCTGCCACAGAGGCACTCCAAACAATGGTCTCAGTGCCCGTAAGAGCACACTCCAAGCTGGGCTTGCCTGCCGAAGGAATGGAGTCTGTCCTTTCCTGCTTGACCCTTTGGCCTTCTTCTGGACAAGCTACCTCTGCTGAAAGGCAGAAAACTGCTGTTGGACAGGGAAAGCAAATGCAGGTCTCACACTGCCCCAGCCTGTTGCTCAGTGAGGGCAGGTGGGATGTGTGGCCCGTGTTTAGATGATGAGCAGGAACAGGATGACGGGCAAGAGGAATGTCTAAGGGAATTCAAAGCCTGCCCAAAGGCTCAGGTGTAGGAAAGATGAAAAACAGCATGTCTTTGTTCTCACAAACCATTTTTCCTCCTCAATGTTTATGATTAATTCCTAATTCCCATCACCTAGGAGAGAATTTGGAGCAACAGTCAGTGACCCCTGAAATGGCTGAAATCTTGAGGCTGTTTATCAGATTTCAGCTTGGTTTCCCTTTACTCCTCTTTTTACTTTTCCTCCACAATATTTATTTGAAAGAAGTGTTTTCACAGGATTTACAATCCACAAAGCCCTACAGACTTGTAGGGGGAAAAAAAATATCTCAGGTGCTACTTAAGAAATTCCTCATTTCTAAACCTCAGTGGATTAAAGTTTCTGCCCTAATGATCTGTGTGAGTGCTTTTGTGTAAAACTTTGAATAACTTTATTGATTACATTCTGTATAGTACAAGTCTCCAGACTCTTATTCTTATTTTTCTTTTCTCAAAAAGCTCCTATAAAGACATACAGTACCAGAATGGATTAGTGCATTAGCCCTTGCCTTTGCAGACTTACTTGCAATCCAGACAGGATTTGGATGAAGAGAGTCTTACCAGGCAGGATCACGCTTCTTAATGGAAGGTATTTCTATACTGGAAAATGGAAAACATAACATTTAACACAACTCAGCCTATTTGATAGCCTTTTCTGTGCTGAGGCAACAGGCATGGCTACAGAAACAGCACCACCAGTCAGCAGTGAGATGCTTCGACAGAGCTGTCTCAGAGCTAGGATAGTTTTCATAAAGAGCTTTCTTAGAAGAAGATAAAAGAAAGCACTTTGGTAAAGCTGAATGGAGACTCCAGCTGGCATAACAGAAGTTACAGGTGAAAAATTAAGTTAATTGGCAGAAAGCTTGTGTCTAACTGAAAAAGCAGCACAGTACTCACAATTTTCTCCTTCCTCTGACAGTGTCTCCATAACTGTTTTCCTCCTGATGTTTTCCAACACAAGGCTCTTTCTAAGTAAACAGATGAGAAATTGAAAACAAATTTTAGCTTTAAAACAATCTACAGGACCTTCACTCTGTTTTTAGAAAGGAAACAGGATTTCTGTCTAAAGCCAGACTCTTCACCCTCTCTTTCTAACCTCCCTTGTCCTTTCCACCTGTTTAGATACTTTCACAGTGGGATAACACATTCATTCCCTCCAGACCAGGGCTCAGCTGTTAGGAATGGAAAATAAAACCAAAGTTTGCAGAGTATTTTTAGCCCAGAGAAAATAAAGCAGTTGCAAATACCGTACACCCAGCAGCTTCTCCGGCTTGTGCAGATCCCTGCCCTGAAAGAAGAGAAACCGCAAGACCAGGCTGAACCCACTGATTTTATATCAATGCCAAGTATTCCAGAGTGACTCACCCAACAATCCCACCCTTCTTTTTCTGTCTGTTTAAAGGTGCCCTCCTCAGAGGTCACATCATCTGGACTTCCCCATCTTTGTGGCATTGATGTACCATATATGCACTTAGCTGGCCTCAGCCCATTACCCTCATCCCTTTGTACAAGATAATCTGTTGATGACTGGCTAATCAGCAGGTTGCAGATGGGTCTCCTGTTTCCCTCTGATCTCACATATCTCGAGGGACTGGCCTTCTGAGAAAAGACAGTGCGTAAGGGGATACAACACTAAACAGATGACACATATTTTAGGTCCACCTAATGGCTGCCCCTGGTTTCCAGACTCCCCAAATGCCATTTGTTTTTAACAAATGGCCAAACCAGCTGTGGAGATGATATTTTAAAAATGTCTTTGAAAGGGCTGAGTTGCCTCCAACGGCATTTGCTGCATGTGTGCCCGTGACAGTACTCCTCTGTGCCATCAAGCCGCTCACACTGCAGGTAAAAATTAAGTTTTCTTAAAAAGAAATTATAAATGACAAGTAACTACGTTTAGAAAAAGACAGTCCTGAAGAGGTGGTTTTAAGAACTAAAAAGAGTAGGATCTAGAACACACTAGTATCTATACTTAGGTCTGAGAATCCTTGGACTGTGAGCTGTAAATAGAATTCATGCTTAAGTTGGAGCAAAGCTGTGATTTCTTCATTGCTTCATTGGCTGTGCAGCATCTTGTATGAAAGAACAACATTAGAGGCTGGCAAAACTGTTAAAAAATTACTGAAAGGAAGTTACAAATCCTGAAATATTCTTTATGTAAATTCTTCCAATTTTCTGTTTCTGCCTTGGGAAAATCTCGAGATTTTGTACAATTCTCTGGGAGAGAGAGTTCATCCTGCTTTACCTTCCAACCCAGAAGTGTTTCCATACCCACATATTGTTGTCTGGGAGGACAACAGTTGGCCCAAACAGAGCTAGCATCATGTTGCAGTTTAACAGTGTGGATGATCAGGAGCCAGGGCTTAGCCCTGTGTGATGAGTACAGGTGCATCCCGAGGTGTGCCAACTGTGCTGGATGCATTGCACCCCCCAAAACACTGGAGCAGTGTGTGCCATACTGGGTCTCACAAGGACCATGCTCATTATGAAGGCATCACAGACAGCTCAGACATATACTTCTGTCCAAGAAATCCTGGAAAGAAACACAGCAACTCCTTTGGGAAACACTGAACTCTCCTCCATCTCCATTTACTTAGTCATCAGCAGCACGCTGTTATGGGTTCGCTTAGTTGCAGGAATATTCCCAACAGACCTCCTTAAAAAGCATGTTCTATTTAAGACCAAAAAACAGCTGCTGATAATGCTGCCTTAAGCTGGCCATTTTGCTTCTGGCTTCTATAGATTCCACATTTTTCCTATCCAGCCAGAACAACGAGCAGCTTAGCTTCCATTCTCTGGGATTTATGAAAGTGCTCAGCATTGACCTGACCGGTCTCACTGTAACCAAGACTAAGTGTGCTTTGTTTTCCTCTTCATTTTATTCTTGAAAAGATGGAGCATCCACAAATAAAAGATCACCTGCAAAGTGAGGGCCAGCACACAGTTATTCCAGTAGCTGACACACTGCTACATGAACGCTGACTATTTACAGCACATGTAATCCCAGTTTATCTTCTACAAAATCTTTAGCATGTTATTTCTGGAACTTCAAGTTACAACTGCTATGATTTGTGAGTATATAATTCAAGGAAACAGTTCTATTATTCCATCCAGTTTGTAGGATTGGAGGAAAAACATATTCCTGAAGTTTTCAGTCTTTCTACAGTGAAGTGAGTAACATAGGCCCGGAATTATCTACTGGCAAGTGTTTTAACCCTCTCCATGTCTGGCAATATTGCTGCTGATATATGGCATAAATCCATTGGGAATTTTTTTTTCTTTTGGTAAATCTCAGATGAGGCACCCCCACCAAACCAACCAGCTTTGCCCAGCTTGGATTCAGAGTGTCAGTAAAGACCCATCTAAACAATTCTGTTTCACAATTGCCAGCCTCTCCTTAGAAATTACCAGAGGCAAAAAAAATTGCAACAAAAATGAAAAAAGTTGACAGCATGAGCCAGATTTAAAAATGGCAGAATCTTTGATTATCAAAATATATCTTTTCATTTTAAGCAAGGATTCTCTTAAACACTGGCTTTTAGTCTCTTTTCCAATTCTGTGAACCCAGGGAGATAGTCTCCACTGAAGATTATGCTACAGCAAATTTAAGCAAACAAGCCTAAAACAAGAAGTCCTGGTTTTCTCCTTTTAAGCTCCAGAGAGGCCAATAAGAAATCCACAGACCTCAAGTGAGTCTACCAATCATAGCAGAAAATATCTAATTTGAAATAACATTAGCAAAAATCTGTCTACAGCTCATGAGTTTCTTCAAGAGAGACTTTTTTTCCTAGATGGCCTTTCCAAGCAGTCTCACAAAACCTTTGGTACAATTTCCTGTTATTTGCAGGCTGTAAGGCAAAAAAATGGGCATTTTAGTCAAGGCACACATAGCCAAACCCACTATTCAGGGTCTAGTTCAACTGAAATTATTGTTAAACTCAGTGATAGGGCTGGGCTTTTGCAGACACCAAGTACTTCCAGAAAGTTCAGTTTTCATGTCAGGAAAACTGGAGAAGCAGTAAATTTTGTAATTTATGACAGGAGCACTCTGGATGCTCACTGAAGCTAAGATGTTAGCATTTTTGTTACACACATTAGGATACACTTCATAGATGAGCATGAACACTCTCCATGCTTATATTCAGCAGGATGTCCACTTAAATACTTATTTACAGCTGCAAAAAATCTTATCTTCCAAGAGCTCTCCAGAGGAGTTTAAGGATTATTCAGCTGTAGATAGATGGTTCAATCAGATGACTGCAATTGGATTTCTGCTTTCTTACAAGCTCAGCAGTAGCTGCCTTGGCTTGCAGTAACAGCTTCTGGGTACCTGGTCCCACATGTGAGCAGGTAAATAATTGACAGATGGTTTTCTTTATGCAGCTAAGTAATAACTTTCAACATTATGTCAGGAAGGATTAGGAAGCAGGGGGAAAATGCACTGAAGAAAGTTTGGGCTTAAACTGCCCCAGCGTTGTTCGCCGGCATCCCCACCATGCCAACCGCAGCAGGCGGATTCCACGGGTGCCTAAAGGTGCTCATTACAGAGGGTGTTTACAGCTGTGTCATTATCAAGTACTGATATAAAATACTACCGTGGAAAATCGTGTTTAATAAGCTCCAGCTGCCTGTTAAATTAAAGCAGAATTCCTGCAGCAAAGAGTCTCTTGGAAAAACAAGAAGTGGTGGGGCTGAAACAAAAGAGCTGAGCATGAAAAGGGCCATGACTGACTCAAGCTGCAGTTTGGAAAGTATATCAAATGGATGTTTTCCTAGCCTTGCTTTTATGCAGATATTTGCTCCTGCCAGCACAAGTAGCTGCTGAGACCACAGCCCATCTTATTTTGCCTTTGTATTCCTACATGTGCCCCTGGACTTGTTTCCATGAGACTGTAGGCTGTACTTCTGGGCTGGCTTATAAAATGCAGTAGTTTGCAGAGGTGTAATAATGTGTTTTATTTCAAAACAGAACGTAAAACAGAAATACAAACACAAACAGCGAGGCCTGGCAACCTCCCTCCCCTCCCACTCCAAAGAGCTAGTTGTCCTACTTCCCCTCCCAATTTTATTTTGGCTCAGTGCCTCCCCAGCTGGCAAAAACTGGGGTGATTAACCCTTTGCTCATAAGGCCAAATGGTAACAAGACCTAGCTGGCTTTCCTCTGTGATGACACAAAAGAGCATCACTCTCCAGGGCTGCACAACTGGTACTGCCCCATCACCTTGGAACAGGCAGGCACCCATGCCTTTGTCCTCTGCTTGCACAGCACCTACCCCAGCAGCCCTCACCCTGTGCTAACCCTCCTTCAGTAAAATAAAATAAAATAGCAAAATAAATACAGCCTATGTGACCTCAACAGCTCTTATCTTTCGCCTCATGGAAGGGAAATCTGGATTGAGAACTTAGAGACATATTTTCTTGTCCATTTAAGGGAGATCCAAAGGGACCATCGGTTGCAGGAGAGGACAGAGAGAATCACACCGGCTTTAAATGAACTGGTTTGAGCACCAGAAGCAGCACAGCTCTGTACAAGACAATTCACTGCTGATGTTTCCTGCCTGATGGAAACAGAACCTGCCCTTTCTGTTCAGGAGGCCTGGCACATCTCGGGCTACCATAAGCTCAGACTTGATTTGTTTTACGACAGGATTCCAGCAAGTGGTGCCCATAGATAGTGAGCTTTCTGAAAATGCTTTCCCAGGACAGGACAGGGGTTTTGGCTATGCGCCTTCGTTTCCATTATTTTGTATGGTTGCATAAAAATTTTTAGACTAGAGCTGTGTTTAGTTTAGAGGGCCAGTGGTGTTCAGAAAGGGTGCTGGTGATCCTTCCACATCTGAGACAAAGGCTTTTTGTTATTTCCACAGACTCTGTCAGAGTAACAGAGTTGCATCTTCCATCAAAGCTGACTAACAATGTTTTATTATGGTTGTACACCAGAAAATCACAGCAATGAAGACTGAATGATATTTCCATTCTATTGTCTGTGAACGCAGATTTGTAGTTGTTCATAACCCTCATAATCAAATTTTACTGCATCAAAGTTGTCCATTCTTTTTATTTTTGAGTATCAGGAAAACTGGCAAAGCTCACTTGTGCTTCAAAAAGCAAACAAGCAAATACATAATCGGGGCCCTAGATGCCAGCACAAAACTGCATGTTTATTGTAATGATTGGACATAACAGCAATAGATTTTGAGTATACTAGTGAAATCTTAAAAGCAGATTAAGTATGCAGAAAACTGGTTGAGTAACTTTGAACTTGTGACAATAACCATTTTCATACACAGTAAAAATTTCCATTATTTTTCCTGGCTTGGTCTAAATTCAGGAGGCTGGATGTTGTGCACTTGGTGGAACTTGCTAATCAGTTTTTTTCTGTTTTATCTAAAGTACTTTTCACTTTGGGGGCAATTGTGAAGCAAAATAGAAACAAAGAACAGCACACTCTAAAGACACTTAAGTAGCCAGAAACAGTGTACTCTTGGAGGCAAGACTATCCTGAGACATGAGCAGAGCTGCCCTTTTTTGTTCCCATTTTTGTCTTCACCGAGGCTTAATAATACTTTCTAAAAATCCCTTAGGACTTTATAAACTGGTTAAGTCTGTCACTTCTCAAGGTGACCCTCTCATCATCAAATCCAACACAGTGGGAATTTTAGGTATTTGCTGAATCTATGTAATGTGTTCCAGCTAATCATCTTTCAGAATATTTCACTAAAAACTTCCTTTGTTGTTCAGTAGTTTTACATCTTCTCCCACATTGTTCCCCAGGCAGCAGGAACAGAGCTGGGACTGCCAGCACTGCTCTGCTGTGAGGGCTCTGCTGTTGGGATTAAAAAGACCCTTTTCAGACTGCACAGAGTCAAGGGGGGAAAGGACTGCAAACTACATTTGTTTTGCCAACCTTTCTTTTTTAATTTCCTGATTACTTTCATTGTTTGCAATTGATAGAGCTGTGGTCTTCCAGAAACTTGAACTAACTGAGTCACTCCAACTTATTCCTTCCTGAGTCCTGCCCTATGTTTTCATTTAGTAGCTGTGCATTCTCCTCCAGCCAAGGTGGTAAAAAAAGAGGCAAACCTTGAAGAACATTTCCCTTTCTAGTGTGTAGGAGAGAAAAGAGTGCAACTCCCAGCCAGCAGCAGCACGTGGCCTCCCAGACCCTCTGGTCCCTGTGATGGTACAGCTGATGGGGTTGACAAAGGCAGAAGCAATACCACCCACTCGTGAGTCCAAGGACCTCATCTCCCTTGCAGGGTTGGAGAGCAGAATGCCTCAAAATCCCCCACGTGCCACCTCCCCAGACAGCTTGGCCAAAGGGCAGGTCAGACCGAGACAGTTCATTCCCTTTTCCTTCATCTTTTGCTTTTCCTTGATCTTCAAGACTTCACAGGAAGTCTTTGAAGCGGTGCATATAAGGGCAAGAGCTGCTGCCTTAGGTTTAGATTCTCACAAATTACATCCATCTTTTGCCCAGCTCAAGATGTGCTGTTGGACAATAGACACAGACACCAAAGACTCTTTAAGGCCCTTTTCTCCAAGCACCAAGTTGGAGTATATCCAAGTTTTCAAAGGCTGGACATCATTTGGCTTATCTGCATCCCCTAGAGCATCTCAGAGGCAGACATTTAGCCCATTAGCCTTAATATTCCTTGAAGATTTCAGACATACGACTCTTGATCATTTCTCAAATGTGCTTCAGATTCAGTCAGCAGGAAAAAATCCAAATTATTCCTTTCTCCAGGAAAATGTTACAGTACTAGTTGCCCTTCTAGACCCATTTCGTGTTTCTTTGCCCTTTTTTTGTTAAAAGTGAGATAAATAGACTGTGAAAAAACAGGTTTGTATCTGATTTCCACTCATTTGAAAGGGTGTATTTCCAGTGCTGCACGGCATTTTCTAACATAATTTATGGAAAAAAAAATATTTCTTTTTGCATTCATCTTCAGAATTTATTGCAAGTACCAAGTGATAACTTGAACATGAATTAGGCCATCAGTGTCAGAAATTCAAAAGTCTAGGTGGGAGATTTTGAAGAGCAATTATGATTTCTAATCTGTGATTTATAAATTTTTATTCATACTCTGCAATTTATGAACTCTTATTTACAATCTGTAACTATTCCTTTATTTTGTACTTGGTTTTGCTCAGATATCTTCATCTTGTTCAGTTTGAATTTAAGAGATGTCATGAAGCTATTTGTTTATTTGCAAAATTTGCTGAAAATCTCTAAGTGGAAACAGCCTCATGAATTATGACACTAGATCTTCAGAGCTCATGCAATAGAAGAACTAAATGAACTTAAAAGAGGACCTGCAAAGATTTTTCCCAGTTGCTCATTTTTTATGAAAACTGCTCATATTAGTGGTCTTATAATAT
This sequence comes from Lophotriccus pileatus, assembly GCA_035583135.1. NCBI lineage: Eukaryota > Metazoa > Chordata > Aves > Passeriformes > Tyrannidae > Lophotriccus > Lophotriccus pileatus. The sequence continues at coordinate 64,053,567 of JAWWES010000041.1, forward strand.
TTGGTTTATTATCTCCAGTTTCTTGTAACCACTTTCAGCTGGGATTCCATTTGAGACTTTGATCATTCTTGGAGCTCATATGGCAGAATGAAAACAAAATATGGCCCCTAAGAAAGAAAATGCTTCAATAAAAGAAAATTCATTCTATAGGTGGAAGTGTTTGGACTAGAGAAAGTCAAATCTTTCAATTAAGTTTGGATGTGGACAAAAAGTTACTGCCTTCCTTGTTTTATTTACCTAAAAGTATTACTTAGAGAGAGACCTGTGAACAATAGATTAATGCATCAAGCCTAGATACTAAAATACAAACAAGTTCAAGATTTTTAAGTGTTTCCACTGTTAACGCCTGTGTTGGCTTCAGAAGAGGGAAGGTAACTCTCCTGTGGACACAGTAGTGGCTTCAATAATTTTGAACAGCTTTGGTGAGGTCTAAGAGAGTGATGAACATCTGCTTTGCAATGGGGACTGCAGGGGGTAGGACAGTCAGCACCAAAATATCTGCACAGAAATAAGATAGCTGGTACATACTGGGGGAACATTACCCAGAGAATGGCCCCTGAGGTTAAACCAGGCTATACACAGGAACAATTGTTGTGTTATGGGTCTGCAATCCTCTTCACCAAGGCTTCCATGCAAGCCCACTGACTTCAGAGGACATGATGTTATTCACAGTGCTGTGTCGTGGTCTAAGGAGGCAGTACAGCCTCCTTCTGTTTTGTCACAGTTTTAAATCAGCATAAGCTGACTGTGAATCCTCGCCTTCAGGTGCAGGGAGGTTGCTTCAGATCCCAGTGCCAACAATCTGGCAGCTCTCACCAGTCCAAAGTCACTTCCAAATCACTTCTTCAGGCACTGCATTAAGTATTTGAGTTTCAATTAGCAAAAACATAAGCAGAGTTCTCTGTGTTGAGTTTCTATTTTGCACTGTTTCCCTGTAGCCCTTGAAGCTGAATTGGCACCAACCCACCAGCTGAGTGGTGAGACTGAGTTTTATCTGGTGCCTGAGCTTCTGATTGCCTGTTCATTTTTTTGATCAAGCAAGAGACTTTTCTTCGGGCACTTTGGGGACAGAAGAGACTCCTTAAAAGATTTCCCAGCCTAGAGGTGGGATCACTGCAGCAGAGCTCACTTTTCCTTACTGGAGTAAGGTGGGAAGGGGGAGGGAGGTGACGAGAGACCACTGTGTCTCTGAGGTTGCTCACAGGAGCAGCATCTCCTCATAGGCCAGCCCCAGCCTCATCCCACCACCTGAGGAACGCAGGAGCAAACCCAGCCCCTTTGTAGCCATTAGACACACGCTAAAAACACCAGCAACTTGTGACGTGACACTTGTCTCCCTAAATGATTTTGCTTGGGTGCATAGCACAGCGCTGGGCAGAGTGCAGCTGCTGCCGAGCACTGCCCTCCCCTTCCACCATTCAGCCTCCAACAAAACTAATGTTAGTGCCATTGTAAGTGGGATATCTTAATGCAACACACACATACACAGGATCCCTTTAGATTCTGGTTTATATCTTCAATGAGAACCTTGGCAGCTGCAAAAATATATTTCAGTCTGGTCACTAAGCTAAGGATTTTTTTTCCTCTAATTTCATACAGAGTTACTAAAAGAGTCGGGGCTTTTGGCAGTGACATTGCACAGTCCTGTCAGCTAATCCCTCCCCCCATACACAAGTTTAAAAATGATTAATGAAAATCCACCCTGGCTTGTATGATTAATATATTTAAACAATTTGAAAATGGACATGCTTTTCATTGTTGTCTGCTTTACAATGGGACGCTTCATCAGAGTGAAAGAAAGTGGAATGTTAGCAGGGCCAGGATGTTAATTACTTACATCTGAGCTCCCCCAAGCTCAGTAACTAGCTACAAGCACAAGCATCTGGAAGTGACAAACAGGTTTTTACAAGGCATTACATCAAATTTATCCAGTATTAGTGGCTGGATATTTCAGCATGTCTACATCAACTCTTTAATTTTAGTTGAACGCAGTGCTCTTCATTTACTGCCTTGCACTCCTGGGTGAATGCCACTGGACACTGTTGGACAGCAAGTAGGATCTGATCCTGAGGACAACTTCATAGAGTCACAGAATCATCAAGGTGGAGGAGACCTTGAAAATCATCTAGTCCAACCATCAACCCAGCACCACCACAATCACCCCTAAACCAAGTTCCCACGTGTCACATCAAAATATCTCTTGAACACTTACAGAGACAGTGACTCCACCACCTCTCTGGGCAACTTATTCCAATGTTTGACCACTCTTTCAGTGAAAAAAAATTATCTAATGTCTAATCTGAGCTTCTCCTGACACAAGGCTATTTTCTCTCATCCTTTCACTTGAGTTACGGCAGAAGAAACTGACCTCCACCTCCCTACACCCTCCTTTCAGGTAGTTGGAGAGAGCAATGAGTTCCCCCCTGAGCCTCCTTTTCTCCAGACTAAACACCCTCAGCTCCCTCAGCAGCTCCTCATAGGACATATTTTCTGTATCCTTCAGCAGCTTTGTTGCCCTTCTTCGGACAAGTCCCAGCACATCAATGTCCTTTTTGAAGTGAAGGGCCCAAAAATGAACATAGGATTTTAAATGCAGCCTCAACCAGTGCCAAGCACAGCAGGGCAATCACTTCTCTAGTCCTGCAGGCCACATTATTCTGGATAACTTCTTGGGCACCTGAACTCACACTAGCTCATATTCAGCGGCTGTCAACCAGCCTTTCTGCTGATCACCTCTCAAACCACTCTGTCCCCAGCCTGTAGCACTGCAGAGGGTTATGACCCAGGTGCAGAACCCAGCTTACTGAACCCCATACCCTTTGCTTCAGCCCATCGATCCAGTCTGTCCAGACCCCTCTGCACAGCCTTCCTGCCCTCCAGAAGATCACCACTCCCACCCAACCTGGTGTCATCTGTGAACTTACTGAGGATGCACTCAATCCCCGTGTCCAGGTCATGGATAAAGATATTAAACAGGACCAGCCCCAATGCTGAGCCCAGGGGAACACCATGACTGACTAGCCACCAGCTGGATGTAACTCCATCCACCACCACTCTCTGAGCCCGGCCATCCAGATGTTTTTTCATCCAGTGCAACTGTCCAGACCATGAGCAGCCAGTTTGTCCCGGAGAATGCTGTGGGAAATGGTGTCAAATGCTTTACTGAAGTCCAGGTAGACACATGCACAGCCTTCCCCTCCTCTACGAAGCAGGTTGGTCAGGCAGGACCTGCCTTTCATAAAACCATGTTGGCTGGGCCTGATCCCCTGGTTCTCCTGCATGTGCATGTGATGGCACTCGGGATGATCTGATTTCATCATTACCACGGGGAGTCCCATCCCATGAACTCCATCTCACTGATGTGTACACATGCCACTTCTTAGGGTCGGGTTAGGGGAGGATACCAAATGTTTCCAACTCTGCTAGTTTGCAGGTTTCAAGGGAACACACAAATGTAAAATGTTTTCTAGTATCTGCACACAAATCTGATTTTCTACTGCCAGTTCTAGAGCTTTCCAAGAGAAATAGTATGAACCCCTGCCTGAGGGCAGGACTGGAGCAGACGTTTGGGAAGTGCCATGTGCTTTAGGTGTGTGAGAACATGGTTGGAGTAAGCAATAAGATCCTTGCTCTTGCGTTTTGAGCTCTAGTTTGCAGGGGTAGTGCAGAAGGAAGGGTACACAGGCTGGGGTATGGAGAGTAGGAGGGTGAATGGACATCCTAGAAATCAAAGAGGGCTGCTGCTGCCATCACTGAGGGTGGTATGACCCCAAGTGCTACATCTACAGTGCTACAGTGCCACATCTTTTAAGTTCCTCTAAGAATGGTGAATGAAACCACTTCCCCATGTTCCAACACTTTATAACCCTTTCAGTGACTATTTTTTTCCCAACAGCCAATCAAAACCTTCCCAGGTACAACTTGAGGCTGTTTCCTCTAGTTCTATGGCTTGTTACCTGGGAGAAAAGACCAACCCCCACCTCGCCATAATCTCCTTTCAGAGAGTGATAAGGTCTCCCCTGCTGGCAACAGACAGGGTTCATCTGACCCTAAGGGGGAAAAGGACCTTTATGCAGCAGATAGCAGGGCTCACTGAAACAGCTTTACACTAGATTTGAAGGGCGAAAGGGTTAAAACCAGACTTGCAAGAGATAACCCTGGGGGTGGCTACCATGATCTGAGAGGTCTTTTCCAACTTAAATGATTCTATTTGTCTATAATCAAAAAACCCAAAATTCCACCGGTGGCACCAGGCTCAAAGCCCAGTATGGATCTGTTGAGTTTTCCTGTTTCTTCTCTCAATCCCTGCAACTGGAAGGACAGAGGAGAGCACCACTTATGCTGTGGATACCTTAACCAATCGACCCCAGGCCCTGAAGTCTCTTGATTGACCTCCAATTTCTTGTAGGAACTTCATTAATGTCTAGCTGTAATATCAGTACTGGTTAATGATCTGAGGGCTGCACCAGGGTGGACAGCTTTCTCTTCTCATCTCTAACCTAGGCCCCCAGGGAGGCAGTAGACATTCCTAGGAACTGGGTCGGGTCTTCATGTGGGGCCTTCTCCCTTCTCAGAAGAGAGTCTCCTGTAACCAAAAACCAGTCTTTTTTTCTTTATGAAAGCAGTTTTGATGCAGAACACAGGCTGACAACCTCAGTGACACCTCTTGTACATTTTGATTGCCTCTAGCTCTCATCACAGTGAACAGGCAGGAGGGCTGGGAAGCAACTCAAGCATGTATACATGAGTAGAGATAAGTATCAGTTAAACCAAACCTTCCCTCTGCAACACTCACACACACACAAAGTGGTGTCATTTTAATAGGAAATTATCAATTACATTTGGATTTGGGACATGTTAGGTGGGGAGGTGGGGCAGTCACAAGGAGACTTGCCTGCTGTGCTGAGCACGGACTTTTCATCCCTGTCCCCTATCCCTGAAGTGTGTTCAGCCAAGTGGAGATAGGATAGAGAATCCTCTGTATCGTGTGTTCTGCCTGCCTTTCAGGCTGTCCCAGGAAGGTAGGAGGTCATTCCAATACTCTCTCTCTCTCTCTCTGGTTCCTGCATTGATACATAGCACTCTGGCCCCTACTAGCACTAGCAGCCTGTCCTTGCAATTAACAAAGGTGTTTCTGTGGATTTAAATGGGCTTTTTGTAGGCATATCTAGAATTATACAAGGCTGTAGGCACCCAAAATAAGACTTTAGCACCTTCCACTCAAAATTTATACCCAGCACCCTCAGCTCTGTGCACAGAAGTGTACAAATGTATTTAAGCCTGTGCTTCAGGTCATGTCCAGCAGTGCCCTTGTCTTGACAGGACTGTGCTGCTCAGTGCCTGCCTCAGTCTTAAGCACTATAATGACCACAGATGTGGCATTTTTCTACATATTGCACACGAATGACTTGATTCATTCAGCAATCTCCGAGCAAGCCCCTTGAATGATGCTCTGTATGAAACACTGTGGTCAGCGTGGCTTTCCTTCTGAGCCCAGAGGGTGACAGCAGTGGCGTGACTCCTGCTTTCAACAGTGACTATATTCCTCTGAGTACAGGGGATCAGACTTCTGTGGGGTGCCAGGCATATATTTCTCCCCTCCAAGTGTCACACTCAGAGAGGTCCTGAGGCTGTCCTTAGAGAGTAAGGTCATTCCCAGCCTTTCTACTCAGCCTATTCCACATGACTTCCAGCAATGAAAGATGCATTTAGCTGGAGTCAGAGGGGGGCACAATTTCTTTCCCAGCAGTGAGAGCAGTTGCCACTGGAGATGTGAGTTTCCATCCCTTGGGCAAAGGAGAAAACTGACCTCTTCTCAGTGGGCACCTTAACCACTGGGTTTTGCACAATCAGCCCGTTGCTGCACATCTGTGCATCCATTTCTGGTGAAAGACATGGGCCCAATGAGATCCTTCACATGCAAAAAGGACTGCAACTTGATTTCAGGGGAGTTCTAGGTCTATGAAATAAAAAATAATAAATAATAAACAATTATTATTAACAATAATAAATAATGAAAATAGATTAAATAATAAAAACTAATTAAAAAGTGCTAATGCTTAACTTTTTTTAACTGATTCCTATCATCTGTGCAACATAAGTCATATTAAGCTGCATAACTTAACTTTCGCTTTCCTGAGTGCTTGTGGTTTGAAGATAGCAGAGAGATGGCTGGGGCTTTGAGAAATCTTTCCTTTTTAACTCCATGTATTAAAGAAAGAACATTAATATTTCAATGCAGCACTAAGGATATGAGTATTTAAAAGTCATTCATTGTTTCTGTTCAGTTAAATCTGTTGCGTGATAGTAAAAACCTTTACTTCCTCTTCTCACCTCCCTGATTTACATTAGTTGTCAATTTAGTGACACTGTTAAAAACCCCACAGTACAGGCAAGTATAAGAACCAGTACCTACCAGCTCTAGAAACTGAATAGCCCTCAATCAAGGGCTACAAATATTGTTATGAATTTTATTAATTTGCACTGGGTACTTCTGAGTAATTTGAAGAATCAGCACCAAGGTGAACAAAATTGCCTGATGTGCCAGTGTGGGAATGTGTGGGAATGTTGGGAGGTTGGCTGCAGAAAGGATGGCTATTCTGCAGCTTGGGACAGCTAGCCTACTAGACAGCTGGAGGCTGTAGGTCAACATTGAGTTCTGTTTGTTGTTCTTCAGAAAAGACAAGTGTCTACTCCACTAGTATTTTTCCCTTTTAATATCCAGCCATCTGGTACCACAAAAAATAAAGTACTATTCAGAAGAGTATCTGTGCAAACAAGAGATAAAGCAAATGCCAAGCCAACATGCTTTAGCGGTGCCGACATCTCCAGATCAGAAAAGGAGGACTAGGCCAGAGGCAAGAAAATCTGTCTCGTCTTTCCACCACATGACATTCAGAGAAGTAAATGAATCCAAGCACTTTAATGTCATCAGGTTTCTAGGTTTTGAGGATTCGTTGCAGGATGTGCTCTCAGGAAATAAAGAAAACTGAAAAACATTCCACAGGATGAAGCTATCTCTAGACT
>JAWWES010000041.1:64065687-64127719 GCA_035583135.1 Lophotriccus pileatus
TATTATACCAGCAAAAATTCAGCTGCTCCCTGGAATTATATAAGAAGAGGGACAAGATGCAGTGCAAAATGTTGATCGAACTAAATGGTTCTCCCATGAGATCTTCCATGGTTGTGCAGTAGAACTCACACACCAACTGGGAAATTGCTGTGTGCCTCCACTATAGGACAACCTGTCCTAAATGGCATTGATGGTCTAAGCTGTACAAGCAAAAGCCAGCAGAAAAAGCCGTGGGGGCCTTGTCAGCCCTTCTTTTGCCACGCTCTGTTCAGGGCTCAGAACAGGGCATCATCCTGAGCTGCATCTCTCAGACATAACTAGGTGAGTTAATGCGTGCTTCTGATCCTCTGTTAAGTCATTGAGGGTGAGATCATCCCTTGGAAAAGACCCTGCAAACAGATCATCAGAAGTAAATCATGGGAACATCTGAGAAGCAACTGAAGCTGCATTTGCAAAGGCAGCAGCAGAGGAAGCGGCTTCAATCTTATCAATGTCCATCAGTATCTGCAGGGAGGTGTCAGAGGATGGACCAGGCTCTGCTGGGAGTGCTGAGCAATAGGATAAGAGGCAACAGGCAGAAACTGATGCAGAGAAAGTTCCACCTGAGTATGAGGAAGAACTTCTTTTCTGTCTGGAAAAGATTGCACTGGAAAAGATTGCCCAGAGATGGTGTGGAGTCTCCCTCACGGGAGATATTCCCGAACTATCTAGACACAATCCTGTGCCATGTGCTGTGGGATGATCCTGCTTGAGCAGGCAGGTTGGATCAGATGACCCACTGTGGTCTCTTCCAATCTTACCCATCCTGTGATTCTGTGAAGCCTTGACCACTTTGTCCCACCCTTGCAGCACCTTCTGCACTGTGCCAGCACAACTGATCATGGGACCGTGCAATGCTGAATAATAACCCTTTTTTGGTTTGTGAATTATCTTTAGCTTGCATCAGTTTCCTCTATTTGTTTCCTGTGTAGCCACAAAGACAGTTTTGGGTGTCCACGGTGTGACAAGCAGAAATAAGTGCCCACAAGAATAGGAGCAGGGAAAAAGAGCTGCTGAAGTCGGTTTATGAAGTGTGCATGCTGAATGTTCACTCCAGCCTTGGAAAGAATCTGATTTTAAATGGCACCCAGTGGCACATCTAAGTAGCAGGCAAAATCATTGTCATTCATGAAAGAAAATAATCATAAAATAGTATTTTCATATGCATATGTATCAACAAAGCACTTCTCCAGCATAACTGTACAAGTGAGTTGTGTTCTGTTGAGCACAGATGCTTTTGAAAAATATTTAAGTGTGAGATGCAAAAGTCAACTCTGATTATCTCAAAAGAAACCAAACATAGGACAAAAAACAAATACTCTGACAAACAAGCTTCATTACAGCATTCCTCTCAGTCATTCTTTTAGTGTTTTACAAACTGATGGTCTGCAGACCTAGAGAAGGCAAAAACTCCCATGGATCTCAAAGAGAAGTGTTACAGAAGTTCAGTTTACAAGAACCGTGCCAGAACAATATGAAAATCCCTTTTCCCACCACTGAAATGCAGCCACCTCTAGGATGGGATCTGCCACATTTTTAGCAGCTCACATTTGGGCCAGAGAAGACATTTCCCTTCCACAGCTGAGATTACAGTGCAAATAAGACATTATTATACAAAGTATGAACACTATGCCCTCTCCATCGGTGCAGATGTGAAATAGAGAGGGAGACCAAGTCCTTCAGCTATGGGAACAGAAGCTCCTCCAGTGACTTTGGGTTGCCCCTCCTGTGTAACAGCAAATGCCCATTCACCCTGACTTTTGGGCTGGAAAATGTTTGCAGGTTTGTTCTCCACGCCTGAACCAAGGTGTTGCCACTGTGCAACCCCTTCCCAAAGGCCTGCTCCTTCTAGGAAGGAAGCCAAGTTACATTTGGAGGTGTTAAGATCTAAATCCTGGGGGAAAACTTGAGAGCAGAGAAGGGGGCCAGCCTTTGTGGATAGACAGCATCCAGACAAAAAAAAAAAAGAAAAAAGAAAAAAAAAAGCCAGGTATTGCTGAGAAAGAAAAAGCCTCTGTTTGGGAAACCTCCCTCTGGATGTCTGTGCCTCTTGTTAAACACAGCTGTATTGCTGCACCCAGGGAAGCAAGTTACCTTTGCTTCCAGTTAATATCAAACAGTTCCTGTGGTGGGGATGGGTCTGTATTTCTGAGGGTCCCATGGTCCTCCAGGAGACACATTCCTGTTGCCACCCTCCTGCTGACAAGGGCTGGTCCTCCAAACCCGGGGTGCCTACACCTTACTGAGGCTGCCTGGCAGTGACACAGCAACACCCTTGCTCAGCCAGGGCTGATCTCTGCTCATTCAGCTTTTGCCATGCCCCTCTCAAAGGTGGGAGCACAGAATTTCCAGTTCCAGTGAAATAATGCCAAGCCCCCCTGCTGAGATTTCACCAGCAAACAATGCCCATCCTCCTTTTCTCTTTTCTTTGTTGTTCTGCTTCTCCTGTCCTCTTCCTCCTCCTCTTTCCTCCCCAACTGTCTAAAAGGAACTACTGCTCTTTTTACTGGGAAGCAGTGAAGACGTAAAAACGCCTGTGAGTTGCAGCAGGCAGCATATCATGAATCGTTTTTCCCAGGAGATAAAACCTCCACCAGACTTATCCAGCAACCAGGTGTTTTCTCAGTCCACCCATGTGTCTTGTCTGTATGTGCTGATGTGCATTTCCTGATAACTGCCTGCAAATAGGCAGATGCCCTTTGGGAGCACAGGCCTCAGTGCCCTTATCCTATTTAGTTAGTACAGAAGCCAGATGAATCCATGTGTTCCTCACTGAAGCAATTTAAACTGCGTGCAAACTCAAGAGAAATTGAGAGTGCTTTTTTTGGTGGAAAAACCCAGGTTTTCAAAGTCTCCCAGCCCAGATACCAAGAAAATCCCCTGGCTGCTGAGAGAGCTGCTTAGAGCACTGCAAAATCATCATGCCCTTGCAGGAAATATGTTATTTTCTTTCTGGGGAGGGGAAAAGGGAAGTGTGTGCTGTGGTCAAGATTAACTCTGCCCACGCTGCCTGGGCTTTGTTGGACGGCAGGGTTGACAGATCTCTGGGTTGTGCCTGTGTGGTGCCTTCAAAGATGCTTGGGTTGCTTCCCCCTCCTGCTCCCCAAAACCCTCTCTCCCTGCTGTGGTGTGGCAGCAGTATGGATAACCCAAGTCTCAGAAATGCTGTTTTCAGGGAACAGGACGGCCTATTCCCAAATTCCCAAATGATGCAGGATCCACACCTCCCCGTCGAGCCACGCAGGCAGGGCAGGACTTCCTGCCCGTTGCTGGTGGTTTTAACAAAACCTGCCAAGTTTAACAGTGACAGTGCCCTGAGGTAGATCAGGAAAGCCTGGACCAAGATGGGCAGAGGCTGCCTGCAGTGAGTCAGTTTCTGTTCTTATGGTCTCTTAATGTAAAAACGAAGCAGGGGATTGTGCTGAGACAGAAAGCACACAGCAGTATAGAGGCAGTCTGAATTCACCCAGTGGTATTATTTTTCTGCAGGCAGGCTCACAGTTGTGGTAAATAGCTGGAATCAAGCCCCTTCTCCCAATGTTTGCTTCCCCACACCTCCCAGATTCCTTTGTTTTAAACCAAAGGTTCTGATGAGTCAAAGTTAATATTTGCCCAGCACTTCCACTCTATGAAGTACCCATATAAAGCACATAAGTATCATAATTAAAAGGTAGCACACTCTTGCTTTGTTTGAACATGATATAGCTTCTCACTAGGAAGGAGGGAGAAGAAAGGTGACAGCTGGGGATATTTCTTGATTTCCTAGGGATTACTCCAGATTCCCTGACATTTTAAATCCCCTTTTTTTCACTAGCTATATATTTCTTTCATTCCTTCACTCTGTCTTTCATTCCTTCATTCTATCTTTCTTTTTTTTCTTCTTCACTGACCCTTAAATATATTGGTAAACATTGGGACAATTGCAAAGCTATTGGGAAAGGTGGAAACTAGATTATGGACTTGTTAATCGTCTCCGTGGGGTTTAGCTGTGGAAAACTGTTGCTTCTGCTTAGAAAGCTGGCAAGTGGAGACCCAGTTTCAGGTTTTCAGAGATGTTCAGTTTCCTTCAAGAGGAAATAGGCAGTAAGAAACCCAGAGAGATGAGTCCTTGCTTGAGTTTAATTATCGAGGAAACCATACTCCATGGCTGGCACTTGGGAAGCTGTTTGTTTTTTTTCTCATCTCCGCAATACTGACTAAGCCGTGTTTTGTGGGCAGCCTCCCCGCTCTGGATTTGTTTTCTTTTGGCAGTCCCGATCCTGTTGGCTGACTAGGGAGCTTGGGCCCCTTTATTTGTACTAAAATGGCAAAGAGGGGGAGAGGGGGGAGGGAATTTGCATCAATGGTAAATCACTATAAACCCTCCCTGCTACTGCTTGCTATTCTTGCCTTATGCACGTTGTCCTGCAAACCCTTACAGGGGGTGGGGAGGACCAAACCCCAAGAAGCCACTGGACTCCACAAAGCCCAGAGCAGACTCAGCTTTGCAAAGCCACCATCCCTGAGCCCTGCCTGCTCCCAAAGTGGCCGCATCCAATTTTAGCTGAATCTTAGGATATGTCCAGGCAGCTTGGAGGAGCTGACAAAGCCGCAAGCGCTAAACAGCCTCAAACATTTTTGCTGCAGGACTTGGTTGTTTTAGTCTTAACTCCGAATCCGTTCACGAGAGCAAAGTGCCCAGCAGAATCAGGCCTATCTTTTCAAAAGCAGTGTGTTTTGCCAGTGGTTCGTGGTCAGCGTGTACAGAGGGAAAAAAAAAAAAAGGAAATCATGCAGTGGGGTGAAATGCAAAGAGAGGCTATTACCATAACATGTAGTAATGAGGTTTTTGGGGAGGAGGTTGATTTTTGTTTTGAACATTGGAGAAATAGACTGAACAAGCTGTTTACCACATGAAACAAAGCTGGAGTGGGATATTTTCAGGCCACTAAACTTGGATTTCAGACAGCCAGCTTGGATTGACATACTGGATGAGCTACTGCCGATTGGCATGGAGAAGGGAGCAAAATATGCATCTGTCCTGGTGCCAACTTAGGCTAGGCTGCCGTTTTGTTTGGTGTCTAGAGAGCTGGTTTTCGTAATTAAACCAGCCTTCAAACCCTTTTTAAATAAAGCTGAAGAAAAGAGGAACTGAAAGGGATTCCTCTCGAGCGTATGCACACTGCTCTAGCAACTCCTGCACGGGTTTCTGTGCAGTCCCTGAAAATGTTTCCCTTTGCTTCTTTTTTTCTTTTTTTTCTTTTTTTTTTTTTAATACTTCCCTGGTAATACCCACACACCCACACCCACACCCACACACACATATACACACGCACCCCAGCATGCACCAACGTGCAACAGCACGGCAGGTCAGGGGCTGAGAAGAGCCATCACCCTGGGCTGAGCCAGGGAGACAGATCCATCCCACTCTTCCTCAGCGAGTTTCATCCCCAAAATCTCAGGGGTTCCCCTGATTGTTTAGCAGCAGCAGGTCACTGTGCCTGTGCACAGAACCATTGCAGCCAAACCAGCTGAACAGAGTACAAGACACTCTGTTCTGTACCAGGAAAGGGCTGAGGGGGTAAGGAGTGGCTTGTTTTTGTCTTTTCCCTTTGCTTTTTGTTGCCCCCACACGCCCCACCCAATATCAGAGCCTGCCGTCACTGATTGTATTCACCTGGTGGAGTGTGAATTGAATCCTAAACATAATTTCTATTAAAGAAAGCACGGGTCTGGGGGTGGGGAAAGATTAAGCCACATTCAAAATGTGTTTGGGCAAATGAATATGTCATTTTAAATCCTGAACGGGAGTGTGAAAACTGTAGCCAGTTGCTAAATGTTAAAAGCCTGAGTGGAAAGGCAGAGCGAGTAACTTGCACCAGCAGCCATCGAGGTGGGTGGGAGGTTGGGCATTCCAGCAGTCACCCCAAGATGTCCTGGACCCCTCTCCAAACTTGTAAGATATGACAAACAGCCAAGAGGTTTTGCCTCTTTAAAAGGTGTGCGAATCTGGTGTAATTGCACGCTTTGTCATGCCATGTTGTTAGTTTAAGTCACAGATGCTTGAGATTTAGGCTTTTATTTGCTGTTGTTGTTGAGCTGATTTTAAAAAAAAAGGTGATTAGGAATGGAACACTGGAGTTGGAAGGGTTTCCTTATTTTCACCGATTTTCTCTTTCTTCCTTTTTAATAAAAAGTTGAAACTAACTTTTTTAACTCCTTAGAAAAGTATTTGGTTAGAATAAACACACTTTTAGTATAAGACTTCAAAAACACAGAGGCTGAAAACTCAGGGTGTTACTTTAGGGTGTTGCACTTTGTTTTAAAAATGAAAGTATAAAATTCTGAATACCTTTTATATCACTAAAAAGAAATCATTAAGCAGTATAATTCAGCCAAAACCATTTACAGAAAAATTTTTCAACCCTTCCATTATTTTAGTATTGCATATCCAGGGCTGGGTAATCTACTATTTCAAACGACTAGCATATATGAAAAAAGTTGGTCAGCAAAACAAAACCTCATTGAGTCCCTTGCAACGACATTCTTTACATAGGAAACAGGTTTGTGAAAATGCCCAGCTGAATTTCCTCCCCCCAGGATTTTGATCATGAGGAACGCAGGTTGCATCTCTGAGAATGAAATACAGTTAAAATCAGTTGTGAGGGTCAGCATTCACAGCGATCTGCAAAACTCCGTGCTCAGCTCTGAGAGCTGGAATTTGCTTCATGCCATCTACAAAACTCCCTGCCATGCCTAGCAGCAGTGACCACTGTGAACTGGCTGTCACAACACACAAGCTGACTTCCCAGCAAATCAATCCCCTTTACCATTCTCTTGGAAGGGTGGATATTTAAAGCGGGGTTACCCCCTTTCCTTTCATAACTTTTGCACCACTGCTTTCTCAGTGCAGTGTAATTTTCCTGCTGGCATGTTTCCACCTACGGATTTTTATTTTTTTCACTCCCTACTCACACAGATCTCCTGCCAAACTCCGGCTCCTATCTCAACAGTCTGGGCTTCCTCCCGCTGCAGCAAAATGGCAGGGCTCTTTGTGACAGACGACAGAAACATTTGTACTTAAGAAGATGACGAGGCAGCTATGGCCGAGGAGCTCTGCAGAAATAATAACTTGCCAAACTGTTGGCAACACTTCAAGTAAGCATTGCCTGTTGTCAAAGATGAGCTTTTCTGAAACCTCCACTATCCTGCAGTGAGATGGGCTGCAGCCTCACTAAGAATGTCTCTTCTATGGGACCGTGAGCTTCAAGTGAGAGGTTTTGAATGTTGAGACTGCTATTATTTTTCCTGGGACACATTTAGGGCAGGTTGTGCTGGGTGCTGGCTCAGAAGCCCAGCGTGCACCAAGCAGCCACGGGAGAAGCTGTGCTGCAGGTTTGCCCCAGGTAGCTCTTCTGAGGATTGCTCACACCCACCTAGAGCAGTGTAGAACTCCAAACAGCTGTCTAGCATCAGCACTTCCAGCTCAGGAGGGATGAGGAGCAGGACTAAGGTCTGTGGGGAACAAACAAGAGGGCAATAGACACCCTGCAGCGGCAATGAGCTTCCTTCAGAGTTAGCCCAGCAACTCTGCAAAGTCATGTGCGAGCACCAGCCCCCACATGGAGTTTCATTAACAGCCAAGACAGCGTTTGTTCTGTGCTTCCAGGAACCGAGGTGCCCTCCTGACAGCTTGTGGGGAACTGGAGGGAAGTGGGCAGGATACAGGGAACAAATGTAGTGAGAACAAAGTGGGATAGAGCTGCATCCCTTCTTTCTGGGGGGATTATCAGCATTCACGTTACCGCTTTGTTCATCTTAGACAAGTATATACATGCTGGTCTGTAAGAAGGACTATGGACCTTAAATTGACTCAGATTGTATGACAAGGCTGTGTGTGAAGTTCCTACAGCATCATCTGAGCTGACATGGAGGGAGATTTGCCCAAATGCCTCTGCTTGTCCTCCCAGAGGCACTGTTTCTCAGAGGCAGGAGTACTGTTCAGCGCAAAGCCCTCTCAAGCCCTCCTCTCAGCCCTGGCTGTGGCTGATGTTTTCCCAGCCACAGCTTGACCTCATGACTGTCTGGGAGATCTGAAGCATTTGCAGCTAACCTTCCAAGTGCAGGTTTCATGTAGAGCCAGAGGACTCCTTCCTGGTTTTGGCTTCTTTCTGTGGAATCCCCACTCAGTTTGAAACCCCAGTTCTCAGCCCATGGTACACAATGGCTGCGAGCAAACCACAGACCTGTAGGGTGGCTGCATTTGTCCCTCACTGCTGGGAGACCAGAGACTCTGCAACTGTCCTTGGCCACTGTTGCTCTTTGTCAGTGGCCTGGGGACAGCAGAACAAGCGGGCAGGAGGTGGGGACAGTGAGAAAAAATGAAACAGGGGAAGAGGGAACCCACATATCCAGCCATTGGTGCCATAGGAAAGCTGTCTTCCTTAAGTCCCCTACCCAAAAAAAACCTGTGAAAATAAATCACCATGAGGTGTTCATGGTGAGCACAGTAAAAATTAATGGACTCATGTTCTTTTAAGAAATAGACATCAGGGTTTTTTTCACAGGAAATATATTTGTGCACACTTTTTGTGTAGATGGAGGGATGTGCAAATAGGAGCTTCTGTGTGCATAATAACTGCCTGCATTGACCATGTCACAAAGCATTTTGCTCACAAAAAGACCAGTTTATCCATAAAATAGCCCAGAGATAACACATTCAAGCAGTAAGGACAATTTATGTTCCCTCAACAGTCCCTTGGCTGGCATACATGACAATACCAGGTGTCTCAGAATCAGTAACACTTTCTTGGCACTAAAAAGCCCTGAACCTAACCAAAACCCTTTTTTTTGATGATCACTTGGACAACTATAAACTTGTGGGAAACGTTTTGATGTCTTGCCAGGAACAGATAATTTTTCTTTACTTGCTGATCTCTTTGATACTGTATTTGGGATATCAAGAACTTTTTTCTCTGGAAGGCTTTGAGAAAATCAGGTCTCGTTCTTAGAATCTCACAATATGTCCTGTAGGGATTAAAATAAAAGTTGTTTATAATCTATTGCTTCCTGCATTGAAGGGGCTTGCAGATCTGCCAGAAAACACTGTAGTCTGCTGCTATTGCCACCGTGGGTTTTTTCACACAGTAATTTCACCTAAGGCCAGGCTGCAGAATCAATAGGTATGGTCATGGCAAATTATTAAGATAGTTGTCTCAGAATGAACTTGTTCCTGTACACAGGGCAAGCTCTCCTTAGCAACTTTTCAGATGTGCTGGTTCTTGACCAGAAGAGTGTTTTGCTGCTCTGATTTTCATGAAGTTCTTACTTTTGCTATACACGCAACCCATAAAAACTAGAACTACTCAATTTCAGCAATCTCATGTAAATCAGCTGATGGTGGCAGACAGCAAACTTGTTTGCAGGCTCAATGGTCCATTATCTGAAAGGATAACAAGAGTAGTCCAAACCCAGTGGATGAATCAGCAATATGAAATCAACTTTGCTACAACCAAAAACAAAGAAGCAATTCACAACAGATCAGTGTGGATGTGCCCAGAAGCTTTGACTTAAACAAATAATAGAAGCTGTAAAATATTTTTTTAATTATTAAAAATCCCACATTTTTTCCAAAACATCAGCATGTACACCATATTTTTTTCCTTTTCTGTGAATATATAGCCCTGGTATCAATTTTGGATGATGTGAACCATAACCCTTAAAATCCTTAAATGACTGCTCACATCTGCATGACTTCCCCTGACTTGAAAGGGCCAGAAATGCAAATGAATTAATTCACAGGATGAGCTTGATGCAGAAAAATGTTGTTTACTTCAGTATGTTTTGAACAGTTCATGGTTACCCCCTGCTTTGAAAAAAAAAAGGCAAAAGTCATATGACACCAAAGAAAATTTCAAGACCTTTTAGCAACTACTGAAATTAACCTGATGAACCCAAGTCTTGCCACAGGCAAGGTAAACAAACTGACCCTATGACTTACACGTAGCTTTGCTCTGCATGGAAATGGAGGACCACTGGCGTCAGGAGTTTCAGCAAGAAAACTGAAGCTCTGTTTGCTCACACAACAGTTCTCTTCAAAAGCGAAGGATGGAGTAAAATGGCACTGAGTAATCAGCACAGTGAGGGCATTTCCATTTTAATCTACAAATCTGCCGAAGTCGCTCTGACTTTGCCTTTGCAGCGCAGTTTTTCTGGGTGTGGCATTCTTGAGTTTAAGCCTCCAAAGTCTTAAGCAGTGCCTGAGTTTAACTGTACAGTTGTGCCAACAACCCTTTTTGGGCTACATTAGGTGATGAACCACATCCCACAGATTTGAGCACTGTACTGAGGTATTTTCCAAGTTATTGTGGGATATTTGTCTTTTTCCCTTGATCTGGCTGAAAAAGACTAATAAACCAGAAATCTCTGGTTTGATTTGTCCTTCTTTCCAGCAAGTTCCTAGTTGTTCAAGCTGTTTACCTTCGTGCATCTCTCTGAGCACTGGTATGTGATGATTTGGCTGGAGGCCACTTCAGCCCTACCTTGTAACCTTGAGAAGACAGTGCTGGGCCTTGCCTAGCAGCTCACACAGGCAGAGCAAAGACGTTTCACCCAGGTTGCACCAGCTGTTGATGCCCCAGTGCTGACTCGTTCTGGAGCAGAACAGTACACACTGAACAGTAGGACTGTATCAGCCTGCACCTTTGTGTTAGCCAGCTGTGATTCCAAAAGTATGGGAAGCCCCAGGACACCCCAGTGGGATAAGACATCAGTTCAGAATGGACAGCCATGAACCATGAGAATCTGACTATCCCGAAGCAGCCATGGTTAGTGGCTAAGTTTTCTCGTGTTGGCAAACTGCCTCCTCTTGCATAGCCATGATGACCTGCTAGGCAGCTATTGCTGTGGTTCATTGGCAGGGTATGTTGCTGAATTAAGAGCAAGAATAGAAAGAGTGATGTTCCTGATGTGTACTGGAGCAGCTGAGGGTACCAGTGTGTCCAACATTTGTCTTCCTCCAGCTCACAAAGCATGTCTGAAACAGAAAGGACAATACCGGTTCGTTACTGCAGACATAACCCTACCCCCAGTAGAGATCCACATTCATAATGCAAGGTTCTGTGGTAAATAGTGGGCTTTCAGGGTATTCTAGCATTTATTCACTCCTGAAAAAGGCAATATAACTTTCTTTTGAGCTGTAACTGTCCACATCTCTTGCTGGTCTATAGCTGTCCTGACTCCTGAAGCCACATTTTAAACTAGAAGTCAGGTTTAGCTGCATCCTAAAAAGAGGGGTGAATTGTACCCATGTAAATGAATAAATGTAAACCACATAAACTTCAACACAGCTATAGGTTGTACATGTAGTCAGCTGAAAAGACCATGTTCCTCTCTGCTACCTCATCTGGGACTCATCCTGCCTGCTGTGCACAAAGGGTTTCACCACATGCTACAGTTGGCATCTGTGGGGGCAAGGGAGGGAGAACTTCCAGCAGCAATGAGCTGAATATTATGCTGGCTTGCATAACATTATTGCAGCCATCTGCAAGTGCACCTTCTGCAGCAGGGGCCCATTCACAGGGAGCAGGAAAGTCAAGGGGGGTCTTTCCTCTGCTTTCTTTGAAGTGAAAGACAAGAGCAGCACGATCCACCTGTAACTACTGTCAGGAGGTTTTGTGTAAAGCTGTGGAGTTGTCTTCCCATCCTCCCAAGCACCTAAAACCCTGTAAGCAGGTGATTCATTCAAAACTAATACCAGCATGTCCAGCCTAGATTCCACCATGGGGAGAAGAAATTGGGTAAAAACCGCCACGGCATTATCTTGGGTGTCAGAAGGACATTTCCTCAGGGCTGTAACTGTGAAAGCAGAAGGGGATGCTGTCCGTGCTCAGTCTCAAGCAAGTGGCACAGGTGGGTGCAGAGTCCACTCAGAGCTGCCTGTGGATCCCTATTTGTGTGCCCAGCTCCCATCCATAACTTGGTGTACAATGCGTGCCTTCACACCTTAAACCAGGACCTTGTATGGCTATTTTGCCATGCACAAGCATTCCTGTTTTTCTCCTGCTTGTGTTTTTTTTGCACTCTTTGCACTGGTTTTCTGTTATTAATGTCCCTCAGTCACACTGGTAATAGCTAGGTTTCTTCCCTGCAGATGTATTTTTCTCCCCTCCCCAGAGGGTTTGTGGGCATGGCAAGGGGGGGGAGCAGAGCAGCAAGAAGTACAGTTTTCATAAATCAGGAGGCTGAACGAGCTTTTCCCAAGGTGGAGGCGATGATTGTTGCTGTATCATATAAAATAGATATTTTAGACCATGAGATGTAGGGGTTTCTTTCATTGGCTGGAGTTATCTTCAGGAATGAATCTGTTGTATATAAAGCCCATTTAACTTCTGAGAAAAGAGGACTTTTTTAGAAAATGCATTTCATCATATAATATTTACATTTGCTTTACATTGTTGTAGACTTACTATTTGGC
Source organism: Lophotriccus pileatus (assembly GCA_035583135.1). Taxonomy (NCBI): domain Eukaryota; kingdom Metazoa; phylum Chordata; class Aves; order Passeriformes; family Tyrannidae; genus Lophotriccus; species Lophotriccus pileatus. The sequence continues at coordinate 64,078,181 of JAWWES010000041.1, forward strand.
AGCTGAGACTTTTGTACAGTTCTGTTTTTCTTCTTTTTGTGAAAGCTAAAGGGATCCCCTCAGATTTGGAAAGGCCAGGAACTGACCCATTGTCCACGTAATTCCTTGTACAGGATATTTTCAAAAATTAATGTCTCAGTGAAGTTGTTTTAAAAGGAAGAAGGAAAAACAAAAACAAAAAAAAAAAAAAAAAAAAAAAAAAAAAAGAAGTGGCTGGAGCCCAGCACCCAGTGCTACAAATACATGCAGCTCAGCAGAGGGGTGAGCAGCCCCTTGGTGAGAAACCTCTGGGCAGCTACAAGGCGATGAGTAACCCCTGCCATGGCCATGCCTTGGCAGCCAGAAGCCATGAGTCAGCCCCCCTCTTCCAAATTATAAGGGGGAGGTTGGTTTAAGCGTCCTTAGGCTTTAAAAATAATAATACGTGCGGGGTTTTCCTTTTTTGCCCGCCTTTCTGATGTTTGTACCCTTGTCTCTACATTCTGCTCATGTTTGCCCATTTCTCTCAAAGTTACACGTCTATTTTGTTTAACTGAAAGCTGAGGTTCTCATCTAATCATTTCACTCCAGGAGCTGAAGCTTAACAAACAATAAATATTACAAGCCTGGCAAGGAGCTCTGAGAGCTCATGCTGGTGATTGCTGCAATAACAAACTTGGATGTTTACGCAGTGTAGAAAATAGATGCAGTGAAAAAACAAGCTTCAGTTTCAAGATATAAATCTTCCCTATTGTGAGAAATAGCTCCAGAGACCTGTTTGTTTTAATTAATAGTTACAGAATGGTGAATAATTGGGATAAAATAACCGGCCTGAACCTTCACCTAAATCATAGAAGAAAAAACTAAAAAACAAAACCAGACAATACAAACTTCTTTTAGGAGATGAAATTTCCATCTAGCTTGTGGCTAAACAGTTTCAAGTAAGAACTTATAGCTAGACTCATGACCTCAGTTTTAAAGAAATGTCCTGATTTTAAATCGGGCTGTTTATTTTAGATCCTAAAACCTAACTTAAGGCTTTATTCTGAAAAAATATACCTTGGCCTCTTTCATGAATGTATTTTTCTATTCAGAAAGAGAGAGAGAGCGAGAGAGGTGTATGCATCTCCAAAATTTCTGGCATCAGGCTTGACTTGGCAGTGAAAAGAATATGTGAGGAGGTTTATGAAAAATAAATCTTTGCATTCCTCTAGCACCTTCCACCTGGGTGTCTCAAAGCAGTTTACTCCGAGGAAGAATTATCCATATAGGGACGTATTTTTAGCCCTGCTAAGCCCTGCAGGAAACTGCAGCACAGAGCAGTCTGGTGACTTGTCACAGGTTGTCCTAGTGCCTACAATGTTTCTTCTGACCTGACCCAAGCTAGGGAGTGCAATCCTCTGTCCTCCCTTCCACTGTCCCTATCCCCTTCCTCCTGCTCCCACCCTCGCTGCCGAAATCCAGCGTGGAAGCCCTGTGGGCTGCTGATCCTGCTGCTGCCCCCCCAGCACTTTCATCCCCCCACACATTTCTTGCACCCCATCTCCCTTCACATTTTGGAAAGATTTTACAGGGCAGACACAATTTTATGTGCGGATGAGAGAGATTCAAAGAAAAGCGTTGTCTTGCCAAGACCCCCTTATCACTCTGCTTATGTGTTTTATGTCTTTCCCTCATTCTTTATCTTTTTTGTTTGTTTAGATTATATGCTCTTCAGGCTGGGGATCCTGCCTCCTCCTTCTGCCTTTACAACACCTACCACAGTGCGGCCCTGAAGCTGGTTGGAGCCCTGCGCTGCTACCACAGTACAAATAATAAATAAAACCAGGACTGTGAAGAGATTATAATTAGAGCTGTGCAAAACTCAGCAGTTTTGGTTTGCATCGGTTCCTCCCTGCTGAGTCTACACTGTGTTTTGGATTTGTGTGCACAAAACCCAAAGCAAAACTCCCAAAGTGCCAAGTGTGGCTGGGTCTAGGCTCAAAACTGTGCACAAACCGTGGTGTTTTTAATGGTTCCTCCTTGAAATTTTAAATCTGCCAAGGCTTAGTCCAGGTTTACTGAAAGGTTCTTGAACCTTTGCAGAATTTGGGGGCCAGCAACGTTTTTGGTTTCATTGTAAAACTCTCAGCTCTACTTAACATACTAATTGCCACACCATGCTGCCCTGTGGCTAACAGGAGTACTTAATCTTCTCCAGCTGCCGGTGAAGATCCACTCATGAGCACCACATCTGGCTTTCAAACAGTATTTCAAATTGCCACATTTGGTGGTGCCCAACTGATGTGGTAAACAGAGCCATGTCTGAAATCCTGTACTGGGGCATTTGCTCCAACCCAGGCTATTGCACTGACACCTCCTTCAGCTCAGTAATCCCTTGCCTTGCTCTCCTGAGTCCCTGGGGAAGGTCCTTGGAAGGGAAATGATGAGCAGGGGCTGGAAGAGCATTTTGGCTGGCAGCACAGATAAGCAAGCCTTCACTGTTACCCCCTGGTGCCCATGGTCCTGCTCCCCTCAAGCCCAAAATAACCATTATGCCTGTGCAAGGATGGTAAGTGGGGCAACACCATGCACTAGGGCCAAAATCAGAGAGGAAGAATAGCAGTCCCCAGGCTGGGGGAAGCCCTTCGTCCAGGGTAGAGGTACATGGGGGCTGCACCTGGGGCTACCAGCATTTAGAAGACAGCTGGTTGCCCATAAATACATCATACAAAAGTATTTTGATTCAAGCCACTTCCACTCTGTGCCTGTGATGCAGAGCAGCAGGCAGCGAGTGCAAAGCTCTAGCCAGGAGAGAGGAGATGCAGACCCCTCATCACCAGGAGAGGGGGGGAACACCAAATTGAACCTGCCCATTCTAGTGTTACCTGCAAGCAGTAAAAGAGTAATTTAAGCATGAGGAGGAGGCATCCATGGCCCTGGGATCCAGACTGGAGGCAGCATGAGAAGTCTGTTCTACACAGCTGTCCTGGGCTTTTTCCTGAGCCCAGCCAAGGCTGGACTGTGGAGATCTTTAGAACAGGGAGAGCAGGAGGGTGCAGCCACCCCTTCAGCAGCATCAGGGCTTAAGCATATTTTTCATACCAGTTTCAGGGCTGGGCATGCAGTGAAGGAAGTCAAACACAGTGGCCAGACAGCCAAAAACAGAGCCTCAATGTCATGGATTCGTGGTGATGGTCATTTTTGGTTTATACTACTGGTGCAGAAAGACAAGCACCCAGTCATAGGTGGCATTTTTAATATGCATCAAAACACAGAAATGAAAGCTTTCTAAAGTAATTAATCATCAAAAAAATAAATATCTTATTTTCCTTCTCACTGTTTACTAGTTCCATATGGGGTTAAACAAGCCTGCTCTGAAGGGACAAGAAACACTGCAGAACAACAAACAACCCAGGCTTTTCTAAATATGGCTTAGACATATAGATTATATTGAGTCAGTAAATTAAAGTGAGTTCGTGATGACTAAAAGTAAATCAAAGGTTGGACCTGATGGAGGTCTTTTCCCACCTTAATGATTCTATGATTCTATTATATGTAGATGTGATGCTAAGTAATTAAATCTGTGGGGTTCTCAGTAGAGCCAACTGTTACCTCTATTATTAATGAATTTTAGTTTATTTCTATTTTATTAATGCTTTCTATCCTATTTTATTAATGGTTTCTATCCTATTGACCTGAAAAATATGACCTGAAAAATATATGCCTTCCCTCATGGCAGAAAGCTGCATAAAGATCTCCATGGCTTCCCAGTTCTACCTCTAGAACCTCAACAAAGCCAGTAACCCAAGATCTTAATTAAAATGCAACACTAGTTTAAATTATTTTACTAAATGCTGGGACAGTGAAATCTCACCAGGCCATTCTCATATCCCTACACTTCCATGTTCATGTTAATACATGTCCCTTTTTATTGCTGTACTTTTTCTCTGCAATGATATTTGAAAAAGAAGAAACATAGTAGAGAAAAATAATATATATATGTATATATATATATAAAACATCCTTCTCCCCAGCAGTATTCCCTGCAGTATAAGGCTAAAGAGCTGTAAAAGAGATAGTAGGCATACCTGACTTTTTTTTTTCCCCTTAATTAAAAGTGCAGTGCCTTGCAACAGAAAACTGAAGCAGCTTTCTGCTGACTTAGCATATGCCTCACAAGGAAGAAATCTATCTGGCAATTATGGCTTTGCATCTCCCGCCCTGTCTCCTGTTGTTTGTATAAGACACCGGTACTTCTGCCACAGGCTGCTTCTTACAGCTGTCCTGTCAATGCCAGCTTTCATAGGTAATCCATCTAGCTCAGCAGAGTTCAAATAAGACACCTCCCTCTCTTTACTTTAATTAATGCTTTATTTCAGTCTCTCCCCAGGGATGTAGCCATGCTGATTTTTCAAAATTCCTGGTTATTTTTCAAGCACAAAAGAAATGGAAAATATCCACCACTGAGATTCTGGATTTGGAACATCTGCTTTGCTCAGTCTTCTATTCTCAATCAGTGTTCTAAATGCCCATGGACATCTCTTTAGCTACAGAACATATTATGCAATAAATTGTCTAGCTTGGGAAGGAGAAAAAGGCAAATCCAGTCCAATTCATTCTTCCTGCCATCTCTTCTGATGTTCTGCACACACAGTACTGCAGCTATAGCCATTTTATGCACTGATTTATGCTGTCACGCCCCACTTATTGCTCAGAGCCTCAGATGGACACCCTCAACATCAGGTCTCTGTGAGCAGAAAACTGGACAAGGCAGTCCAGAGTTCACCCACCCACCATGACTTTCTCAAAAATTCAATCAAAATTTGCATGTGGCAGTGCTGTTAATCAGGCCTGGTATACACAAGCAAGCTAATAAAATCCATCAAATGACAGATAAGCCAGACAGGCTAAAACCAAATGGTTCAGCAAAGCATGGTTGAGTCAGTAAGAATCCAGAACTGCTACACCTTCAATCAGCACTGTCTGATAATATTTTACTTGCTTTGGGTTTCTGTGTTTTAATGAGGAAACAATGGTGTTTTGTAATCCTCACTGTTTAAATATGTAACACCACGTTGTGCTTCTGTAGCTTCTTCCTCAAATTGCCTCCTGTGTGTTATGCAAGTCTTGCAGCATCATTCAAAGGGTGTGAGAGTTTCGGTGAACATTTTACATAAAGGTGACCCTAGAGGCTTGTCCCATGCCAAGCAGAGAAGAAATAAGGGCAGTTTTCATTCACCCTGTCTAACAGCTCATAGTACAAAGGCACAGCTTTCACTTCCCAAGACCCTTGTGGGTTAGCTTCTATCAAGCTTCCTTCCTCTCTTTCACTGAAACAGGGCATATCAAATGAGGGCCCAGGCGCAGGTTCCCTTGGAACAATGAAAGGCATGGTTTTTCTGACATCAGCACAAATCTGCACACAGACCATCTCTTAATTTTGCTACAGGGTTTGGCTAAAATGCTGTGACGGTTCTTTCACAGAGCTGAAAATATAGGCCAGAGTCAGTAGGCCAGTGACACCTCTGATCTCTAGTCAATCATCCTTTTGCTTCCTGATTACTTTTTTTCTTCCTGGCATGACCACCATGCCACACTTCCAGCCTCATTCTGCCATGTCCATGTCAATCCTCAAAGAGCCAACAATAGGCAAAGGAAAGGCAGAGGACCTCCACCATGTCCTCTCCCCCTGTCCTCTTCCAACAGTGACTAGTCTTGTTTTTCCAATACAACTTCCTTTTTGCATCCAGCATTTCAGTCCCCATACAACATTACTCTTATCTTTTGTGGGTCTGTGTCTTCTGTTTTGTACCAAGATTCAAACCTATCCAGTTTCAAGTGTTTTCACGACAGAAAGATAAGAAATGGCAGATTATTTGACCCATGTGGTTAATAAATATTGATGAGGCTTATCCAGGAAGTGACTTGTTGTCAATGCAAGAAGGCTGTGCTGGGGTGTAAACTGGATCTTGGGTTTATGAGGTACCGGTTGAGTCCTACAAGAACTGCCTGGAAGTTTTCTAGTACCTACATGTCTCGCTATCTAGATCGCCATCACCGTAATGCCTGTGCTCCTCCCAATAACAACACTCCCTCTCTCCCTCTTGCTTTGCCTTTCTTGCCAACCTATAAGTAAAGATGGACTGATAATCTGCAGCAAGGCTTTTTGTGTGTGTGTGTGTGTGCGAGTGTCAGTGGAGGGCAGTTGTGTATCAACACCTAAATCATATGAAGGTTACCTCATCATACACAATCCATCAGCTGTGCTAAGTAGATGCTACCCAAACTGGATGTCAGGTCAGTAGGGCTGGGTTAAGGGAATTCTCCCGTTGATTTCAGTGTCAGTAAGTAATCCTTGCAACTCAGCTGAAAAGGAACAACCAGCTGCCACACAGTCCAGAGTGTCCTCCCGCTTACGGGAACTAGTGAACCCTATCTAGCCACAAGGCTGGTTTAGATGTTATTCTTACAGAAGAGATTTAATAGAGCTTAAAAAAGCCGAAGTAAAGGCAAAACAACCAGAGCATAGAAGGCTTGACACCGTCTCTTCAAAGGGTTAGGTGAGATGTAAACACCAATTTCATCACACCCATCTAAACTGCTGAGTTAATGCACCCATCTAATGAAAGGCTAAGGTCACTTCTTTCTCCGTGCTCTTTTGGCACTATTTAAATATTCCGCAGTGCTTTTTCTTTTCACTGTTTCTCTCTGTCCAGTATTGTTTAGAGATATAAAAATTAAATTAATCAGCATCTTGGAGCGTAAGTTCCAAGGTCGCTTTATTGTGAAATTACAGCGTGACTCACAGAGGCTGCAGATCCACCTCTGAGGCTGGACTGGCTTTGTTATTTTTGCCTGTTGCTTCTTTCCACGCCGGTTTTGCAGCAGGACTTGTAGGCACACAATGAAATGAGCTGAGAAATGGCAGTGCGTCATCCAGGGTGTGGCTGGAGAGCGATGTCGCAAAGAGAGATGGCAAGATTACAGGGAGGATCTGAGCAGGATCTGGAGGAGGGTGAAGAACAAAACATCCTGCAACAATAAAAATAACCATTTATGTATGTAAATAGGAGACAGAGAGTTCTGCAAAGTCTAATTTACCTACTGGGGGAAAATCAGGGAAAAAAACCCCAAAACATTTCAAAGCACTGGCTGCAGACACAAAGACTGACAGGTGCATGTACAAATAGCTAAAAGGAGACAAACTCTCACAATAGTTCCAACACAGCCGGCAGCTGAGTGCTGTTGCAGAATGGCAGCTGTGGGAAGTTACTGTTGTGTCTACTCAAAGAGTGGCATCACTTGAATTTCTTTAGCCAGAAACAAGTACTTCTGTGAGCAGTAGAAATTATGCTGCCTGGTTTCCTGTGACTCTGCATCTTGTGGTTGATTATCCAGGGCTAATAAGGGGCAAGAGCTGAATAAAGCTTTTCCTGTGGTCAGGGCATCCTGTGTGGATTCTCCGGGGTCTAATAATACAGTTCACCTTCCTCTTCTGCCCTTTCTTCACTGAGACACTAATTTGGATGTCTGTCTTCTGCACAAGTGCCAGACCTTCTGAAATCTGTCTGAACTTTTTATCTTTACGGACTCTCTGGCAAATGTCTGAAGTTGGCCAGCTTACTTCAAACCTGCTGTGGCAACATGTACACAGATACACCATCAGCTAAACTTTATTTGTTTAGGAAGCAAGGATTAATTTTTTAAAAATAAATCACACCTTCCCCAAAGCAGTAACACATAATCTGCATGCTGACCAGGCCTGCTTTAGAAACCCAGGGCTCAACTCTTGATAGTTGCTTAGTAATTAAGCAAACGGCATCTTACACCAGAATTAGCAACCGCAGACACAGGTCTTTCTGTGGGGGTTCATCAGTGCAACTGTGGCATGGGAAATATAAAAATATAATGCTCACTGAAAGGGTACTGACGGGAAATACCCCAGGAACAAAGTGAAGAGGGATGGACTTTTGTGTTTTCGTTTAAACAGGAAAGGTAGATGGAAACCAAAATAAATGAAGCTATACTTAAAATAAAGATTACTATATTCTAGGCCAACAAAGGTTGTAACACCTGACCTAAGAATGGGTGGGGATGTTTGGGATAAAGGAAGGGAGGCCTGGAAAATTGTGGAGTTATCTAGATAAGTTTCGTGGAATGAAAATAAACAACCGATATCCGCCAAGGGGTACACGGAATAAGTCAAACAAGACAGCCTGGTGGTTTATATATTTTTTGGTGTTCATGGAGAACTGGGTCTGCCAGAACAACAGGCTATCGTGGAAGTGGGCTTTATTTAGCTTCTACTCATGTACCTGTTTACCTGACCTTTGAGGTCACTGGCAAAAGCTCCCGTGGGCTGAAGCTGGTCTCTCTGTGCTGTTTGCACCCTCAGCAGAATGAAATGACGAGCTGCTGGGCTCAGCACTGGGGCAGGGAGTGCTGGCAGTTGGCTCCGAGACGTTGACGTACCACAGTCAGATGTTTCCCTGCGTAAGTGCCACCTGGCAATGTTGCTTTGGGAATACAGCATCGTTTTAGAATTGAGGCCAATTCCAAATGTGTCACAACTCATCCCAAAAACAGTCAGTTAATGGGAGCCTGTTCATCAAAGCTCTCTTGTTGTTTAAGAGGCACAAGCTGCTAGTTCTCTATGTCAAAGTAATTTCAAGAAGAATATCATGATAGATGACAATTATTACTCCTCAGAGACTTGAAAAACAGTGGTGTAGATGTATCTATGGGCACATGGGTTTAGGAGTAATTTAGAAGACTCCAAAAGCTTATCCTAAAGGTATAGTCCTGCAAACTGTTGACCATTCTGGCTCCACTCCAGCAAAGCACTTAAATATTTGATGAACTCAGCAAGACTCTTCACACGCTTCAAGCCAGCACATCCATAAGCACGTTGTTGGACCCAGCTCAGAGGCCGCACTAGAGCCACACCTTTCACAAGAGAAATCTCCCTGAGCTAGTTGCAGTTTCTGTGGCTGGTGTGGCCATTTGCTTCATCACAGACAACTACCAACAGGCTTTATCAACACCGGTATTGTCTGGCCTTGCTGAAGGGGAAAAAGATTTCAGTGGATTCAGCATTTCGCCTCAGTGAAATTTCTCTAACAGGACAAGCAAGGTGAGAGGGAGGCAGTTTTGCATGCAGTGCTGTAGAGAAAAGATTTCCCTTCCTAGGATCAGAAGTCTCTGGACAGCAATAAATTCACATGTTAAAAAATAAAGCTATTCCTGAAATAAACAATTCAGGCTTCGAACCGTACAATAGGCAATTAGCTTGAATAATTGGGTGTAACCCTAGGCAGAGAGAAGCTACAAGACCAGATGTGTATGTAAAGCTAAACATAAGCTTTACAGGATCTAATCAAATCAGTCCACCATCTGGGATGAGAAGAAAAATTGTCTGACAGACCTGGCCAATATGAGGAAATGGCACAAATTTCTGGATAACGAGCTTAAGCTAAATCAATATGTCACATGAGTCAGAAATGGAAGCATCCATAAAATGGATTGCACTAGTTCAACTAAATCACATCTGATTTTGCTAAATTAATACCATTTTCTCCTACAAACTAGACCTTAGGTGACCTATCACGAATAACAAGCTGGGAATACTCAGAAACAAGTACATGCAGGTAGAATAGCTCATGGCAGACAGACTAAGGTTCACGTACGCTCTTCTATCCATACAAAATAAATCTCCCCCATCAAATTATTCTTTTCCAAACAGTTGGTGTTAAAGCCCTGCCATCAGTTGTTTATAAGTCAGAGCTGCAGTGAGTGGATTCTGCTTCATTACAGCTACCTAGGGAGCCAGGAGCTGCAGCAAAGGCTGGAAACAGAGGAGATGGTCTGCATGGTGGTAAATCCCAGAGCTCAGCGTTGGGTCATTGCTACAGAAGGACTCTTCAATGGGACTGAGCTGAGCACTCTGGTGGTTTGGAAACCCTGGGCTGGGATACTGTGTTTGCATGGCCACAGTAGCTCTGGCCCCAAATGTGGTTGACTTTGTGATGTCAGCTGGAAAATACCACAACACCATGCAGAGACCCTGGGAATGTCCTTGTTCACCTCCCATGTTCCACTGGGCTTTGATGGTTCTTGGTTGTCCGTGCTTAGGTTTGCAGTTTAGTGTGGGATGAGGGCTGCATGTCAAGGAGAAGAAGTCTGGATGTCTTATGGGGCTTCCACAACCACAGCACCCATCGCACAGTGGTTCCAATAGCAGGGTATGGGGCTCAACCACACAGTCTCTTCCATCTTCTGCTCCTGCTATGACACCTTGGGCTGTCCTGTGGGCACAGCTTCATAGCTTTCTGCACTTGAGTGAGGCAAACAGGAAGCCAAAGTCAATCCAGATTAACCAAAAGCAGAACTTGCTGTTGCCCCATGACATTTTGATTAGTAACACAAATTGAGCTGTCTTCTCTCCCTCCTCCATTTCGTGCTGCACCCCTGGCACCAGCAGCCCAGACATGTAGCAGACAACTGCACGAAGGCTGCACAGCTCAACCATGTTGATCAGCCCATGTAGGACTGCTCCAGGGAGGGAGAGAGCAGAGCCTTAAGGAGGTGACAGCAACTTTATTTGATTTATGGGATGTAGCTTTTGATACAAAGCTTCCCTGACTTAGCAACATATGAGCATGTTTGTGGGTTTACAGATTTACTCCAGTGCTCCACCAGACCATCTTCCCCTTCTGATACTCCTCTGGAAATAGTTCATGTCACTGTGTTGTGCACATAATTGATACTGGCTTTCCCAGCCTCCAGAAATCATAATAAAAAGATAGACAAAACCTGGGGGGAGGGATTTTTCTGACCTAAAGTGAGGGGATTTGGGGAAGACCATGTGACTGCTCCAACTGAGTTTTCCACACATGCATTTTGTTTATGGTCTGTGTGTGCAAAACATGTCAGAAAAAAAAGCTCTCAGGGAAGTTAGGAATCTGTCCAGCATGTGGCAAATCCCCAGCATGACCCAGCCCTCCTCCTCCATCCTGCTGCCATTCCTAGGATCCTTCCACACAAGGCATTTCTGCAGCAGGAGAAAACCAAGGGAAAAAGAGGTATTTAAGGAACACTAGCTTTCACAAACAGAGGATCTAAAGTATCCTCAAATAGCACATAGCTGTTGAAAGCCAACCTGGTGCTCAAGGTGAAGGGCAGGGACACCTTGTGTCTCATGGCTTGAATGGCTTGCTGTGACTCATTAGAGCTGGTTGCAGGGCATTCTCTTTGTCTAACAGTCCAGCATGTCACCACGGAGTCCAGCCCCCTTCCCCAGAGGGATGGAGGGCGTGTGGGGGTGGTGAGGCGATGTTAGAATGAATACACATTTCAACACTCCTTCCGCTCACCTCACAGTCCCAATAACAGCAGTGTAATATCTTAAACTGCTTCTGCAAGTCTCCTTTCTGCAGAGCAGTTGAAAGGATATAAAAGCATTTTAACAATTTTATAGATCATCTCCAGAGCACTCCAGAGCTGTGGTGTGGGAGAACAGACGTTTTGTTGCCATTTGCCCATGGACAGCTGCCAAACTCACCTGTCTCCACCGAGCCTTCTAGGGCGATATCACATCTCTCTGGAAACTCTGCAGCAATCTCTGGATGGCTTCTCACTTTACTCATCTTAAAAACATGTTGCTCAATTTAACCCTTTGTCAGCACACTTGCCTGGGTGTGTTACTCCAAACAGGCAACTCCTTCTGTTTGAGCTTAAGGAAAGTAATAGCTGCTAAGTGGGTTTGGAGAAACCAGGGCCCTCCTACGAAAAAAACTTCACCCATGTGAAAATTATTCTAACCCTGCAAGTCATCCTACTGACTTCAGTCAGACCTTGAAGTGTCCTAATCACAGTTAAGCAGCCCCCAAATTTCACCCTTTTTTAATACTCCCCCATTGAACAAGGTGCTTAAGAATTTTTCTTTCTGACTAAAGGTTTACTAGTCTAGTTGCATGTTGGCAAGTAAGATATACTTTAGAACACCTGAAGCCAGAAACTGGTGGCTTGAGCCTGTGTATAAAATACAAAGCCAAGAATTAGAAGAGATCTGCCACTGACCACATTTTCTTACGGCTCGCTTAATTTTGCAGAGTCGTGCTTCTGATCTCAAAAATTATCATTAAAACCCTCACATGTGTATGGTTGACACAGAAGAACTCAGAAGTTTTGTTTGTTGACGTTCAGGAAACATTTGCCGATCCTCGTGTGGAAGTTGTGACAGAAGTGTAGTGTAATCTACTCCCTTATGTACGAATTTCTCATTTTCCATCCCTACAGATGAATATTTACATTCTCCACCCTCCTCTTCTCCTGGAAAGAAAAGTGCATACAATTATTCCCCATCACATTCTTTCACGGAGTTGGCAAAATATAGAGACATACAGCAAGTTTAAATGATATGGAATATGCAGGCATAGCTTATCTAATATCAAGCCTGCAGATCAAAATCAACAAAGCATCACAAAAGAAAGCCCTAAAAGATCTTTTGTCTACCTGATCCCATTTCCCTGCCTACACCTCTTCTTACCCTATTGCAAAATACTAGTTCTACTTTAGTTTCTGCTCTGCAGCAACATTTCTGCTTAAGAAAGATTCTGTTGAGTCATTACCAGCATCAGCCAAACAGGCTTTTCAAGAATGGAGGGGAAAATAAAGGCTGTGGTTTTTAAATTAATTCCATGCTGCTTAACTCTTAAACCACTAGTGACTTCCAGACTTCCAACCAAGTTAATGTTGAGCAGAATATGTAGCTGTTGTGCCCGAGAGGAGGGCACTATCAGTGCTTCTGGGGGTGATCCACTGCTCAGGCAGTGCCAGCCACGCACCTGAAAACACTGGGGCAGAAATCGTAATAAAGGTCTGCACTGTCTAACCCATGTTTCTAAATACTCCCCTCTTGCTGTTTGAAAGCACTGCCTCACACCACACCAAATCAGAGGCAGGGAGAGGAGCTTTTCTGCTAGAAGATAGCAATCTTAAAAGTAGAAATGGAAAAGAGACCAGCACATCTCTCCCTCTGTGGTGTAGGAGGGATACTCCAGTTCTCCTTCCCCCAGCAGGTTGTATATAGGAGAGAACAGCGGTTGCCAAAAAGATACAACTTGAATAAGTTCCTGGTACCCTGAGGTTTGAGGCCCCCAGGGGAGCTGACACTTGGAGTGAGAAAAGACAGAGGAGGCAAAAGCGGATAAGGTGATTTTCTTTGCCTTCGTTTTTGAAGCAATCTCAGCCTGCTAAGCTTTCAGTCCCTGCTGCCAATGGCTATTTCCAGAGTTATCTTTGAATGGAAAAAGGCTGGAATCCTTCTCTCTCTCATTCTCTCTGTCTCCCTTTTTAATGAAAGCTCAGTTTAGATCTGATATCACTCTAAAAGGTTTGCTATCAAAGTTTATTAGACCCACTGGGACAGATCACAGTTTGCAGAGGCTCATAGTTTCATGGCAGATAACTGTAAAGTGAACCATTCAATGTTCTTCAAAATGCTCATTTTTCTAGGGCTCATCTATAACACAAAGCTGCACTGTATTCAAGCATCATTAGAAGCAATCCCAGTTGATTACATGATGCTGGCTATGGTTTTGCCTTTTGGAGCAAAGTAAGGCAGTCAGCAGCCCCCAGCCTCTCCTACTAGATGATGCTCAGGCAAGTGAGATGCCATTTCAGTGAAGGCAACCCCAGCAGCCCTACCAGCTAATGCCTGCTGTGTGTTCCTAGAAAAGGTCAGAACTTTAAAAAAGCAGTAGGAAGTATGAGAGCAGTGTCCCTTTAAAAATCCAGCCTTGCCTTTCCCTGCTTAATAATAATAACAGCTCGGAAAGACTCCTCTATCTAGGGACTATGCCTGAGAAATTTCAGCTGGAAGGCAAAGAAATGAGAGGAGGGATTAGCACCTCAAGCTTCCTATAGAATGGTTGGGTTGTTTTCGGTTTTTTAGGGTTTTTTGTGTTTTTTTTAATGAAGCCATTGGTATTATTATGTGGTTTTTAGTAGGCTATCCTCCTCAAAATGTGTGGGAATAAACACTATATCTGGTAGGATCTCTGACTATAACATGTATCACAGAGGCATCTATTTACAGTGTGAAGGGAGGGGAGGTGTTTCATTTCCCAAGACAGTAATGGAAAGCATGATGTCCTACAACTAAGGGTGGTGAAGACTGAGAGAGGTACTGGGAAAAAAACATTCACAGTAAACTGAGGAGAGAAAGAGACTTTCAGGGCAGATATTTGCATGATGCATCATCAACAACCTTGGGAAAAGGCTGAGAGACAAAATGGTTGATTCAAGTGGTCAAGTCCTCGAGCCAGCAACGTCCTGTCCTTCTGCTGCCACTTCACAGGGCTTTACACCTTTCCCTATAAGTTCTTAGTGTCCTTTGGTCTAAAGCAGGAAGCCAGACAAAACTCAGAGGAGCTGCTGGTACTCAGATGCCCACGCTCCCTGCCAGGCTTTATCCCTCCAGAGCTTTTGGCCTATGAATGTCTCTCACCAGAAGAATGTGCAACCATCTGATAGCTCTTCTGCTTTCTGATTCCTTAACAGGTCATGCAGATGGACCAGAAGCTAGATGACATCCTGAACACACTCCAGGCTCAGCTGGGGGATCAGCCACAGGCACAGATGCCAGGGCCAGCAACCCCACCTGTCAGACATCTACAGACAACCTCGGATTCCCCCCCAGTGAACCGGAAAATTTGAAAGCTGGTGCAGAGCCACATGTCACCCTCTCATTCTTTTACATCCAGTTATTTTTAAGTCTTGGTGTCTTCGGCTGTGTCATCGGTGAAATGATGTAGTAGATTAAATTAAAAACAAAACAAAACTAAACTAAACAAAAAAAAAAGGCGAAGAAACAGCAAGAAGCCAGTCACAACCTTAGGAGAGCACAAAGTTTTGCACCTGTTTTATTAGCCGTCGTTAGCTAACCTCTGCCAGCCAGTCCCATCCAGGCAGGCTGAGCACACAAGCACAGGGCACCGCTGTCGAGGTGGGCATCCCAGCGAGGGTTAGGACGACCCATTTGTGGGCATGGAAGGGGAAAAGAACTGTTCTTTTGGCATTTAGTCACTAAGTTTAATGCTCACAGCATGCCCGAAAGGGGGAAAAGAGCCAGCATTTGAACATGAAACAAATGGAAATCAGTGAACAGGAAAATTAAACAGCATGTTTTGACTTCTACCAAGCAGTGAGGATCATAAGAAGGGCAGATTTATATGCTAGTGTGAATGACAAAGTAAAGACAACAGGCTACTGATTAAAAATATGGAAGTGTACACAGACTGGTTGACATATGAAAGACTAAAGCAAAGACTTCAGCTAATTAAAGCAAAGGGTTGCAAATGAGATGCGATGCATGTTGAAACAGACAGGCAAGAGAGATAGTATCTACGTAGGCTTACTGCACAAGAACACTGTAATAGCTATCAGCTATGCTGATGACTGTTATGCAAAATGTTCTCAAGATTTTACCTTTATTCAGCAGAGGTTGTTGACTTCAGTTGCCTTAATTTTAACATAAGAAACCTGTATGGTAATTGGCTGTGAACTATCTGTAAAGCTGGGTTCAAGCCGCTGAGTAGCAGGGTGCTGCAGGAGGGCTGCAGCTGTGACTGAGAGTGGCAGGGTTTCTTAAAGAAAACAGAAATGCACAGCCTGTTGATGAAAGTTAATCGCTGTTTAAATAAACTGCTGTATATAATTTTAAATGAGAGATTTATTTTTTTGCCTTGTAATCTGGTTGTAAATCGAGTGCATATGCTGGCTGATTGTGCTGTTGCTGAAGAATACGCGGTCCAGGTAGCTCGGTTCGCGAACTGCAGACTGAGATGCAGCTTCAGCTCTGGGTGGTGACTGCCAGAGAGTCTGGGAATGGTCAGACTGGGAGGTTTCCTTAACACCGTCACCGTGAAATGGATCTTACCTGACACTTCAGAAAAGGGACAATGCAACACTGTTGCTAAATACCTAAACAATAGAGCTCGCTAACAAGGGTGCAGTGTTATTTACTCGAGTCTTTTTAATATATTTGCATAACCAACAATTTGAATGAGCAGAAGTCTGCGGAGCAGAGACCTGATTCCTGGGAAATCCTAAATATATTCTATTCCCAGTCATATCCATGAAAGCAAAGCCTGCACTGCATTTAAAAGCAACCTGAAAGACAGGTCCCTTAATAAGCATGTATTTGGACAAATGAGTGGCCCATTTCAATGTAATCAAATTAGTTTCTAACTATTACCTGTCCCTTTAAAACTCTTTCCCAGGTTTGTGTGTCTGGGAATTCAAGCTCAGAAAGAGCACAATGAGACTGATTCCAATCTTTAGATTGCAGGCGGGTCTTAGACAGAATATTAATGATGTGTGAGAGGCAATAAAAATAAAGAAAAAAAAAGAAATGTGGTTTTAATTAAATCAGCTGACAAGCTGCCGTTCCATCTTGTCTGATTACTACAGAGTTACTGAACATGACCAAATACAGCATGTAACATGGGAAAATAGTAAATAATCACTGTCAGAGCATTGAGTTGCTCCTGGCTTTCAGTCAGGGTCATGAGCTTCTGCAGTGGTCCTTCATAAAACCTCACTGACTCCGGCCAGTCAGAGTTAAATGGACAACTGGACACCAAAGGTAAGCATTGTTTCATCAGTCATGAGTTTAAAAGAAATCTCCCTGGAGATTCCGCGGGGTTTCAGAAGATGAGCAGTTCAGCTTTCAGCAGAAGGGCTCAAGGACTGCCGTGGCCAACACAAGGTGGCACTTCCTTCTGGCACACTACAGATATTCGTGTGAGGGGTTTATCTGGTCACTCCTTGGTGGACCAAGGAATGCAACAGTATTTTACTTATTATGGAGCCTGAAGTGCCTGGAAAATCCAGTTAAATAGAATACTAGTGGTCTCAGCTACAGAAAGTGTCAGAAGGGATGAAGGGGTGGGAGGAAAAGATAAAGAGGCGCACAATGGTCCCTTCAGAAAAATAGAACGTGTGTCAGTCAGTGTGTGTGTATATGTTTGTGCGCGTGTCTGGGTTTTTTTTTAAGCACAAGCCAAGGTTTCCCCAGCAGTGAGGCCAGAGCCTGAGCCTTTAAAGGTTTTAAAATCCAGCAGTGCTGGCCATACATCTGCTTCCCAGCTGGCGCTGCGGACACCGCAGTGTGGCAGGACGCGTTCAGACAGCGCGACCGCAGCAATCCCTGCTGCCGAAATGGAGAGAGAAGGGTGTGGCCTGAACAAATTGCAAGTGAGGAAGGAAGAAGGCTGGTGGTGGGAGACACCCATTTTCACACCGTATGATAAGATTAATGGTAAAAAAAAAAAAATAAAACCAACATGCATTAGACATACTTAAACAAATCTCCCCACCCACAGCAAAGACAAGAGTTGCCATCTAGCAAAATCTTCCTGATTGCCCAAAGGTAAAAGCATACAGAAGTACCACTGATGTGGTCACCTGGCCTTCCTGGCCCCTCTTCTGAGCAAAGATGGTTTTGTATAGTGAGCAAACTGCAGATTAACACATTTACACTTGTCTTTTTTGAACTTGATAAGGTTTCCATGGGCTCACTCCTGTCAAGGTCCCTCCAGACGGCATCCCTCCCGTCAAGCCTGTCAGCTGCACCACTCAGCCTGCTGTCATCTGCAAACCTGCCCAGGGTGCACCTGATCCTGCTGTCTGGGGCACATAATGAAGACGTGAGTGTTTGTCCCAGTACAGACCCTTAAGGGACATCACTCATTACTGATTTCCATTTTGACATTGATCTGTTAACTGAAACTCCTTGGATGCAACCATCCAAACATTTCCTTATCTATGTAATATTCCATCCGTATCTCTCCAATTACGAGGAAAGATTGTCATGGAGGAGTCTATCAAAGGCCTTAGAGGAGTCTGGACAAATGGCATCAGTTGTCACTCTGTTGTAGAAGACCATTAGGTTAGTCAGGCATGAGTTGCCCTTGCTGAGGCCATGTTTGCTCTCTCTAATCACCTCCTTGTCTTCCATATGATTCAAGATATAACTTCTAGGAGGATCTGTTCTGTGATCTTACTGGGCACTAGGGTGAGGCTGACTGTCAGCAGTCACCAGGATCCTCCTTATAATCCCCTGTAAAATTGAGTGTGATATCAAGCCTTCCCCCTTGGTGGTGGCTCTAACACAAACCCAAATTACAGAAAGTATTGCCAGGGAAATCCATGTGTGTGTTTTTATCTCCATTTTTACTAACATTAGTGCACTGATGTTTGTCCTGTTAATTTCTCCTTGATGGGAGTCCAGCTGCTGACCAGGGAACATTCATCAAGCTCACTCCTGCAGCACCTCTTCTCACATCAGTAAAACAGTAACAATTCCATGAAGTAATATGGCCAATGAAATTATCAGCACTGTGAAGCTAGGTCTGCAATGGTCTTTTGATTCAAAACAGAGGCATAAGACCAGGCAGTCAAGGTCTTTCAAGGCCACAGTATCAGCAGGATACTGTCAGGAATGCAGTTTACCAGTGCATCAAAAGACATGAGTACAGGAGATCAAGTAAAGATTAACTATTTATTTTCAAAAAGATCACAGGGGTTTCTACCTCATCCAATTTCACTGTGGAAGATACATGGTGTCCTCCCTCACCAGAGACATTGACACCAACCAAAACAAGATTTTCCACATTCCTTTTAATAATGCATGGCATCCTGAAGTCTGCTGTCTGCCTGTGATGATGCAAGATGCTCAGAAGTCATTACAACAAAACCCGAGGGGATTATTTTCTCATTTCCATAATTACACAATCAGTAATAATATCACAAACCAATCTTATCTCAAAACGTGTACTCAAATCTTTAATGATTATATTTCTTAAGTGTTGTGTGGGATTAAAGTCCTGTGTATGATAAGGCTGCAGCAGTGAGGGAGATAAAAAGTTCAGCTTTCATCAGCTGTGGGCTTTCGTTCCTGAGAAAAAGGTAACTGTGCCCCCATACTAGATGATATGGGTTACAGATTATAAATCTACTGCCTAGTCTGGACACTCTCTCTTGGAGAGCAAAAAGTGAGAGAAGACTGTCCAGACACAGCTGTCCATTTCAGAAGTGGGTCTGTCCAGCAGCCCTGGATGTTTTCCATTTAACTAACTTGGCCTGGTATCACCAGAGGATCCTGTGCTGGAATTCCCTCCAATCTCTGTAGGGCCATAACCACTAAATTCCCAGCTCACTAGAATGAGCAGAATTCTTTTGGTGCCTCTTCTCTTCTCAGTGATGTTCCAAACCTAAGCCCTGAAGGGTCTGTACTCACAAATAAATTTAGGATGTGTTGTATTTCATGGAGCCCTAAATGGCAGGGCTCATTCAGCACTCTTCTGAACAGTCTGAACAATGTGTCTAAAAAGAAAACCATGGTTTAGGGAGTAAAATGCCAATGGGTGAAGAATCCCAAGCATCACAATTGCATTATTTGGTATTCTGAAGGAGTACATGCTACTGAAATTGTAATGGCCCAGAAGAAGCATGGTGAAGGGTCAGGTGTAGATATTTTTCAGGCATCATTTCTAGCTCCATCAGAGCCCAGCAACAAAAGTAGACAAGATGGTACTGTGGTAGGAAAAGATTTCCTCTCAGCCTGCTGGAAGAGCCACCTCTTTTCTTAGTTAAACCAACCACTACTCCTAGTCAAGAGACAGTCAAAAGTAGCTGGAAATATCAAACACTGAAAGAGAGGAAAAAGACCGATTAACAAATGGCCATCATCCCTTTTCCCACAGGCTTTTCTAACCCCCAGAGGACCACGAGCCCTGGACTGTATTTGTGTTACTGGTGCTGGGGATGTGCGTGGGCTGTCCCTCCACACACTAAACAGTGCCTCTCAGACATGAAAGGGTAAAGCAGAGCATCTTCTCTACAATGAGCCGTTTTGCCAAAATGCTTACTATGTTGAGTTTAGCACTCATTATGGTTTGCAGTGGCTCCCAAATGACTCCGTAAAAGTACAATGTCTCTGCTTAGATTCCTGGCTGAAAACCCGTTTGTCTTGGGGTTTGGAATTGGTACATGTGGGTTTGTGAACAGAGTTTTAACTCATCTTCATTATGCTGTTTGATCTCTCCCTGGGCTGGGTGGAACTGTGTGCAAGGGACCGACCTGACATAAGCAGTTAGGGGAAGGGGATTTTTGAATTCTGTGATTAATGTAACTGCTGTATCTTGTCTGTCTGATCAGACAGGCAAAGGTTGCTCTTTGTTCAACCAAAGAATCATAATTTTCAAGAACAAATGCCTTGAAGCACTTGCCTGAGACTCACCTCGCTCTTAGAGGGGAAAGAAAATTCACGTTTCAAAAATACCTGTCGAGCATTACTTATGCATTGCTAAAATGCAGCTTTTCTTCTCTACTGCCATGTGCCTTGGATTGTCACGTGTGTTGTTAGGAGAGCCTAAGCACAGCCAAACAGCCTAGTAGCATTTTACACCTACTCTACCTAAGGACCAAGCTACAAAGAAGAAATGTCCCCAGTGTTTCAAATTAAGCAACCTCTGGCCAACTCGTAGGTTATAGATGACCCTCACCAAAAAGGTCTGAGAGGCTGAATTCTTTGCCAAAAGATGAAAGAAATGCTCGACAAAGCAGGCTCTGAGAGATGGAAATGCTTACAGCAGCATAAGCACAACACTGGATGTACATGAGTTCTGCTTGCTGCCAAGATACTCGGAGTCCTTGAGAAGCAGAAGAGGTGGGAAGAGGCTCTGGCCACATCTCCTGGCCTCTGCTTTGTCAAGAGAGCAGTGATTTGCTTAAGGCTAGCCCAGCTCCTAGTTCAGTCGTCTCTGACACCACGGGTGGTGTGACAGCAGGCAAGGGCAGTGTGCCAGTCCCTCTCTGCCTACAGCCTGCCCTGTGTCACTATCCTGCAGTGCAACAGGACGTTACTCTGCTCCTGAAGTTTGGTGGCCTGGGTGACTTCACAAGGATGTTTTGAGTTTTGATCCAAATGACCCCAGTCCTACTTATGGAGAGAAGCTCATACGATTTCTGACACAGAGATAGATCCAACCCATGCCTGGTCACTAGGATCCTTCAAGTAGCCTAATGTTTGTGGTGGCTGGGGTTTATAACACGGTGAGGGGGAAGGGGGAGCACTCGTGCACTATTCCTGTAGCAAAAGAACAATTGCCTGATGCAGTGTCCTCATTCTTTTTGTTTTCTTTGCTGAGAATGTTCTCTTTTCTGAAACACGAAACAGCTCATTTCTTCCAACCTAAACAAATGATCCTGCCAGCTACTGATTTTTTCCTCCTTTCTACTTCTAATGGTTGGTATTTTAAGTACAAGTTTCCATTTGTTTGATAGCAGGTCAGGAGGCCAAGAAGAGCTAGGGACAGCTCCTGCAACACATCAGCACTGTGCCAAACTCTTCAGTTTGGCTACAACATGGGTGTCATCACTCTTGGATTCTACCAACCCCGTTGGCCAACTCCCAGGAGGCTGCTGCTTTGGTTGGAGGCTAGCAGAGTGTAGAAAGAGACCAACAATGTCTCCATCCTCAGAGCCACGTACGTCCCTTTTACTGTCCCGTTGCATTCTCTCCCCTGTTATCGTATTTTCCCACACACAGCAGTCCAGTTAAGCTCACCTTCCAGATAAGGAAGGCTATTGCATTAGGAAAGCTAGCGATAAACTTCAGCATCAAACAAGATCTAGTCCAAAGGGCTGCAGCACACAGGTTATAGTCATTCATTTCCACAGGTTTACAGGGAAGAATATCAGAACCAAGAATGAAAACTTCTGCAATGCAGACCACCAAGAGGTTAGCAGGCTAAATTCTAATGGAGCCACATACTTACACCACAGATGAATTTGGCTTGATCTCTCTTACCATGTGTCTGAATAAACAGTTGGTAGGTTAAAAAAAAACACCTGGTTTCACTATCCTTACCGGAGATCTGAATTAGAGTTAAAATTTTCCAGTGGCCTGGAAAACCCATATATTACAATGGCAGATGGTATTTTTCACCACAGCAAATGCATGAGTTTGGACACAGAGACAGAGTTGATGGAGGTGCCCAGTGACTGATCTGTTTCACAAATGGCAATTATTTTGAGAGGCTTCTCAGATCCCTAAGCTTCCCTTTGAGTTTAATGTATGAATGAGCCCAAGGCAAAGAAATTGCAATTGCAGCAAAACTTGCACATTCTGCCTGACTTGGAACAAAGTCTGAGAAGGTTGCTGCGTGTTCAGTACTGCATAAAAAGGGTAAATTATTGAAAATATATCCACAATTATCAGGTAGAAAAAAGCTCCCAAATTATTTGGGCCTTGTCCATGTACCCACTTTGCAAAAATAACATCATTTTCACTGACAACATTTTGCATGAAGCTGAAAATTAAGGTGACAGTGAAACAGTTGAATAAGCATAAAACCAGCTTATCCTCTTCAAGCATAAACAGCTGAAGGATTGGTTTGTGGCAAGCAATCACCTATGACAATCATGCTCTTTCATGTTTTGGCACGGAGCTGCTCTGTGTGCTCCCCCCTCCACCCAATCTACTTTCCAGCCTGGGTGAAATCATGTCTCTGGCCTTCAGCAGGCAGTCCTGTTTGAAGTTTGGAGAAGAACTCTGGCCCTGGAGCCATGGGTTACTGGAAATGAAAGAGCAGGCTGAGGTTGCACAGCTTCTGGTTGCTCCTGACATAATCTGGAGCAGGGAGCAAGGGGGCATGAGGGCTTCCTGCTCTGTGTGAGAAGGGGAGATGCCCAGGGGAATAACAGAGACCATGGTTTCACTGATGAGGACCCAGTCCCACAGGGCTCAAGCCAGACCAGCAAAGCAGGTTCAACCAAGAGTCTGAATCACCTGCCAAGTCCGTGGTGGTGAAGACGGAGGGAGGGAGGTCAATCTGGGAAGTCAAGATCAGTGAGGTGCATGCCATGGGCATGGCTGCAATGCAGCCATAGCTCAGGCAGGCACCAACAGGGAGAACCCCTCGCTTAAAAGCAGCTCCCAGGCAGAGCAGAGGACATGGGGGCATCCTCCAGGCCTCTCCTGACTGCAGCTCCGATCAGCCAAAGCCTGGGAAGAGGGGGAAATATGCTCTGTGTCCTTCTCACCAGCACCGTCCTGCACACCTGGCCACCTCATGACAGAGTGCTGGGGGACAGGGGTGGGGATCACCTGTTCCCCCTGCCACAAGCAGCCTCATCCCCTCCCCCAGCAGCTTGTGTGTAGCTGTTGGGAACTCAGTGGTGCTATTGAAGCAGAGTTAAGGATTCCCTGCGGGAAAGAAAAGCTGAAAACAAAAGAATTATAAAAGTAGCCGGAAAGTTGGAAAAATGCATACAAAAGAGTCAGGGGAATTAAATGAATAAAAAGCTCTCCCCATTTGCCCCCAGGTACCAGCAAGGTAAACAGTCAAATGGCTTTGCTTTCATAAAGTGCCTTTTTTTTTTTTTAGACTTTTGGTTCTGTTTTTCTTCTTTATCTCTCCACAGCAGTCGCTGACAGATGACCTTTAAAGCCCGGGAGAGCTGCACCAGCAGGTGATTTACTAACAGCTGTGCCAGTCAGCAAACTGCAGCGGGGCAGAGGTCACCGCCAGCCAGGGCTGCCCGGCCAATTCAAGGGTGGGATTTAATTAAAGAAAGATGCATTACACTTTTTATTGATTTGTGTGCATGCACACGCAAGCTTTTGCTTCTTTTCTTGGTTGGTTTGTTTTGTTTGGGTTTTTTTGTTTCCCATTCCCTGCACCTGAACATTTTATCCTGGATGTGTCAGCCCCGCCGCCTCACCCCCCGAGGATGCTGCTCCCTGAAATCCCATCTAACACTTGCAGACTGGCCTGGGAACAGGTGGGGAGGAGACAAGGGGAGGGGAACCCAGCAGCTGACAGCACACAGCGTCCCTGCTTGTCCCTCAGTATCCATGGGGTGCTGGGTGGGTATCTGGGGAGATGCTGCTTTTCTTTTCCTCTCCCCCTGCAGTAAAACTCTGCCCTTCTGCTGTGTTCCGGATGATCCGTTAGGAGAGGTAGGAAGAAGGCGTTAAAAGGACAAGTTTTGTCTAGGATCAGGGACTTGTCCGCTAGAGACAGTGGGCATTTTTGGAGCAGCAAAATGCCTAGTAAAAGGACAGAGTCAAAATTCCATGGCTTTGTATTCACAAGTGTCATTCATTATTTTCACTCATGCACCTCATCTCCTTTTTTTGCCAACTCAGACTTTTATTATAACTATTATTCTGCTGTTATTGTTATCAGATTTTTTAAAATATAATATTCATACATAAAAAACCTTTTAGCTAGAACTAGAAATCAGTGAGTCTTTAAAGACTCAGAGCTACAAATGTGGAAATTCAAGTAAGCAAGCTCAGTATTGAGCAGACTTTTCTTAAGAACTGAATCCCATTGGGAAAGAGCACCTGCAAATCATGGGACCATGTTTTTTGAGGGCTCAGGAGCAGGAATGAGAGATCACTTTTCCCAAAAAGCCCAGTGCAGAGGATGCTGACCTGTTCTGGGTCATAAAGGGCACAAGAGGGATGGCCACACACCAAGGGCTTCTGAAAATTAGGCCTCTCAGAAACTTCAAATACATTAGACAATCCTTCTGGGGCCTCTCCAGATCTCATCCAAAGTTAGGGGAGAGCCTGCATTCTAATTTTGATTATATCTAAGTATGTGTTGTATCCATTACGTTGACTGATTTCATTAGTCTGTAATGACTGGCTAATAAATTTGTAGTACACTGCAAGAGCTCTAATCCAAGAAGTCTACTGTATGAGCATGAGAAATATGCAACCTTAAAAGAAGTACTAAAGGAATTTTTAAGGCAGCATCTTGTGAGTTTAAAAGTACAGTGACCATCTTGCCTCACTGCTGCCTGGCCAAGGCCATGGCTCTGAGAAAAGCCTCAGGTTTGCTGGCAAGTCTTTCAGTGATGGACAATCTGCTGTTCTAGTGGTGACATTAATCATTCACAAAATAAATAAGATTTCGTGCCCAAATTTGTCCAAAGACCTTTTTCAGTCACAGAATCTTACAGGGAAGGATCAGATAAATTAAGAGTAAATCATCTTGCTTCTTTTCAAAAGTCACTACCTTTACAGATGTTTCTACTAAATCACTTTGCAGTCTTCCCTTCCATGGAACTTCTGATCACTCTCAATGGAAGAGAGATTTCCTAGGCTTGGTGAGATTTTTTCTGAACCTTTTCCAATCTTCCAGTCTCTTTTCTCTGAATTGTTGGTCTCTTTCCAAGGTGGTTGTCACTGGCCTGGAAATTCCTGTGACAGGTTAGGTTTCTGTGGACCTAGATGCCTTAGGCACAGCTGCCAAATTTCACTTAAAAGTCTACAGCTAACAATCCTGGGCTCAGGTATCCAGCTGTGATGCACTCAAGTCCTGGTGGGGTTCACTTGGCTTCTGCAAAAGGCAAGAAGGGGCAGCCACGTGAACCAAAGACAAAGTAGGTTTCTGGGTAGTCAAGGATCTGTGCGTTCCCATTTCCCTCTCACTCTGCTTTCTACCTTTCTGGTTTTATACCCATACATTGACAGCAGCCATTGTCTATATTCTACAGCCCTAACTTGAGGCACACTCTTTCCAAAAATGGATGTTTTTGGTGTAGCAGACTGGCCTGGAATGTCTAGATCTGAACTAATTACACATCCATCACAGACTTCCCGTCATCCCACCAAAACTGGGATGCCTGTCTTTGGCTGAGCCTTTCAACACAACCAAGACATCTCTATGTCCAGTTCCCTTTAAAATGCACTGGAAATAAATATCCAACATCACTATGTGGCTTTGCAAATCCCCCTGCAACCTCTAACCCTCACTTCCCATCTGTAAAACAGGAATAACAGCAATTCTTACTCCATATCTGCTTTATCAGTCTTGTCTATGCAGACCACAAATTCTATGAGACATGAACTGGCTGCTACTAAATATAGGTACAGTGTCTAGCACAGCTTTTATTAGAGCCCCTAGGCACAACAGCTCCATAAATATCCATGTTGACTTTTTCCAGATTAAGAACACATCAAGAGGAGCTTTGCTTGAGTAAGAACTGCAGGATCTGGCACTAGTGCTCTCAAACCCTAATAGGAATGAGAGAGTCTGAAGCCTCTTCCAGCCTCATTCACTGGTATCAATGCTTTTAACACCAAGTTAGCTGTTGTGACATAAAGGGTATGTTTCTCTTGGTGTTGTTTCTTGGAACTGAAGAGCCCTCCTGAAGTTTTAATTTTCTTTACTGAAAAGCCCTGCTATGGTAAATCATCAACTCACCAAATTTATAGGAGGCACAGCACTTGGTATGTCATGTCTCTGAGCCCAGCCTACTGATTCACTTACTTATGCTTTTGTTCTTTTGCTTTGTAGTTCTCTTGATTTCAGCAACTGTCTATCATTTTCATGTGGCTTGCTGGCTAGAATGCCCCCTACTATTCCAATAATCATTGCCCTGCTAGAGTGTTTATTGCTGACTGAATGGCTGCACAGACTGGTAAAATGACCTGCGCTGTATGAATTTTCCCTCAGGTCTCTGGGGCCTCACAATTCTTGAAAGAATGCAAAGGAAGAAAAAAAAGAAAAAAAGAAGCTTAGTTAAGGGGAAAGGTCACAGTCAAGTTTTCCTGCAATAGCAGATTTCTTCACATGCCTCTGATACTGAGCACCCACGACACCACCTTCTATACTCAAAGAGCAGCTGTGAACTTGCCATGAGATAAGAACTGAGCCAGGTAACGTTTACAGCCTATTATGCACCTCTGCATCAAGAGACTATTGCTTAAATTGTATGTGTTCATCTCCTACAAAACATGCCCCCTGGATGGGGTCCCAACACGAGTGACTGCCTGGTTGAGTTGAGGTTTGTGGGAGATGCACTGTAAAAAAAAAAAAAAAAAAAAAGAAAAAAGGAAAAAAGAAAGCAAAACAAAGCCCCAAACAAACCACACATTTACATAGAAAAAACAGTGACCAATACAAGATAATACACGGATGTGTAAATAACTGTGGGTAGATTTCCAAAACACAGACTCTGTTGAACTTTTATCAGTGGTTTGTTTTCCTTCTGGCTAAGATTCTGAAAAGTGGGTACCTAAAATTAGTCTCTCCTGGGTAAAAGCTTCAAAAGCATCTTAATAACACAGGAATCTGAGTGCCTTGTAGAACACTTCCTAAAGGCTCTGGAAAATCTCAACCCTCCATCCACATCTTTAGTGATATGATTTTTAAATGCTATTGCAGCTGAGGGTGAGGATTCTTCCGAGAAGCCTGAAGAAGTGGGGCATCCATCACACTTTGTCCCCTGGCCTGATACTTTTCAAAGAATCACACCTAATATGGATTTGCGTGTTCAACATGACTCTAAACTTAAGCCACCGTTTTTTTTTTTTAAATCCTGGAGCCAGTTTCTATGCCATGGATACCACACCAGGGTATTTGTAGTTATGAATCAGACCACAAGGACTGTTCTTTTGGGGAAGATTTCACAGCACTGTTATTCCCATATCCACAGCTCATCATTGATATCAGATGTGCTCGCTCTAGGCCATAGGGGGTACAAAGGGCACCAAATAAACAAGCACAATTTCTTCTCTCATGCAAATTTTATTACAGCTGTATGGGGGGACTGTAAAAGACTTCTGTGTTTAGTTGCTTCTTATGGAAAGAGGATTTTTTCCATAATATTAAAAAAAGAAAGAAAGAAAACAAAAACCAAATTTCACCCTGGAAGAAAGGCCAAAGGACTCCTGGAACAGCTATTTGAGAGCAAGCTGTTCCCCACTCCTTATCCTACAAGATCTTCCCATGCAAAACAGAACAAAACCCAGGTTTTTTTCTTGGAGGAGAATTTCACTTACTGAACAGGGTAGGATGTGGAGCAGAAATCAATTAGCAAGGAAACATCAAGGCCTGGGTGTGTAACTGTGGGCATGTGGTGTGCCTGGCGCAGGTTTTGCTCACACCTAGGGGAGCATGTCAGCTCCCAAGGCAATGCATCCCTTCATCCAGTACATGCTTCAGAAACAAACCCATGTATTGCCTAGCTGTCCTGCTCATGAGGACAGAGGGAGAGAGCTGAAGTAAACCCAGGCCAAGGACTGGGAGGGACCAACACAGCTACAGAAACCCCGGCAGATGCCAAGGGAGAAGTGTCTTTGGTAGCACTCTTCAACCACACTCACAAATTACTGCTGGTCATGGGAATGGAAACTTAATTGCTGACAAGGAAATCAAAGAGAAGCAGTAAAAAAAGGCAAGGGCAAAACCTAGCTCAATGCAAAACCTCTTCATTTCAGCTAGACCTAAGCAAGCATTTTACTCCCTGAATTTAGCCTTGCTCTTGTTTCCATATGGGTCACCTAGAGGTTATGGCTTCCTAATCTTACGTATCGATCTCATGTCTGAGCCGTTTTCAGGATATATCATATGTCTCTGCACTGCTTGTCAGGCATTTGTTATGATATCAAAATGCATACAATACCAGTCAGCTTTGCTACATGCAAGGTCACACAGTATGTCATCTGTAGTCTCCAAAGGAGGTTTTCTGATAAAAAAAAAATCTTTATTCGCAAAGTGAAAATTCTCCAGGCAAGTAGCCTCTATTGTTAACATTTTCTTTTGCTATTAATATTATTGCCAGTCAGCTATTCACTCTGGAGCAAGTACAATGAAGAAGAGGCACTTGAAGGTCAGAAGGAATCAATATTAATGAAAAGTAAACATACAAGTCAGGGAGGAATCACAAACCCAGCTTGCAGCTAATTTGGGTTTTTATTCCAACAAATATGCATGGTGGCTTTTGCATTGTATTCACAAAGTTCTTGTTTGGAAGTGTTGTTAGGAACTTTTGAACTCGCCTTCAGTTTCTAAGCTGCTGCATTGTGAGCCAAACATTTCGTGTTCAGCCAGGGTCCCAGTGCAGTCCTAATTCAAGAAAATGGCACATTTTCCTTGGGTGTCCATAGGGGAGTTCCCAACAAGCAGTCTCCTAAGGACCCTAGAAAAGACACCAGCCACGTTGCCTGCAGCATCATCACCCCTTTTCTGAGCTATCCCTCTACTTGTGTGTAGAGCTTGTCTTCCACGCACTGATGTGCTTCATGCTAAATATGGAACAGCAATCAACATCTGTGGAGAGTTCATATTTGGCATGTTTACATGAGTATTTGTTCCTCCTTTGTCTTCAAGCAGCAACTACTACATAATGTATTTGGTATGATTAATTGTGGGAATGTTGCTCATCCCAGCATAGCACGACATCTCTAATTACATGACATCTTTCTCTCATTTGTAAGGGAAGAACGGAGTTATGTTTAATATGGTTGGATTGAGCCAGTTATCTTACATGGGCCTGCTCCCTAGGTCTTAGGGTTTACAGATTATGGTTTCACATTAAAAATCACACATGCCTTATTATTGCAGCTGCATCCTGAAAGGAAAGCAAACAGAGGAATCTCCACCACACAAAAGATGTAAGATGGTGTTTCGTTCAACGAACCAGTGGTTGGCGAGGTTGCTGTAGGCTATTATAATTTATACAGTTATTTGGTATTTATACATTTATTTGGTATTTGATTTTTCCAATTTTTTTTAAATCTCAACAATGGAAAATTTAACACACATTTGCATAGTCTTTCACAAGCTTCAAGTGAACAGAAACCTTCCCTGTGGGTGGGATTTGACTCACCTAATTTGAGCCATCTAATTAAAAGTTGGGCATCTAAATTAAGCACTTGGTGACTGACATGGGTGCTTCTTGAGAGACAATTTATCTTACCTGGTTTCAACTGAAGTTGAAGTTTACAATGGGGATTCTTGCACCCTTGCATGTGGGTGCAGAGCAAAGCAAGAAGAGGAGCTGTTGTTCCTAGGCCACCTTGTCAGTAATGGTCATTCCAGATGAGAGGCACAGTTCACATTTCAGATATGAGGAAAGTCTAAGGATTCAATATTTTTGCCCAATTATTAGTTAAAAAAATGCATCTTTATAGATCTGCTTCAAAAGTCACAAATTTTTTATCTTTAGAATTTTTCAAGGGCATTAATGCAAAGATGTATTCAAAAATCTCTCCAAAGAGCTGTGAGATCCAGGCTAAAATTCTCATCCTGCTGGTCTCCACAGAACTTTGTACAAAATTAGACACCAGACAGTATGAGAAGACTGCTTTGAAGCACATTATGTTTTGAGACTAGACTTTATATTTTGAGTGGACAACATAGCCACTGAAGCCCATATGGTGCAGTTTTAGCTGGGGTCATGCATCAGAAGGACCTAGAAGTCCAAACATACAGTCATGGAAAGAGGGAAATAAGCCTTGGTCATTGAATAAATAGAGAATTTATTTCATTTCCTTGCAGCAAGACTCCAGCCAGTAGAACTACTTTGTTTAAAGCAAGGTGCTGC
The DNA here is from genome assembly GCA_035583135.1 of Lophotriccus pileatus. Taxonomy (NCBI): domain Eukaryota; kingdom Metazoa; phylum Chordata; class Aves; order Passeriformes; family Tyrannidae; genus Lophotriccus; species Lophotriccus pileatus. The sequence continues at coordinate 64,108,559 of JAWWES010000041.1, forward strand.
TCACCTGGACTGGAGTTTGCAGACTCCAGGGGTGAATGCAAAGGTCCACATGCAGTTTCATCCACGCACTAACGAAAATCTGCCCAACAACTTGCATTGCAACCTAAAACTATTTGTTTTAGGGAGATAAAACTTAGTGCTTCAAAGAAAAGTTAAGAAGCAGGGATTTGGGGAGACACAGAAAGCCAACAAGACAGTCTGAGAAAATTTTCACTGGTATACAAGAGGGCTTAGCTTCTGGTGTCCTGATAATGTTGCAATCACAGACGTCACCATTCTCATTTGCAAACACATCAGCGTTTTCCCTCACCCTACTCATTCCACAGTTGCTTTTACTGGTGAAGGCAGAACTGCAGAGGCCAAGATCAAGTGAACATTCGGTTCAGTAAATGCTGAATTCCTCAGTCTAGGAACTATATTCTGTAAGTCAGGGCACTTGGACCACACAAAACCTCTTTCCATCTCTGCAAAGCATAATCTTCTGGAAGCACGATCTTGTGTTTTTCATTATGGTTATTGGAATGATAATTACTTGGTCATTAACACTTAGTGCAAACGCTTGCAAACAGTTTCAGCTCCAGTACTTCTGCTTTGTTTCTCCTGATGTGGGAATGAGAGGGAAGAACTGGTAGTCCTTCCTTTCAGAAAAGGGACCTGCATAAATTATGTCTCAGTATATAATTCTTTGTTGTACTAGCCATGGGGTAGTTGGATCAAGTCTCTAATTTTTCATTAACCAGCACTTGCCACTAGTAAGTGTGCAGACCCTTGAGTTAATGATTTTTGTATAGACACGACAAGGCAAGACACACACACACACACAGAGGACTAATGTTCAAGGCAGTAGCAACATAGATAAGTTGTCTCTTCCATAGCTTACAATTAATGGCTATCATTAATGGACCTGGACAACTTCCTAAAAGGACTAATTAGTGTTTTAATCGGTTCTCTCACCATCATATTTTTGTTTGCCCATACCCAGAGGATCTACAGCTGTGTTAAGCAGTTTTCCAATTAATAACGCACTTGAACTTCATGGTCCAATTTTTCTGACTCAGCCATTTTTCCTCCTGGTTTACTTAGCTGACCTACAGCATGTAATTTCCACATATTTCTCAGCAGCTGAAATCGACTGAATGCTGCCACTGTCCCTGGGCAAGTGCTGCCTGGTACCCTCCACGTCCTCTGTGGAAGGCATTGTAGCCCTCTCTTTGCTGATGGAGAGGGATTGCCTTTGTACAGGTTCACTGCCGCACTTGTGGTTTCTCTCAAAGTTTCATGGCCAGCCCCTTCCAGTCCTCCCCTTACCTGAAAGTTTTTGGTTTGTTTTTTTGGATTTTTATCAGCAATGACTCAGCTGTTTATTTTCCTCCTCCTGCTTCTTTCACTCTGTGACCAAGCCTTTTTCACCCGCTGGGCAGCAAGAGGGTGGTGAGGGACTCTGTTTTTTCTCATGCAAGCAGGGGGGCCAGGGAATGACTGAGAACATCAGAGAAAGAAAAGTGACAAAAAGAGCCTGTACCACCAGGCTTCTTCCTTCTAGCCCTCAGAAGAGTCCCTTAGGAGAGTTCACCTCACTGGCCTTGCTCAATTGCCTTCTCGTTCAGTGTGCCCTGTGCTTCAGTGTTTTCAGATGGTGGTGGAAAAAGAGAAAAAAAAATCTCATGGAGGAGGCAAGTGGCATGGCTGAAAGTAGAAATGCAACCCAAATTAGAGGATCAAACTGCTCAGATACACTCCTGAACCAGCTACCAACCCCGCTGTCAAACCAGTCCATCTCCAGTTAATTGGAAGAAGCTACTGGGGATCTTTTACCAATCATTTCACATGTCCTGAAGAGATGAAGGTTACCCCAACCTGAAATAAGGAGTGTCATAAAAGAAAACAATGCATGGGAACATGAACCACAGGAAAAAAAAATAAGTCACAGTGGCTCCAGCACACCTGTTTCAATTTCCACCCAAGTAGAGCAGCAAAGACACGAGCTTTGCAAATCCCTGTACAAAAGCTGCTCTGTCCAGTTCCATCACCTGGATCAAAATAACATGGGAGGGAGCCTTGGTAGTGAGTACCAGGTGGATGGGCAGGTCTCAGCTTAGAGCTGAAACAGGTGTCCCAGGAAGGCACAGTTAAGAGACACCCTGTCTTCCTCTCTCCACAGTAGCCCTTGGCATGCCTAAGAAGAGGAGATGCTTGAACACAGCAGCAACAGTAGCACTAAAAAGAACTCCTGTGTATTAAATCATCAGGAAAAAAACAATTATTATCCTTTTCTTCTTTGTGTTCTTTTTGTTTTCCTGCCAAATACCAGAGAGAACCAAATAGCTTTTTTTTTTTTTTTTGCTGTGCAAGGCAAACTTGTAAAATCAGAGGAAAACAAATCCTGAGCAAAATAACTCTAAGCAAATAACTGGAGGAAGTGAGGGTGGGGAGGTAGGCAGCGGGAAGACCAACTGATACATTTTCAGTGTTTGCTGTATTAAGCCTTGAAGTAGGAAGATAAACAAAGAATGAACATCTCCATAATCAAGAAATGCCCTGCTCTTTTTTTTTAGTGAGTAATGAAATACTCACCAAGTTATATCCCAAGCCTAAAACTGCCCCTAGCAATCCACAATGCAGCTCCAGACACTCCGGGGGCTCTCACACCAAAACATCCGTGGGACTGGGTCTGACTGAAGAGAAAAACTTGTGCTTAGAGCTAGCAATGTCTAAAATTCAGGGTTTTATGTCATAAACTTTAAAGACAGAGAAGGGTGTGCACCCACACAGCCAGAAGAGTCAACTTTGGGGACCACAGTTCTGTCTGAAGCTAGGTGCAGAGCCTGTGGAGGATGCTCCTTCAGACACATGTCCAGTGGATGTTTGCAGTAACACATGAAGGGATCTTACTTTACCTAGCCTGGCATGCTAGAGCCAGGAGCAGGTCTGATTCATTGTGACCATGGACACCTCAACAGACTTACAGTCTGGTGGCCAAGCCCAGCAGGGTGTCTGCATAAGCATTATTTTTCTTCCCTGTGTGTGGCAAGAAAAGTACCATTATACAATATTCACCAAGGGCCAGACTAGGCTGTTCTGGACAAAAAGCTGCCCCCTGGGCTGCTATCACCAGGATCACCTGATTTCTGAGTAGTAGAACTGTGTGCTTCTCTGCAGGATTGGAGCCATGCTAAAAGTGATAGAGGGAAAGTGGCAACCAGGCCTTTTGGCATCAGTGCTTCCTCCCCTCTGGGCCAGAGGACTGCTCTGGACCTCAGCAACCTGCTGGGAGCAGAGGCGTGTTTTGTTTCTATCCCCGCACACATTCCTCTGCAAGAACAACTTGTTGAGGCTGAGCCAAGACAGCATCTCTTGTTCTGTTCTTGGACTCTCCCACCATATTGGACTCTTTATCAGAGTATTTTTTTCTCTCCCTCGTTACTCCTAATTTGAAAACTGAGCTCCAATCCCCACCTATTGGTACACAAAGGAACCTTCCTCTTTCTCCTTAACCCCGCTGTGACCACAACAGCTGTTACAACACAGAAATACTTACAAGTACATACTGTGTAAGTCAGTTTTCCCCCTCCTACCTTAAAAAAGAAGGGTATCTTCCCATGCAGCAAAGTGAAAATCCTGCCTGTTTAAAATATAAAAGAGCAGCAGGCTCTAAGAGACCTCGAGAGGCCACTGCCTGCCATAATAGGATTAAGGGCTATGTCCCAGGCAATGCTTCTGGAATCAGCTGTTGCTTATCTGGACTTCTTTGTAGAAGCTACAGTCTCTTTGTACCAGACTCCATTTTTGGGCTACCTAACAAATGCTTTATTTGGCTAAATTTACAAAGGCCATATATAAAACCTGAGTTTCTTGTCACTGAATAACCAAAAGGCAGGTGCTTTAATTGGTGAAATAAATGCAATTCTCCTTCCCCAATCTTTGCTGAGGAGGCTGCCTTCAAGAGCAGATTGCACTTTCTCCCAGCTCCCCCATACCACACACTGAAGATTACTTTTTTTTTACCACAATTAAGTCTCTGAACTATTTTGAAATCCCACACAAAGACATTATGCACACATGCTTCCACTTGCCTCCTGTTTACTACCAGGCACATCAGTACAACCAATGCTAGGTAAACGTGTTCCCTGATGGTCTCTTGACACATCTCCTGTTTCCCACCTGCAGAAGATGACAGATCTTATGGAAAATAAGCAAGTGGCTACAAAATTGTGGCATAAAAATGACTTCTTGTACCCTCCTCTCTCGCTCTCCCAGAACAGGCATTTCTCCTCCACCTAATAAAGCATTCAGACAGTTAATTAGCTCCCTCTTATCCCTGCAGTCAACACATATTGCCCTACTGAGAGGCTGCAGGTTTCCAGGAGGAGCAGTGGAGAGGAGGACTACAGGAGATATCCCTGCCTCTGCTGCTATCCAGAGCTGAGCATGCTCCCGTTTTAGAGTCATCGGTCCCTGGAGCCCAGACCCAGTGCAGAGCAGGAGAAGAGATAAGGATAAGAAAGTGCCAAGTTTTTCAGTCCCCTTTTTCTTTACCTGCACTCCATGCTTAACCTAATTTTACAAACTGAGCGGGGTGACTTTCAGAGGCAAAAGCTGCTGCACAATGATTTCTATTCCACTCACTCCCAGCCCTTTTCTTCCACAAGTAAGAGCCGATAACCATCACTTGCAATTCAATAGGCTTCATATCGTCTCCAGGAAATAATTGAACCCTTTGTGGCTTTCAGAGCAACATTTTCGTATTTTCCCTGGCATCAAAATACTGCTGGATTCTGTTTAAATGGAAGAGATGGCCAGTCTGCATTAGCTGAGGAAAGAGAAATCCAAGAAGAAGACAAGTCAGCCGCCTGCAAATAAACAGGCTAAGCAGGGCAAAACCAGCAGTTCCCAACAGGAAGGACCAGTTCTTTCACCATGTGTTAACTGGCCTCCCTCTTTGCCTCACCCTAAAAAAATAGATGCACTGGGAGTCTGAGCCAAAATCTGTTATTTCACAGGGACCAGTCCCCCACTCCCCCCGATTCCAAAATAACCTGACATGTTTCTGTTCTGACATGGGTTTCCCCCTGCCCCTTATTCACTACAGAGCATCATCACCATTACACTCCTCCAAAATAAGTAATTCCACCTGGTATAGAAATCCCAGATGGCATGTAGTTTGTAGGGATAAGCTAGAGGAAGGAACTGGCCGGGCTTACCATAGTCCATGCCCAAAGTAAAATTAGCTGTTTATATTGTGCACTTGTCTGGTGCTATCCAGTGAGAGTTTCTTGGGTACAGGAGATCCCTGGATACTGTCAGCCTGAAACTGGAGTCCCACCCTGTACATTTTTTTGAGCAGACACAGCCCTTTACTTGAGATGAAAGACCTTCATCTGAGCAGTCAGCCCTCAGTAGTTACTGGGATAGCCCCACTGTGGCTGTAGCATTACAACCATTGCAAAACCTCCAAAACCTTTTCTAGGGCGATATTCAAAGACATTCCTGCAGGGCTTTCACATGCCACATCCTTCTGCCTGTCTGCCACTGGTTTCGTGCCCTGTCTCCTCGCTTTAGTGCCCACAGACTTCTGCTGGAAGCGTTAATGAGAGCAATGTGCAAACAAATGTGGAAAATAATCTCTAATGCCGCAGGGGCAGAGGCCAGCGGAAACCAGAGGATGTTTTCTGGCAAAACAGCAGCAATAAGAGCTGTTCTCTAAATAAATAATGTCTCAATGCATACAGGCTTAGCCCTAGCAAAGAGACCTTGGGCTGAAGGCTCTAACTAGTGTTTCTTACCCCACTTCAGGGAAGCACTGGTGCACAAGCCCCTGTCATCTATCCATGCATTCAGGTGGGCATGGTAACCAAAGTTCACACAACTGGCAAAGTTTCAGCAGTCCTCACCTTTCCTGTTCCCTTTATAAAAAAGCAGCACCTGGGTATGAAGTAATTAAATGCTGTCACCTCCATTTTACACAGGAGAAAACAGTAACTCAGAAAGATTGCAGCTATGATGCTCCTCACTGGGCATGCAGGAGAACACAAGTACCACCAAGCTGCGAGCCTGGCATGACTCTCAACAAAAGAACAAAACAAAGCCTGTCTTCCAGCCTGTTTCCTTGGATTACAGCTCCTGGAGGACAGTCCATACGAAGGACCAACGGTGGCCACCAGTGTCCTGCCCCATGGGGACAGCTCCTGCCCACTCCCTGAGCACATCATACCCCATGGGCAGCCCAAAGCCTGCCCGCATAAGGGCATCACACCCTAGAGGCTTCTCGCTGTGTTCCAGCCCCTCAGCTCTGCAGAGAGGCTGATGAAGAGCTCATTCTTTGAAGCACAAGGGCCACTCAGTGCCTACCACACCTTGCACAGAAACATTGTGACAGTAGTCTAAGGGCGTTGTTACCACTGTATATCACATGTGCTGGGGCTGGAGAAGCAGAGGGAGCCAAGATCAGCCGCCCATTTGTTGCCTGCCCTGATAGATATCCTATTGATAGCTCCATCTCACACTGGCAAAGCTCTTTGTACCACTCTGGGACAGCTGCTCTGATGCCAAGAATTCCTCACAGGCTGGCCAGCCCTTGTGGTGCTACCAGGGAAGCTCCAGTTTCAGCAAAGAATTTGATGGTTGTCTGGCAAGTGTATAAATCATAAAAGTAGCTTTGTTCTGCAACACTTCAAACCTTTTGGGCTCTCTCATACGGCTGCAGTTTGCTGGCACTTGCTGTTCAATTTATATAAGCCAGGCTGTGCAAACTCATCCCTTTCCAGGCTGCAGGCAGCCTGTCACACCGCACAGGGATGCTGCCCCACGAGTCCAAGCTGCATTTTGCTGACAGCAGGGCTTTTTCTGAAAAAGGTGCAGCCTTTTTTCAAGATTTAATTTCACAGGAAACCCAGTGGAATCCAGGATTTTAAAACCAATTCCCTTCCATAAAATCAGGAGGCTGCATCCAGGCAAGCCCTGTGCCCTGGAAAGGAAAGCCAGGGAGCAGAGCTCTCAGTTTTGCCCAAATCAACTCCAGTCCAGCCGGCAGCAGAGCAAAAGTTGCCTTATCCCAGAAGATGGGGAGGATGCAAGGCAGACAGGGACTGGGAATTTTCCAACCACAGGTTAGAAAATGTCGTAAACAAAGAGGATTTCAGACACTTCGTGCTGGATTCCCACCAATCTGTAGGCAAAGCACTATTGCCCAAAAATTCCCTGCAAGAGTGCATTGTGTGGGTGCAGGAAAAGCCCCCGTTATGCCTGTCCATGGTATGTGGCATTTATTGCCCACACAGCCCCCGCCAGAGGGCATTGGTAGGAGTGACAGCAGCCAAGCACGTCTGTGCCTCCACACCCACAGCTGCCTGCGAAGAAGGTGGTGGCAAGAGAAATTCCCTTTGTAGACACAGCCCAGGGCAAAGGCAGCATTTGAGGCCCTGGGTGCCTCCAGGAGAGAGGGAATGGGGGCAGAGGCTGCCATGCTGAGCACTGGTCCCACCCTACCTGCTACCCTACAGCCGGCCAGGTGGGAAAGAAGCATTATGTGGGCAGGGAATGGGTGTATCCAGAGAGGGCTGGGCCAGGCTTTTATCTGCTGTGAATCTACACAGTGCCTTTGATGTTTGTGGGTCTGACTGGTAGGTTGGTGCAGGAGCCCTGTGATAATAAGGTGAAGCCAGTGGAACCTGCTCAGACACTCATTTGCTCATTTGAAAATCAGGATTTTATGGAGCTGCCGAGCAAGGAGAGCATCTGTGCAATGCTACGTGGGGCTATGCAGGTACCCAAGCCAGAGGCAGGTGATAAATGAGCAAGGAAGAACTGGAAAGAAAAAAAGCTTCGGTTTTCAGTAAAATCTCTGAATCTCTTCCCAATGCAAAGCACTGTGAATGGTTAAATTGTTCAGCCATTCAAGCCTTTTACTCAGCCTAGGTCAGGTGTTTCCAAACTGTTCTTAAAAAGACCGTCTAAATATAAGGGATGTCACAATGAGGGTTGCATAAAAAAAAAAATGGAGTAAACATTAGTTCAGGCTCAACACACTTTTCCCTTCTCACCTCAGTAGTTGCACTGCTGGACTCTCCCATCCCAACAGGTTGCCAGAGCTCCTTGCTGGGCTGCAATTTCCTTTCTGCCTCTCCCCAGCAGTGCAGGCTGTGGCACAGGCCGGTGGTAGCTTCTCCCCATGATGCTGAGGTGAGCTGGGGGAATCAGTCAGTATAGCTGTGGCAGGGTCAGGGCTCTGATGGGCACATCAAGACCCCTGAGTGCTCAGCTCTCTGACAGCTGGAAAGGACACATGGTGAAGATGGACATGATTATACATCCTCATTATAAGTGATGTTTAAATGCCCTGTGGTCCACAAGAGTCCTGGGGAAGGACAGTTTTATGAAGTTCTACCCTATATCCTAAAGGCCAAGGGAAAATGCAGGTTGTAGTGAAATGAAAAAGGACCATCATTTGGGATCCTAGACAAAAAATTTGGGTGGGGAAGAAACATATTTCAAAGCTTAAGCTATGTATATGTATATATATATTTCTAGATGTGTCTTTATGTACGTATATACATACACCTCTTTAATCACTGAGATACACAAACATGCAGTGCACACACACGTGCCCACGTGTCTGTCCACTGCCCCTTTGCTAAGTGCAACCCAGCACCACGTCCCTGACCCCCTTGAAAGGTCAAGGCCCAGCCTGTTGGGGAAATTGATTGTCCAAACCAATTTGAAGACTGAGAGCACAAGGACACAATGAAAGCAAAGGCTGCAAAACACACATTTTTACAGCCAGCTTCCATTCCTGTTGGTCCCCCAGTCTCCAGGCATGGTGCAAATCTGGAAGAACACAGTCCCATAGTGCTGTCACCCCTCTTGTGTTTGTCATGTCCATCATGCCCTGCTAAGGCTGGCAGTGGCACACCACCGTGTGTGCAACCCTGCCTGTGCCATCTGTGACATGGGCAGCAGGAGACACAGCCTACTTTGTTCTTCAGAAGGAGAAAACAGTTCAGAAGTTTTCACTGGCCAGACCATTTCACCTCTCTCTCCCTCCATCCAGAGTCTTCCATATCAGATGGACTATTAAATGCTCTAGTATATGCAAGGGTGCACTGGTACTGCTTGTTTCCCAATAGCAAATGCCAAAGTGGACAGGCTGTTTTACACTTACCATGAAAAACAAATTTTTCACTCATTTATTCAGTATGTGAACAAGCACTAACACCACTGAAACCTCTCAAATAACATCCTGCAGTAAATGAGATCCAAAGGGGCTTGGGATCCCCAAAAGGGGCAGTTTAGGGGACAGAAAAACACTAAAGCTGAGGAAAAGCCTAATGAAGGAGGCAGGGGATGGGTGGAAAAACAAAGCACCTACCTGGAGGCCATAAGAAATGTTTCCTACAGGAAATTAAAACTCGTAAGTCATGCATGCCCACCTAAGCCCGTGCCAGGAAGAAGAAATAAAGGAAGGGGAAGGGGAGGAAAGCAGGGAAGGGAAGCAGCTACAGCAGGAACAGTATTCAATAACCAGTAGTTTAGACTCAGATTTCAAAGCCTCAGAAGGACATTAGTTGATGTAGAAAGGGTTGGGAAGACAGCACTGTGGCAAGGCTTCAGTATCTGCAGCTTGTGCCAGCACTGTGGACCTGAGCAAACCCTCTGGATGTATGATGTCCCAACTCAGGATCCCCTCATTCCCTTGGGCACCCTGAGCCACAGCTTGCACACAGGGCAATGGAGAACACTAGCAGTGTCCAAATCCCAGGGCAGAGGAGAGGACAAAAGAGCTGCTGGTTTGCAGATGCTCTTGGCTGTGGCTACAGGACCTCCTGCAAAGAGAGAGGGGAGGTGGTGATGGTAACAGTCAGCAGAAGGAGAGGTTCAAGGGAGAACAGCAGGAAGGAGAGTGGCCAAAATCATGCAGAAGACTCACATGAGGTCCTGCAGGAGGGCAGGGAAAGGTTGGGAAGGGCTGTGAGGAGGACAGGCCCATTGAGCTGCAGGAGAGGGCATTTTCTGTGGCCAGTCAGTGGGCTGCACAGAGGAAAGATGCTCACATGTCTTATAAAGGCCAAAGCAAGTTTCCCAAGGGGAAGCCCCTGCTTCTTCCTGCAACCTTTCCCACTGGGATTTTTAGTAGTTTGCTCCATTTTTCATTATTTTTTTTTTGACATCTTCCTGAAGGCCTCCTATTTCTTACCAACACCACTTACCACCCGCTCACAGGACTTTACTGCTGACCTCTGTCTGAGGCTAATAAAAGGTAGAAATGCCTTTGCCCAGCTGCTGCTGCTTCTCCAGGATAGTGGGAAAAACCAAGGCTTGCAAGAAGCTGCCCTGTTAGGATGAGCAGTCACTCCATGGGACAGGTACATCAGGTCTGCAGCTATTTCATCCGTCTTTCTGGAGGCAGCCACTCTAGGCAGCCCTGGACTGGCTGCAGGGAAAACCCTCCCTGGGTGGCCCAGCCCAGTCAAGACTGATTGACCATCTTTTCTCTGTTCCCTTTGAGATCTTATAGTCTGCAGAAGATACTTCTAGGCTTTCTTGTTGGTGGCTTGTTTTATCTCAAATGTGATGCCTGTCACTGAAGCTCTCAGAGGAGAACCACACTGCTGTGAAGGGGGAAAGGAGAGGTATCAACGTGGCTGTAGTAAGGAAGGAGGAAAAAATATACCAATTACTTTTGATTTTTCTATTTTCCTAACTGTCTGGTCATTTAATTAATCTCCTTTTCACTTCCTAATTTTTCCTCTGTGATTGTTCAGGGATTTTTTCCTCTCACAGACCTCCTCATCCTCACAGCACACCTGCTCCCTTGGGCCCAGAGAAAAGGGAATTACATGCACCTTTGCATAGTTTATGACAATATGCATACCTACACAGCACTTCCCAAGATCAAGGGTGAAGGGTGAAAGCTCTGCCCTACTAAGCCCAAGAAGGGGACAGAGGAAGCATCATTTCTGCTGATCCTGAAACAGCCAATTTCATCAGACTTCTCACAGAGAGACCTTTTCTTTTTTCCTCAAAACTTAAGGAAGTTGGTGTCCTGGAGTCCCCCGAGCCTGATGTTTATTCCTCTGACAAAGCAGGTTGGGGTTAGACAACAGCAGACACAAGTGTGTGGTTTGATTCTGGTCTGACACCACTGCTGTCTTCTGCACCAGAACAGATGTCCCCAGAGATGCTCTGTGTTCACCTTTCAGTCCAGCCCTGGTTAACAGGGCAGCAAAGCTTGCCACTCAGGCCCAGGCAGAACCTGAACTGTGCTAAACATTGCTGTTAATGGCTGTAGTTTTCACAGTGTAGAAACACGAGTCTAAGGAAAACAACCGCAGAAGAACTGAGCTATTTCACACAGGCTCGCAAAGCTTGCATTCAGGAGAAAGTGACCTCTTACTGCTGTCTGGCTGGACTGTCCTGGCCCCAGCACCTTCCATAAAAAGCCTTTCCCAATCTGGAGACCTCAAACCATCTCAGCTCTCTCAGCAGCATGAGTATCTGTACGGGGCAGTGACTGCAGGCACTGTCCAGGACAGTCACATTTGATGAAAAGGGAGTCCTTCCATTAAACAGGTACAGGAAAAACACAGCCAGCAGAAGATTTTGAAGTATTTTTCTGATTATTTATGGTCATTTTTTTCTGGCTTACCAGCAAAGAGGGATCTGTCTCATTCAGAGTGACAAGGAATATGAACATGCAGCACTCGTGTTGAGGGCAAGTATCTGTCATGGCACTGTCCTTAAACTCTTCTATCAGCATTACTCACTCATGCACACCAGAGAGCTAAAAACAAATAAAAAAGGTTATTTTGCTTGTGCTTTGGAAAATGCTTGAATAAAAAAGATATTTTTTTTTTCATTTAAGAAAAAAGAGACCACAATATATCACCACATCCCATGGACTCTTGGTCAACATTCTAAGGCAGGGCCTCAAGAAGAAATAAGGTCTTCGTTCTCTAGTAACAGGACATGTCTGGGATGTTACCAGGACAAACTTACTGTGGGTCTCCAAGCAAAACAGAAGTGTGAGGTTAATACACATGAGCATTTGGGTCGCTCTGCACTGACTATGCCCTCCTAGCAAACACCCAGCAAAACAGGTAGAAGAACAGTAAAACCAAAAGTGGTATGTCACATACACTTATTTTTAAACATGGTAAGAACTGTACATCTCATCTGAAAGTAATATTTTAAAAATAAAGCATCCTCCGGCTTCATCATCACTATATATTTTATGCAGGAGTTACCACAGTGGGAAAGATTCAAGCTCCAGCCTGTTCAATATCCAGAAGCCTCATTATGTGCACATTATGAGTATTAGTCTAGTCTTTGCTCTGATTTTTTTACTTTCGTGGCTTTCTGCATGGAGAACACCTTAAAATTTCTGATTTTCCCAGGGTTGAGGTAATTTTCTGTATCCTGTGGGATTTACCTTAAGCCTGGCTCAGAGTCTTGAGGGCTTTTTTACCTTACTATATCTCAGCTTGGCTTTAGCCAGAACTCATCTCGGTACAAGCTGTATTTTATTATGTATTTTTGTTGCTAACTTAATTTATGTAAATAAGAGATATGAGGCTCGCTCTCTGCCAGATTAGTAGTAAGCCAAATAGCAGCCTGAAGCTTCTGTCTAAAAGGCTGAAAAGAAGATGCAATAAACTTCTGTCCTCTTCAGCAAGGGAGTGAGGCCTAAATAGGTGTCAGATCTCTTCATTCAGCTCAGATGTTTTGACCTGAGCAACCCTCTGTTCTTGTGAAAACAGAAACTGGCCCCTAGGAACCAAAATATCTGCAGTTGGCAGGGGCTTGGGCATGAGCAGGCTGGGCTAGTAACCTGTTATGGGTCCCTCTGGGGCTGGAAGCAGGATGGTGGAGCAGAGGGACCACTCACCAAGAGGAGAAAATTACTTTTTTTTCCCTAGAGTTATTTATTTTTTCACAACACAAATAGTTAGGACTGTTTCAAAGACTATTCCTTCCCCTAAGTGATGCCACAATGTGCTACATCACCTGCATCAGAGCACTGCACTCTTCAGAAAAAAAGGCACTATATCAGAAAATACAAATGTGCTGCAATGGGGACAAAATAAGACATCTAAACCTCCTGCATTAAACTAGAGGAGAATAAACCAGGAGACAACTCTGATGGACTTTGAATAGCTCAGCAGAGAGTGCTTACAACCTCTTTGGCAGGTGCTGTCTCCAAGGGAGAGTGGGAGGGCTCTCAGTCAATTGGCACAAATTATCACACATGAGAACTTAAGGCCCTGTGACTTGGAAATCTTCTGGATATGTCTGCATGTTGATGGCTCGAGTAGTCTGACAGAATAAAGGGAATTTTTTACTGCAGCTATTTAGGCTATATTTGTACCAAAAGGTACTGGTTCAGAAGTGACTTGTCCTCTGGAAAACCACAGATAAATGTTGGCTTGTACTGAAAAGGAGAAGGAAAGTCAGAAATGGAGACTTCCATGGAAATTGATCTTTCTTCTGCCCTTTAAACACTCCTGTCCAAGATGAGGTGCCTGCCACCCTACAAAAGCCATCCAGCCTGGCATGAGTGGATCCAACGTAAAATATTATTTCTGTAGCATGGCCAGCCACTCCTCCCAGACACTCATTCTGGATGTCTCCACTCTCAAACTTGTGAATTAATTTTGATGTATTTGTGGGTTTTTTAAACAGCATCTTCAACTCTGTTTAGGAGAAGGAGGAAAGCAGTAACAGATGTCATTTTCCCCCCTACCTTTGCCCTTTAGCAGAACCACACTGTAGTGTCAGCACTCCCATTACAAAATCTCAGTATCACACAGTTGGAAGCTTAGAAGACAAACGGCCAGCTGTTGACGGGCCAAATGTGAACCCCTGGTGAACTCTATTATCCTCCACCTTCAGGACAGAACTGGCAGCTAAATCTGCCTTCACCAAACCAAGCTGTGCCTGGGGGAAGGGTAGCTGCAGCGGTGGCACAGGGGTGAGGGAGAAAATCGCACAAACCTGCACTGAGCCTTACAGGCTGTGTCCATTTACAGGTTTGGTGGCTCAACACACTGTGACATGCCTTTGCAATGGCTTTGCACCGGCTGGAAACGTGTTGTCCTCTTTCAGTGCACTTTGCAAGGGGGGCAGCCATGCCTCGGAACCCCTATTGTGGTGTCAGGATTTCATCTGCAGCGACGGCAGCTGTGTGAATTTTATTAGCAAAGGCTTTCGGTCTTTAATAGTTTCCACTGAGAGAATGAAAAAAAAAAAATAAGCAAAAGAAAACAACAATGCTGTGAAGTGGTTTGCTGCATTCATGCTCTGCAGACCATATGCACACATGCTGGCAGGCAGCGTGGCAGGCGGGACTTTACTCATGACGTGAGTTGTGGTCGACAAAGGAAGCTAAAAAAGGAACTTGGGGTTTCTATTAATCGAATGGGGGTGGGGGGAGGGAGGGGGGGGATGTATGGGCTTACAGGAATCTAGGATGTACTGCTGCAGATTTACACACAGCACAGGAGATGTGTGCCTCAGAGATATGTAGCAGAGCACCCAGAACAAGCGGTCCTGGAAACTGAAAGCTGCTTCCAAGAAATGTTGAAGGTCCAAGCTGCTGTTGCTCAACATTTTCAAGGGAAAACATGGAAGAACCACACTTGTCTTCCTGCTCCTCTGGGATGTTTCAGGTATCAGACACAGTTTCCCTAAGAGTGAACAAAGATAAAATCAACAACTTGTGAGCTGACAGCATATGGGGCTGTGTCTCCACATGTGGCAGGGATTCTACACCCTCAGCTTGCAGGTTGAGGGGCTTCTTGATGCCTTGAATGTCTGAAGAGCTGAAAGAATGGACCAATCCTGGCAGCTCATTCTCTGGTTTAAGGCGTGCCTTTCACCTCCCCCCACAAGAAATAGACTTTTCTTTAGATACTGAGAAGACAGTCCATGGGGTTTTCCTGTTTATAAACATTTCATCATATTAACTTCCTCTTAACCTTCTCATTGGGGTTAATAGTTATCTCACTAATAGCTGGGAGAAAACAGCACAATTTCTCTTGGAGATCACTGTTTGGAGACTGATTTATCTGTTTGGAACAAGCACCATTCTTTACAGCCACAATTCTCCTCTTTGGAAATCCCCCTACATTTTCCTGAATTTCTTGGGGAAAAAAAAACCTGTTTCCAAGAGCTAGGGCCACTTTCTGTAGGCTACTCATACCTTCTGAGCAACACAGCACTTCCTCTTCCATAAGAAAATGTCAGTCACTGCTTCTCACAGCAATTCTGTGGTTCAGCCTGAACAAACAAATTGCTTTTTTAGTGAGCCTAAAGGAGGTTTTCTTCCTTTTTTTTTTTTTTTTTAACTTATCAAGAGATCATTTGATGCTATTGTTCACTTTCAGAAGGAGTCCAGGTCCAAGAATGAATGCTGTCAGGTAAAGCCAATCCTGAAGCTGCTCAAACCGATGTCAAATTTGGAATCAATATCAGCAACACTCATTTATCATTTGTGCTGTGATATGAGTCAGATTCATGAGTTAGGTTACAGATTTCACCATCCCTCAGGCTAGCCACTGCCAAAACACATCCAGAGAATTATTTTTTTCCTCTGCAATGATCTTACAATCTTCATCTCTAAGGGATCTTAAAATAACTGTGAAGGACCAAAGATGGTCAAAAAGGCAAAATTCTCACATAATTTCGGTTTGGGACAGCTTAAGGTCTAGGAATGATACAAAACAACAGAGGAACCAAAGATTCTGTTCTCATAACTTCAGTCTCAAGTTGCCCAAGGGACCATCTTGTCTCACACCAAGTCCACTAGAACTTCAGCATTTTGGGCACTGGACCCTCAAAATCCAGACTCAGCCCCTTACCTCTTACGGTCTCAGCTAGGGTAGGGTTGAAGAGAGTCCTAATAAAGAAACCCTTATTCCTCCATCCCTTTCATCCCTTTCAGGCTGTACAGATCCAAGATTCTGGTTTTGCCTTTTTTTCTCTAATTACATGTGAAACCAAAGCCCAGGAAAACAGAGTTATTTCAAAGAACATACCAACAGCTTCCCCATGGCCCCTACAAAATTAGAGAAGACCACTACCTCTTTCTGTGAGTGCCTCTTAGGGGAAATGGTTGGCTCATGCAATTGTCATGTACAAAGAATTAAAACCCCATTCCCCATGGATGGAGAGGGCAGAACATCATTATTCATGACACTGCATCCAGAAGAGTGGCCCACCTATGCTGACTGCTTTACTGTGTATGCTTTCCTTTGCTGCAAATGATTATGTCACACCACATGTCACTAGTACAGGTGTTTTATAACAATGTCCTGGCCAAACTCCAATAATTACATTCCCTCTACCTAAATTTCCTCTGCAGATTCATCCAAGCACAATCATTAGGTCTCCTTTGCCAAAGTGTTCTTTTGTGCAGGGTAGAGCAGCTGCCACCCTCACCAGAAGCAGCTGCATTGAAGTGCAGGGAAACCAAACTGCCTTACAGGAGCATGAGACTGTAAAGTGGGATCAGATCCTTCAGAGCAAAAGGTGATTTTGAAATGCAAGACTTTGAGATCTGCACTCCTTCCACCATGCTCCATCACCACTCAGTGTATCAAAATGGCTTGATGAGCGTTGAACCCAAGGCCAGAGCCAGGGCCAGAAAGCATGAGGGATAGGACTTACAAGGATAGGACAAGGATGGAGAGGTACCAAGGACTGGACCCTCTACTGGTGAGGACCAGTGGCATGGGTGGCAGAAGGAGTCATGCACAGAGCCCACCCTGTGTGCTTGGGTACCAGAAGAGACTGTGATTTTTTTTTAACAGTCAGTTTAGGAAACCACTATGATTTTAACAGACAATTCTACAAAACAGGCCTGAAGTGCCTCTAGCACAGCCCAAGTCCTAACAGCATCCAAGCTGTCCTTGACTCTGCTCTGCATTTAAAATTAATTCCAGGGATCATTATAACCTGGAAAAAGCATAACAGAACTAGATTTAGGACAGAGCAACTGAGGTGACTGCCCAGCACCCAAAACTAGAGGGGAGACAGCAGCAAAAGTCAGCTCCCCCAAGGGGGGCAGGGAAGACCAAGCCCTGCCTTTGCCCCATGCCCCAGATTTTAATGCCTACTGTGCAGTGAGAGAAGCAGGACTAGGTCAACATAAGCAAGAGAGGTGAGGAACAAAGACCCCACACAGAGTAACAGTGAGGTGACTTAAACATTCACAGGCTCACTCCACGCAGGAGGGCGGGGAGAAGTCAAATTTTGTGCAAGAGGACCGTAAATTTCCTGTTCGAATCTGTACATCAGGTTTCCCAGAAGCAAAGCCACTGTTTTCAAAGTGTTCCAGGCTGGTGTACAGGGCAGTGTCTCGGCGATTGCAATCTGGTGCTGCGGGGCTGGTTTTTACACTTGCAGGCGCCGCAGACAGTGTCAGCCTAAGGTTAATGTGAGCAACTCTGATTGGAGGAAACCACGTTTCAAAACCTCATAGCATCGTACCCATGTTTTCCAGGACACATCCCACCCAAAAAGCCACTGGAGAGGGGGAGAGGGCCACGGTGACCTCCTAGCTGGGTAAGGTCTGTGATGCGCTCTACTGAACGCCACCTCTGTAGAGACACAGAAGCCTTGTTGCAAAACAAGCTCTGGGTTCGCAGTGAGAGAGGAGAGCACTGAGAGCAAAACTGTGAGCAAAAGTGAAGACATCCTGGTTTCAGTTCCAGCCACAAGAACTGGGTGAACCTGAACCTGACCCAAATTACACGAAGATATTTGCATCACAATGAAAACACGTTGCTACTGCGGCAAGGGTGGTTGGTGCCCTGCCTTCCCTGCCCCACCCCCTCCCCACTTTTCTGGAAGAAAGATTTCTGTAGCACAAGGTTTTTTGCTCAACCCACCGCTTCCTCATTTGTCCCTGACTACTTCTCCATCCAGGGCTGTAGGGACTCAGCCTGAGCCCACTGGTCCAAGATCCCAGCCCTGAGAAGAAAGGAAAGACTCCAGCCTCCTACTTCCACTGTCGCTGCAAGCCTGAGGGGAGGGGAAACTAAGGGAACTATTTCTCTTTCCAATTAGCCAGCAATGTAAAGTGGCCAGCCGATGAGGGATAGCGCGAACTGCCCACAGGGAAAGGGCATCCTCCCTTTTGCAAGAGCTGGAAGCACGGCTGCAAAAACTGGCTAACCCCAAACAGCTTCCCGGGAAGTTTGGCACCTTGTTCAGAGTAGCTTGTAAATGCACCCGGCACCCCCGCCCCCCGGCTTCATCTCCCTCTACAGACAATCTTCTGGTCCTGTTAATTTGTTACTTCCTATGTGAAAGCCTTTTCTTCCTGAATTCTCCCCTTTCTCCAGGAAAAAAAAAAATCTCGGTTAGGATTCCCAAACTCGGTTGGGTTCTCTTGGCATGCACTTAACTTCTGTGTCCTTCAGGGACTTGTCACCGTGACCTTCTGGGGGAAAAAAAAAGGTAACTTCATTTTGTTTCTTTTCCATATATAGCACTTAACCATCTTGCCCCCCCCAAAGAGAGCAAGGAAATAAATACTCAAAAATACTGTGTTTTCAGCAATATATGAAACAAAATTCTTCCACAAACCTTATCTCAGCAAATGTACATTCATTGTGAAACTTCAGTTTGAAGAGAAAGATTTCCTTGCTAAGAGGTAAATGAAGTGGAAGCTGAAATGAAACACTGTGCTGGCCATGCTGCTCGTAGGTTGTCTGCAGGCTCACGAGGCATGTCTTGGTACCTTGTGCCAGTGATGGCTGGAAGGATGTCAGAACTGTGTGCAGAATGTCTGCATCCAGGGGTGGACTCTGAGCTGGTGTTGGCCAGCACAGCTCAGAGAGCTTACCTGGGCCTGGCTGATTTGCACCACTGCACAGGTGGTCTTCACTGCTGGATGGTACTCTGGGGTGGCAGCGATAGCAATGCCAAGCCTGCCAGTGCTGCTTTGGCAGCAGTCACTGTCTAATACTGCTCCCTTATTTTCTGGGCTAAATGGCAAGTGTTTTTCCCACCAGGTGTCACTGTGTGCTCAGCCTGGCCCCATGTTGTGCTGTACAGAGGTGTGGGAGCCCAGAAGTGGTGATGCCCGCATGGGGAAGCAAGCAGGCATAAACTGGGAAAAAAGAGCAACCTCTCCTGCGTTGTTGTGTTTTTCCTTGTGCAAAG
>JAWWES010000041.1:64132008-64162341 GCA_035583135.1 Lophotriccus pileatus
TGGATTATATAGTATAAATCTGCCTCTAGAAGCACTGGACTTTTAATAGAGAAAATCTTTCTATTATTATGCTACAGATTATGACTGCTGAATGTATTTTTGGTCTAACCTTGAAAGAGGAAAAATGAGAGGACTTCTGCTAAAACAACAAGCCAACATCCCACAGTGGCATTTCTGCAGATGTTCCGGGCAGGGCAAATTTGGCCACTTTATCTTTGCTCAAATTGAAGTAAGTGAGCATCTGGATTCCTTTCTGGAAATAAAACTTTACATATTTGCAGCTATGAAAGGCATGCAAGGTGGAGAAGACTGTGAGTTTTACATATCCAAGCAAGACTCTGTTTTTCTCTGACAAAAAAATGCCTCAGATTTTCCTTCCCCGTTACCTGTTTCTCTGGCCATGGCACTGCTGTTATTTACCCTTCTCTGCCTTTTGGGTTTTTAATATAAGGGAACCTGCAGTGAATGTTCTGATGGGCATAGAGAGAGATCAAGGAAAAAAAGCGTGGAAACCTCTGTGTGCTTCTTCTGCAACACCTGCACGGTTATCTATGAAGCAACAATCTTTTTACTCTTCATTCCATTCTCTCCTAGACTAATTTTGTTCTTTAATTATGACTCCTGGCAACCTTCAGTACAAATGAGGATTTTCCTCCTTTAGGTGATGCATGTTCTTGGCTCTGAGGAGGAGGCTTGTCTGTCAAAACATTAGCTGTCTCTTTTATATGTTAAGTATTAATTGTATTTATCTTCGAATTATTTTCAAATACTGGAGGCATTCTTCCCCGTATTGGAATGCAACAAGTGCTTAATTTCAAGTCTTCATGTTATTCTTGTTCAGATATGAGGCCAAAAAAAGAGTAATTAAATTCTCATTTAAACCCCAATTCCTTAAATACATCTATTCTCTTACCACACACAGTCTCTTTACTAGCCCCACACTCTTTTACAGGAGGCAGGAGCCTGCAACCCATGGGGACAGGTACAGCCCACAGCTTCATTTCAGATGGCCTGAAACCACATTATTATTATTATTATTATTATTATTATTATTATTATTACACCATTTACTGGGTAACACTAAGGCATGTGTTAATGTGTGGCAGACCAAAGGCACTCAAAAGACTTATTGGTCCCTCAGCAAGGAAAGAATTTCTTGTCTTTGATGCAAAGGAAGGAGTTCATGACTCACCACCACCTAATGCAGGGGCTCTTTTCCTCTGCTAGACATGCCCTGTGATAGCCTTTACCCACACTCTCATCTGGAGCCATCATGAATTTATTGCTTCCAGCAGAAAGAAAATGAAGGGTTAAATCTGGAGTGGTCTGAGGAGAAGCAAGAGACATAGGTGGTTTGTGTGCTCTGTGCACTCAGGGCCAAAATGAGTACATTATTTTGGCAGCATAGAACCACGCTGACCTGCACACTGGCCCCCCAGTGCCTCCAATGGCTATGGCATTATTCTTCTCTTCTACTGAAGGCTTCTTTGTGTGAGCCAAAGAAAGGGAGCTCCAACATCTCTTGCTCACAAAGGCATCACTCCTTTACAAACTGAATGAAACCACCGCTTGGTTTTGTTCTGCCAAAGGAAGAGACAGCAGAGGGAATGTGGTCACAGCCGGCCTGCTCAAAACTCCCACTGAGACCACAGAAGATGTGACTTCAATGCTTTGAGATACCCAGAACCCCAAACCCTAAAAATGCATTTAAGGCAGCGCAAGATGCAGATAAAACTTAGGCAAGAGGCACAAAAATAGAGCCCTGTATCCATAGCAACACACTCGCTCAAGAACTCCAGCATGCCACTTTGTCGAGGCCACCACAAAGCTCTCCCCAGAACTCAGGATGGATACCTCAAGAGCAAAAAGAGCATTTCAGAAACATGTAGGAGGGGAAGGCCTCCATGCCTCGTGCCTTGTGCCACCTTCCCTTTATCCCGAGGGGCAGTCCGCCCTGTCGTGCATTTGAGCAAGGAGCACACCACCACGGCGATGAATCCCTGTTTTCCATTGCAAGGAAGCATGACTCACAGTCCCCATCATGACCCAGAGATCTGTGGTATCCAAAGCAAACACAGCTAGCAAGGCTGTTCAACAAACAATCAACAATCATCCTGCTAGCAGTCCACCCCATGAAATGCCACAATTTAAGGGTTTTTTTCCTCCCTTTGTCCCTCGCTGTTCTCTTCCCTCATTCATTCTCAAAGAGGACAGTCATAAGCAGAGCCTGCCATGCATAACCTCACCTTCCCACCCAAGCTAAGCCTGGAAGAGCCTGTGGAGGCTTGAACAACATCCTTCTTGGTTTCCATCACAGGTCCCAATGCCTGTTGGATGACGCCACTAAGAATATTCAGGAAGAAACTAAATCTTCCCCTCCCTCAGGAAACTGCTTTGACTTTAGCGCTTTTAGTAACCCCATCTCCCCTTTAGAGGTGTGGAGGGAAACAGCTGGCACAAGGACCATGGTAAGTAATACACAAGCTCCCTGCTGTGCCAAAAAGGAGACTTAGAGCCTGAGCTCCAGCATCTGGGAGCCACCAGTTCACAGCCACCAGATTCAGCATGTAACTGGATGGTCTCCATTGTCACTTGTCCTGAGTGACTCAGGAGGCTGGGAGAAGGAGGAAGAGGACTGAAAAGCAGACAGTGACAGTCCTCTGGGCTGCAACACCAGGGATGGGAGCCAGATGCATTCAGCATCCTCAGGCATCATTGGAGAGGGCACCAATACACCATCTTTGTCACTGACATGAGAGGACTTCAGGTGCTTCCCTCATCCCCACCTCACACACATGCCCAGTGGTCCACTGCACATACAGGTTGCAGACAGCTGGCATCAGCAAAGAATCTGGGTATGATTTTGCACAGTCTGCAATGAGTTTTTGATCTTTGCTGATATGATCTTCTAGGCCACCAACTGGCTTTGCAGTGCCTGCCAGTAGGCAGCGGGTATGAGGCTGCTGCATTCTGGCCATCAAATAGCAATCATGTGTTAATGACTTTCAGTTTATTCCCTGTGCTACCTGGTTCAGATTTGTGAAACGCTTGCTAATATGTTTTCAGATTAAATGGGCCTTTTCTTCTCTTAATGTATGTGCCTAAAAATAACAGGAGTTGCACAGTCATGTCAAGAGATTAAATTACCCTGAAGTCTGCAGAGGGATTACAGCTGTCTGAAAACAATATGTGTATACTTTATTCAGCAATGGTGTGCTTAGTCAAGACAAA
The DNA here is from genome assembly GCA_035583135.1 of Lophotriccus pileatus. NCBI lineage: Eukaryota > Metazoa > Chordata > Aves > Passeriformes > Tyrannidae > Lophotriccus > Lophotriccus pileatus. The sequence continues at coordinate 64,135,240 of JAWWES010000041.1, forward strand.
TTTAAGTGGTCATGAAGACTGCTTTGTTTCTCTATTAGTGCTTGTTAAACGCTGCATAAAAACACAGTGGTGTGAATGGCCAGACATCCACCACCAAGTCTGTTTCAGCAATCACCCTGCACAAAGCAAACACAAAAATCAATACAGCCACCCAGCAGGTTCCAGGTTTGACTTTCCAAAGGACTGTTCTACAGAGCGGAATGTATGATAATACAGCCATATACAACCATATCCAAACCTGCCTGACAGTTTATATTGTAGAGCCATGATCCTACCAAACTAAATAAGAGAGTGACACTTTCCCCTCCTGAGTTCTCATTCCTTGCCCCCTTAGTAATATTTGCAATGTCTGAACCAGGTGCCTAGACTCTCACATTAATTTGTAAGGGGAATTACACACCTACATTGTCAGCTGCAAAGCCCAAATACAGGGAGGAAGAAGCTGCATGACTTGGGCAAAAGAGAAATCCTCATGAGAAAGGTATGCCTGTCACCCTGCCTGCTGGTGCTTCATCCACTGAAATGTAGAAAGACATCTCCTTGCAGGCAGGCAGGCAGCCCTGCATGCTGTCCTGAAGAGATGGCCAGCAATAGCAGCACCATCTGGGTCTTCAATAGCTTGGTGCAGACAATGTGCCTACCTGATCCAGGATCTCACAGGACTGAGTCAGCCATGCTCAGTAGTCCTGGGCAGACCTTGACACCTCACCATCATCATATGAAAGCAGGTACTGGGGAACAATGAGGTACTCAGACAACACAGAGTTGTAAGGACAGACGTTTGGGATTTAGGTGCCTAACATAAAAAGCCAGGCTCTGGCTCCAGTCTCTAACAGATTAACCTACAGTGATGGTGCCACCTCCCTTACAGCCAGAGACAGACAGTCAAGTGCAGATATCAGATCCTCAGGAGAATCAGGTAATAACCCTGAATATTAGCACAAACCACCAGCCAGAGAGGTTTTGGATTCAGAGGTAAGGTTCAGTCTGGGTGAGAAGTGTAGAAAAAAACAGACATTGCAGAGGATAAAAAGACATACTGGATATGGGGAAAAACACCAGGAACAAAAGGTGGTGGAAAGGCAATACAAAGACATTTGAGCATTTGCAGGACTCAGTGCTTCTCTGGAATGACTCAGCCCTGCATAGTAAGGTCTCTGTAACACAGACAAAATCTAATGCATCACCCCATCCTACACTGGAGGTGGATTAGCCTGGACTTGAAACTGCATTCACCTGAGCTCCAGGAGAGGAGGAGGTTAGCCCACAGCAGCTCTGTTATGCCTCTGCTTCATCCCCACTTGTTTTATATTTGCAGTGAGAAGTGGCTGGTGGAGCAGCTGAACCTTCGGCTTGCAATTCTTCTGCCAGCAGAGTCCCCTCTGTGAACAGAATTTGCTGCTGCCCATCTGCAGCCAAAACCTCACCCTATCCTCTGATACTCACTTGTCCAGAAAAGTTCACTTCAAAAGCAACAGCTGCTCTTCAAAGGGGCAACAAATTGAAGCAAAGTGGAGAATCAGTGGCCCACCCAGCCTTGGCCTGAGTTTCCTGCAAGTCTTTGGAGGGGCCCTGGCCCAGACTGCAGAGCAATTGCAGAGCAAACAGGGAAGAGGTGAGAGGATGGGTTGTTTGTAACTTTTCTCAAAGAAGGAAAACCTTTACACTTTCTTTGTAAAAGTTCATTTCAGTGCAGATTAAAGATGGAGTATTATCTACCTCCACTGAGATCACACAAAAAAAAAATCAATGGCCATCTGTCAATTCTGAGTATTCCTGTAAAATTACAGACTTCCAGCCTCTGCTGGGGTACTAATGAAAAAGTGAAAATTGGTTTTTTGCCCTCATTTGATTGAAGAAATGCTGTAATTTTCTGTGGCTCGTGTAAAAAGCAGAAAACAATGTTCAGATTCTTCAGCATAAACCTGGTATCCTCAGTTTCTTGAGTCTTTTGGGATTGCCACTCTGGGTTACCATCATATAGTACTGAAAGGTCATACATAACAATAAATTGTCTCTCTCCATAAAGAGACACACTCTGGCAGCCTGGAAAAACTCCATCGTCCTGTGTGCTGTTTTACATGACTGAAAAAAGGTTTATCATATATGAGAAAACTTTACATTTATCAGGCTTCAAAACCAAAGCAAGCAAACAAACAAAAATTACTATTTATGCTTCATAAATTTTTTACAACAACAGTTTTTACAACTGTTCTTCCCTGATTTTGTTCACTGCATTTGATCAAAGACTTTCAAATTCAGATGGTTCCTTCTTCTCTCTCCCTGTACTCTCTTACCCTTTCTTACAGTGTACCTAAAATGGCAACTGCATTCCCAAATGGTTACTCAAGACCCATGGTCTGCAACTAAATGCCCTAATGAAAGTCTCATTCCTACCAAGGTTCATAAGCTCAGTTCAAAGTACTGATCATGACTTCAGTGGGCCAAGAGGAACAGACCATTTTCTGGTTTACACAACTTTTCCAAGGAGCATTACAGCATCCTCAGCCCTGAGATTTGTAGCAGGAGAGGTCTAATAACGGCCATGGGATTTCTGAATCACAGTTTTTTTATCTCATCAGGCAAAATAATAATTTCTATATCAGTTTTACCCTCCATAATTTCTCCACATTTACAAAACATTGTTTCACCAAACAACTTTTTTGGTTTTTTTTTTTTTAAGGCACACAGAATCTACAGAAAGGAATTCAGTGCACTGAACTCTTTGGCCAATGAAGAGACAAAGCACTCTTATTCGAAGCGAGTACTCACAAGCCCTTCATTTGGGGCTTCATGCAAACCCTATGCAGAACATCCAGGAACTGGGAAGGACAACCAGCTCAGAGGTATCTGGCTGTTTGGTTGGAAGCAGACACAATTTGAACCCAAGGTACAGCAGGTCTATCTCTCATGTGCCTGTTCCCTGCCTAAGTAGCACCACCACAAGCACAGCCTGTACTTCCTAATTCTGAGGAGAGGTGTTGCTTACTTATAAAGTATCATGATGATGCAGCTTCACCCCAAAAAGGGCTTCCCCAAACAACAGTGCTGTGCTGCATATTTATTATCTCCCAGTGCTTTCTCTACCAAATATGTTTCGTTTACTACAAAAATGTTTCTCTTTTCTAACCCAGACAGGTTTGTAACACCACCCACCTGACCACAGCGTCTGAGCAGCTTCCAGAATTGCATTCAGCAACATGCCTAACATTTGTCACATGTGGTTTGCTTGTTCACCCTCTTCCTCTTGCCCAGGGAAGGTCTGTGTATTCAGTGGCTTGTTTCATTTTGTCATTTTATCTTTAAGGTGCTTCCAGATATATTCTACCAAAGAGACATCAGCACCAGGAAGCACACCTTAAACAGAGAGCAGAAAGAAGTAAGTCTGTGATTCCCCTTGGTGGAATTTGGTCTTAGAGTGGTCCTTGAGAAACCCTCCATCTCCTGGACAGACAAGCTTAACAGTTCCTCTTGATGTAAAATTGTTCACTATGAGATTTGTGAGGCACTGCAACAGGGTGCCCAGAGAAGCTGCAGATGCCCCATCTGTGGAAACATTCAAGACCAGGTTGAGTGGAGCTCTGAGCAACATGATCTAATTGAAAATGCCCTTGCTCATTGCAGGAGTGGTTGAACTAGATATCCCTTAAAGGTCCCTTCCCCCCAAAACCATTCTGTGATTCCCTGATCCCTTCTGAAAGGCAAGAGTTTTGAATATGATCCTCAGTCTGACGACCTCAGAATGCTGAGTACAAATGAGGGGAATCCAAACTGCTTCATTGCTATTCAGTTGAAGAACCAAAGACCCTCTTTCTTTTTTCTGCTGAACAGATTAGCTAAATAAAATACCATCAGCATCACTGTTTTCGGACAAGAACGACACTTTAAGGTGAGAGTGACAGGTAGGAAGGACATGATGTGGTGGCACCAAGAGCAATTTCAAACAAATGGAGCAGTACAAAAGCAGATTGGATGGTGCAGTAAATGGCATCAGGAGGGAGTGATGCAGTAAGCTGTAGAAATTAGAGGTATGCTTTTAGGTTAGATTTTAAATGAATATAGTAGAGGACTTTACCTGCTACAGTGAGGTTAGCTGATCTTGGAGACTTCCACATCCTAGGATCTGGACTGATCAGGTCTGTCAAACTTTTCTTTCCATGGGGGACCTCAAACAGCTGGAAGGAGACAAGAAGGATGAAAGAAAAGGGGAACAAAAAATCATAGTCTTCAGTTCTTAGCATCTGGAAAACTCAAAACAACGTTCTAGCTCCTGCCCAAAAGATTTCTAGACAATACCTAGTGAATATTTCAGGTTTGTTTGTTTTTTTTTTCCTGAGGATGGAGCAGCTCGCAAGTACAGCAGGATCCAGGCAAGCCAAGAATCCAGCACCCAGGACACTCTCCAGAGAGAAAAGAAACTTGCCCTCCCATCCCCAGGCAGAAGAGTTAACGAATGTCTGCAAAATACTGGGTGCTCTCACCTCTCAGTGACTGGAGAAGGGGTACAGGTGGGCAAGGTGAAAGGAAAAGATGTAAAAGGTGGTCACAGAGCAACTTCTTTTGAAAGAAAACAAATGCTTTTGCTACAGACATCTGTTGGTAAAGATACAGTAACAGTACCTACTACACCAAGCTGTCCAAGACTTAGCAGAGGAAGGGCTGTCACACCAGGTGGCAGCTAGAGCTTGTACCTTCTCAGGTCCATCACCGTGGGGGACTCCAGGTGGCTGCCTGGCTGCAGCATCCTCTCCCCTTTATCATGGCCTAATACTGTGCACAGCCCACAGATCAGGGCAACAGCTGGAGACAGAGTGACAGCAATTCATGGGGTACACAAGCAATGCAGGGAGCTGGCCACGGGGTAACAGAAGTTTCTCAGTGCAGGTTAGGATTTCACAGGGGTGGTGACATCAAATGCAGGGCCTGCAGCTCCAGAAGCCACTGTTGCATGTTTCTCTGTCTTTGCATCCAGATCAATTTCCTGCAAAAAATGAACAACTGTGACCCAGCAGATCTCTCTAGAATACCTCTGTGATGGAGATCCCCTAGCCAACAATGCAGAAACTTCAGGCCATTGACACCAACCTCTGTTTCCCTAGCTAAGCAGCTCTCAAATCATTTGTGGAGTAGATTTGATGGCCAGAGATGTGAGGAGAAAGCTAGAAGGCAGAGCCCTGGGCTGCAGTACCAGAGACTGCCCAGCATCTTCTAGCAAACTTCATAACCATAAGATGGACAGCAGTTGTCACACACAAGGCTTTAATTGTTGCTTTACTGCAAAGAACAAGCATTACTACCAGCTCACAGGTTGTGATTTTTATGGTAGAGCTGTCAGCTTGCTCATTCCCACCCACCATGCTGGCCAGGTTGTTAGTGCCAGCTGAGTGATGGACCAGACCAGAAATGGATCCATCTGGGGAAAAAAAAATAACAAAGAAGGAGAGGTGCGAAATCACCAGCAATGCCAGGGGCAGGAGTGAGTGGGATGGATGAGGAAGGAAGGGACTGCCTGAGCCAACATTCCAGCAATACTCAGAATCACAGAATCATAGAATGGCTCAGGTTGGAAGGGACCACAGTGGATCATCTGGTCTAACCTCTCTGCTCAAGCAGGGTCATCCCAGAGCACGTGGCACAGGATTGTGTCCAGATGACTCTTAACTACATCCCGTGAGGGCAACCTGTTCCAGTGTGCAATCACTGCACAGGTAATTCCTCACATTCAGGTGGAATTTCCTGTGCATCAGTTTCTGCCCACTGCCTCTTGTCCTTTTGCTGGGCATCACTGAGAAGAGCCTGGCTCCATCTTCTTCGCATTCCTCCTTCAGATACTTGCAGACATTCATGAGGCCCCTTCTTAGCCATCTCTTTTCAAGGCTGAACAGGCCATTCCCTCAGCCTTTCCTCAGAAGAGAGATGCTCCAGTCCCTTGATCAACTTTGTAGCTCTACTCCGCAGTGAAACTACTGCCCCTGTTTTAGCCAGACTGGCAGCTCAGGACTTAAAGGTCTTAAGCTACTGGCTCACCCAGCTCCACCTGTTTGCAAGCACCAAGCCTTCTTTTGTATTACTTGGGCTCAGATAAAGACAGCTTTATTAGAAAATAACACTGTATAGTAACTTTTTCCCAAGCCGGGAAGAGAAGCCTCCACTGACTACCAGCCTCTGGCACGGCCCAGGTAAGAGTCAACATCTATCCCACAGACAGCAGAGGCTAAACAGCCCTGACTCAAAAGAGATGGTTTCTGAAGTTGTCCTCATTGCAGTGCTACACAACCAGCTTGGAGGTAGAACATAGAGAATAAAATACAACTAGAATCAGTGGAGTAGATGAAAACACCCTGCTGCCTTGCCCTCCATTGCCAACAAGACTCTAATTCTCTACTATGCTTCAGTGCCCAAGATTCATCTCCTTCTAGGAGGAAATTTCCCAAGTAGGTGAATAGGAAGGTGAGAGAGAAATCCCATGAGCTGCAGTCGGTCAAGTGGCCGATGTACGGCAGCAGCTCTGTGAGCTGAGCCAGTAGAGGTCTCTCTTCCACTAATCCACTAATAAAAATAAATAAATACCTATATTCATCTGTGTATGCATGTGTCCTCCCTTCTGATCCCCAGTCCCCAAGTAGAATAAAATATATATATCAGGAAGCCAGCAGCTCAGATGGGAACAATTTATCACTTTGTTCTGGGAGGGGTGGGGAAAGGGGGGAAAGTTTATGTGGTGTAGCAGGTTACCAAGCTTACAGCAACAACTCCAGGCTTCACATCTGGCAGGAAAAATTTACAGTATGGTCAGTCCCAGACCTACAGCTTCTCTCCTCAAAGAAAGTGAGGACCACGCTGCAACTGTGCTTGCTGGGACCCAGCCATCTGCCTTCAGAGCTCTTCCAACATGCCCAGGTAGCAGGGAGTAAGAGAGCCCTTTCTGCATTTGTAGATCCCCGGTTTCAATCTGGGTAGAGCCAGTCATGAGAGAAAGGCTTTATCAGGCAACAGTTGGGTTTTTGGCCTCCATGTAAAGGACTGCTTGGTCTTTGTGGGAGTAGCGTCTGGAGCATTCAAAATGGGGCGTCTGCCCACGACTGGAATCCTTGCTTGAAGTCTCAGATGTGAGGCCAAGGATAAAATTGGAATGAAACTAATGTTCCTCCCCGCTGGCTCCTCCAAACAGCTCTAGGCACAGTGGGACGGCCAGGTATAAAAGCCTGAACTGGCACAACCTGTCTTTGCGGATAGGGAACGCTAAACCACAAGGTTTGTTGCTCCATGCTCCTACACAGAGCCGGCTGGCAGGTGCCAAGCTGCCGAGAGGCTGTGGGGCAGCCAGTGCAGCGCAGCAAACCTGCCACGAGCGCCCACCCAGGTCAGCTTGGCTCAGCTGGGCTATGAACTGGCGTCTTCCACTGCAGTGACAGCCCTGCCACTGCGACACACTCTTCTCCAAAAGCCAGAGCCAGAGGACTGCCCCCAGAGACCCGAGAATGGAGACCCACAGAATCTCCTGTAGCATCTCAACAGCAAATAAGCTGGTGCCCTTTGCTTGTGGAGAACCTGCGGATTAGCAGGTTTATTAAGACAGGAGAGTACACACAGCTGGGCGCAGCTGGGAAATGGAGGGAGTCCAAAGAGGTTACCTCAAACCCCACTCCTCAGTGACAGCAGAGTGCAGGAGCAGTGGGAAACAGGCAGGAGGCAGAGCTGTCCCCTCTCCAGAGGCCATGCACAGGGCACACGCACTCCACTGATGCGCAGCTGCACCCCTGGTTGGGGGGAGGTGGGAAGCAAAAAAAAAGGAAAAACAACTGTACCTGTTTAACTCGAGTATATCTCAATTGGAGACAGACATACATGAACACATGCCAGCCCGTTCTGAAAGCAGACAAGTTCAGTTAGCATACATCCTATCTGTGGATGAGGCTTAGAGTAGCTGTCCTACGAAAAGAAAGCCACTTTGGGAAGCATGCTGACTGCAGAACATCTGTGTCACCCCAGTCTTCTCCCCCCTCCATTCCTACAAACCTATCATGCTTCTGTACTGCTTTTCCTATGCAGGCAGCTACAAGCCCTAAACTGTTCACCTGCTGCAATGGCAGCTTGGGGCTGGAAGCTGACCCTGGAAAAAGTCACAAATGTCCTCGTCCGTCACAGGAGTCCTGGGAGCAGGTCAGCTCCTAATCTTGTTTTCACCTCAGTGGTATTTTCCACCCATGCTGCTAGAGCAAGCCCTTTTCCTCCTGCTTCTGCCTCCTGCCCAGGCCCCTCACCACATCCACACTCCTATCCCTTTGCCAAAGCACCTATGGAGCAGGGAAAGGGTGATGACAGGAGATGGGGCAAAAGCTCTGTGGCCATCAGAGCCCCTTCATTACTGGTTGGTTTGCATCACCAGTAACCTCCTTTTGGGAGATTTTCATAGCTGCTGTCCCTTTTGGTCTGTTTTCTCCAGGGGAAAGCAGGTAATCCGATGCCGCTTTGTTTTTAGGCAGTTGCACTTTGCATATTATTGTTATATATTATTATTTTTATATTTGAATTATTATTCATTTCATATTATAGGAAATATATCCGTTTGCTTGCCTTTTAAGTAAAGTGAATTGGGAATATTTATCTTTATTAAAAAGAAGGGAAAAAAAGGAGAAAACCACATTCCCCTCTATTTTTTTGCCTAATTTTGAGTCTTGCAATGACTGATGTGGGCAAAGCAGAAAGCAGGCAGGGAGAGGAAAGGCACACAAGCTGCCTGGATGGAGGAGGTGGCTGAGCCTGGATGAAACACAGCAAACCACAAGTGCTGATACAACCCACCCAGCACGAAAAAAAAAGCCTTTATTTTCAGCTCAGTAGGTAAATGAAACATCAGAGCGTGGGGGGGGAATCAATATTTAAAAAGTACAGAAACTCTTCAAGGTTTTCCCAGTAAAATCAAAGCAGAAAATATCTCGTTTGGGGGGACAGAGCAAAACAATTCACACAATATAATCTCATTACTGTACTGTAGATCACACATTTTGTTAAAGCCATTATACCGTGGACATTTCCCTTTGGTGGGTATTTTTTTTAAAAAAAAAAAAGGGCAGTAGATTACTTTTAAATAAAAATAAAAAACAATAATAATAATAATAATAATTATTATTATTATTATTTTTTTTTTTTTAAAAAGAAAAAAAAAAGGCAAACCACCCTAAGATGATGTTGAAACAAAACATGTTGACTTTTCTGAAGAGGAATGTGTTTTTTCTCAAAATGAAATTCAGTGTTTCTTCAAGTTTTTTCAGCTGAAGCTACTCAGAAGTACAGATGGGTCTGGACGTAGGAAAACATCGTTTTGCAGCTAATTTCCCCATCTGAGGAAGAGGAGGCTGGCTCCACAGCTGAAAAGCAGTGGGTGTTAATATTGACTTTAAGGGCACGTTGCTAGTACTTTCTCTTCCAGCCAACCGTCTCCAGTGAAAAATGGCCAGATCCACGTCCAAAATATTCCTGCTGAAGAACGGGTCACATCCCTCTCCTCTGGCACGACAACATGCGGCTTTATTTAAGGGAAAGCCAACCCTTCATGCGGTACGGCCCTGCTCCCGCTTCCCGACGGGGCTGCCCCCGTCCTCGCCGAGAGTGGAAGCCCCGCTCCCGCCGTGGAACAGCGCAAGGAAGGATGTGGGACTTGTAAAAATGTGGATGCAGGGGCGCCCGGCGGGCAGTCCGGCTGTCGGGAGAGCCCCGCAACTCCCACGCTGCCCGGACCGACGGCAACCAGGCAACCACCCACCCTGCGCACCCCCGGCAGAGGGGGAACCCGCTCCCCCGCACCGCGGGGCGCGCAGGTACGTGCGGGAGCACACGCGGAGGGGGCGCAGATCCGCGCGTACGTGTAACCCGGGAAGGGAGGGAGAGCAGCACAACGAGTGAGAGACACAGGGAAGGGAAGCGAATGGAATGGGAAGGAGGAGGGGAGGAAAGGACGGCTGCGCACGCACCCAGCGGGCCGGCCGCGCCTGTTGCATCAGACGGGGCGGGCGGGGCCGCGCTCCGCCCTGCCTTCCCTGGGCCCGCGGAGCCGCGCCAGGCGCAAGGAAGCAGCGAGGCAAGGTTGCCTCCAGCCGCCCGAGGAGGAAACGCTGCGGCGAGGAGGAAGAGGAGGAGGAGGAGGAGGAGGAGGAAGGGGGAGGGGAAAAATAAAATTTGAAAATTTGACCCCGCTGCGCAGGCCCGGGGCTGGCACCGGCTCAGTTCCCCGCGGGGCTCCGGCGGTGTGGGTCGCGGGGCTTCGCCGCCGCAACGAGCAGCCCCGGCCCCGGGAGGAGGAGAACGCGCTCCCCCCGCGCCGCCGCGGAGGAGGAGGAGGTGCGGGGCGGGTCTGGGCGTTCGCCGCCCTCCCCCTCCTCGTCCCGGGTGGGGCGGCGGGGGATGTTCCCCCCTTCCTGGCCCTGGCTCCGCGCATCTCCCGGGGGTCACCCGGGGAGGAGGAGGCGGGGGTGGTGGTGCTGCTCCCCCCCCAAAGGGGGCACGATGGCGGCGCGGGCAGCCCCAGGTGAAAGCGACGGCGGGCGCGGCCCTGGGATGCGGCGCGGGGCGAGAAGCTCCATCGATCGGTCACGGCAACAACAGCAACAACAAAAGGGAAAAAAAAAAATAATAAAAAATAATAGCGGGGAGGCGGTCAGAGGGCACATCCAAATCCTACGTGACGGAGAAGCGGGCGGGGCCCCGGCCGTCGCCTCACTCCCCAGCCCGAGGGCTGCGGTGGCCCCCCCGCCCCACTCCCTGCCTCCTTCCTTCCCCCCGCCCGAGGGGGGGTTTGGCTGTCGCCTGCCGCGGGGATAGGCCGGCTCGGGGAGGCGCCGCTATTTATTTGCCCTCGAGCTCAGTTTGTTCGTGCTGGCTAAAAAAAAAAAAAAAAACAAACACCAAAAAACAGAAAAACAAAACAAACACCACGTAACTTTTTTAATTTTCGCGAGTGTTTTCCACGTTTACTGGCTCGAGCTTCGCGCACCCCCCGCACACCGCGATGGAGTCACTCCGCGGGGGGCAGGATGGGCGGGATAGCAGAGCGCTGGGGGCGGAGGGCAGGGTGTCCAGCGATCCCTCGCAGCCGGCGGAGGAGGGAAAGTCCATGGCCAGCGCCGGCCGTTCCCGCTCCCTGCTCTCCGCCCTGCTCTCCCCGACCCGGGGGCCGACACTGGAGCGGGGCTGGCGGCGGGGGGCTCGCTGCCCTCTCCCAGTCCTTCCCCACTGCCAGGCCGGCACAGCCCCGCGTTCTCGGGGAGGTTTCGGAGCGAGGGCGAGCCCGGGCGCGGCCGGAATAAACAACAGGATCGCGTTGCACCGCGGAGGGGGAAGGACCTGGGCGAGCCTCGTACTGGGCTGTGCTCCCCCTCCGCCCCCGTTTTGTTCATTTACGTGTTTATTTCTCGCAAGCCCTGGGGATGAGAACTACCCCTCCCCGCATCGCCGGGGCGGTGAGGGGCGGAGGGCAGCGGGGAGGGGGACGCTCACACCTTGCCGGGCGTGGCGGGCAAGGCCGGGCAGTACCGACCCCCCTCGGGGATCCGCGCCCCCTCCTCCACCCTCCGGTGCTACCCATCGCCTTTCCCCGACGGTGCGCGGCCCTCCGCATCTCTCCCGGCTCCGGGATGAGGCGGTGGGGATGCGGGGCGGCGGTGGCGGGGCCGGGCGGGGCGGGGGGCGGCCGCTGCCGGCACCGGCATCTGCTGGGACAGGGGTGTGCGAGGCGCCATCTTTGAGAGCCGCGGCTGCCGAGGGGGAACAGAACACACCGGGGCTCCTGCAGAGCCGGCGGAGGGGAGGATGCTGCCGGCACAGGCACCCCGAGAGCTCCCCCGGCAGCGGGGCGAGGGAGGGCAATCCCGGGAATGTGGTGGCTTTCTGGTCCCATCCCGGAAGGTGCTCATTTGGGGAGCTCGAGTTTCAAGCCTTAGGAGTCAAACGACTAAGTGCACGAAATACATCGTAGTACCTCTTTTCTCTGTCTCAAAAAAAACCACCCAAAACCAAAAAACCAAACAAAAACCCCCAACAAACCAAAAAAACAACAACAAAAAAACCCCAAACACAAAACCATTATGACACAGGAAATTCCACTCTTTGGCATTAAGAGGGCACCATCCCCAGTTATCACAGAGGAGACTCACAGAATCAGTTAGAGATCGGAAAAGCCCTCTTAAGATCTATTGAGTGCAACTGTTAGCCCAGCACTGCCAAGTCGATCACTAAACCATGTCCCCAAGTGCCACATCTACACGTCTTAAATCCCTCCAGGCATGGCAACTCTACCACGGCCCTGAGCAGCTTGTTCCAATGCCTGATCATGTTTCCATGAAGAAATGGTATCGTTGCAGTAAGGGTGCTGCATCTCTTACTGTCACCTGCACTAGAGACACATGAAAACATACCCAAAGGAAAATTGCTGTTTATTTCTTGAAGGAGTCTTGTTTCCTCCAGTGCCAGGCTGAGGGAGGTTGAAACACACACTAACGAAGACCATATTTCTTATATATGGCAGTTTTCTTTATTGATTGCTTGATGTGAAACAATATCAATCTGGATTTTTTTTCCCCACACATTACAAAAAAAAAAAAAAAATTAAATTGGCTCAGTCTGCAATCTTTTAAGCACAGCCATATTAATTATCAGAAAAAAAAGAAAAAAAAAAAAAAAAGAAACCCCCCCAAAAAACCCTCTAAAAAGTCTACCAAATAGAGCATTTACAAATGCACAAAAACATGCCGCTTTGGCTTAATGGGGAAAAATATTGTCTTCTAGATTAAAAAAAAAAAAAATCTTTTAACATAAATAAGTTAGTATAATTTCTCAGTGTCTTTACAGAGTTATGTACACAGGTACACTTCAAACTTTTTTTTTTTATTTTTACATACAGGTACACAGGCAACGTAGAAATACTGTTTAAAGATGTAGTATCCCTTTTCCCCTCACACACAAACACTTCGGGCAGTGGGTCAGACCAGAAAACAACAATATTTAAGATTTAGAGCAAAAGCCCTCCAGATGCGGTAAAAAAAAAAACCAAACAAACAAACCAACCAACCAACACAGAAAACCAGGCAATATAATCAGGTGGGATGATTTTACACAACTTTTACAGGCATTCAATTTTGGTATATGGATTTGAGGCTGGGGGCAACTTTTGCTACCATATAATGGAATCATCACAGCTCCCACCTCTTCAGCTTAATGCTGCAGAAAGAAACTTCACAAGTGGCCTATAATAATCACCTCTGAACAGGGTCACCCCGATGATACATTAAACAAAAAGAAAGAAAAAAACACTGCAGACCCACTTAAAGGGACAATACATCTTTAAGTAATAAAAAACCTACACTGCTTCTCTTCATAGATTTGCTTGCTAGATTGTGAAAGCAAGTTCCAATCAGTCACCCTCTTACAGTCCCTCCCCCCTCCCAACAAGTTTTATGTGCTACATAGTGTAAAAACTATATACACAGGTAGTACAATGAAGCAAATAAGGAAAAACCTAATTGCACAATGCTACATCCAATGCTTTTAGAGGCAGGTCTTTTAAGAGTGCCTAAAATTTAGTGTTATTGTTTGCTTTCTGTCGATGTTGTTTTGTTGTTGTTGTCTTTTTTTTTTTTTTTTTCTCAGTGCTTGTACAAGACCTCCATCCCACGGAGATCGGCGATATGTATTTTTCTTTTCCACTACAACTTTACATCTTCCTCGCTTCATCGCCCCCCGCCGCACCCGACGAACGAGGAGGACACGCGCACATCCTCCTCTCTGCAACGGGGTGGGGAAAAGAATAAAAAAAAAGAACAAAAAAAAAAAGATGAGGGAGAAAGTGATTAGAAAACATCGAAAAGAAACGCGATCCGCGGCGCAACTGGTTCAAACCGACACCGCATCCCAGGGGCGGGCGGGCCCAGCCCGGGCGGGGTTCTCTCCCCCCCCCGCCACCGCCCCGTCGGGCCGGGCCGGACCGAAGCCGTGCTGCCCGCACCCCCAGGCGGCCCCGGCCCTTCTCACCCCTCGGCGGGGAACGGGGGGATGGCGGGACCCCCCCTACTTCCCACCCCCCACAACCCCCCCCCCCAAACAAAAAAACAAAAAAACAAAAAAAAAAAAAAAAAAAAGGGAAAAAAAAAAGTGGGCGGTAGTAGCGGCATTCGCATGGCCGCGCAGGCTGCCGAGCTCCGCCACGGCTCACCCCAGCGGGACTAATTTGTTGCAACTTCTGCTTTACAGCTTAATCTCTTTCTGCACAATCGCAAATCGTTTTTGTAAACCTCGCTCCTAACCTCGGCTCCCAAAACCGCCGGCGCAATTTACCAACTCTTCCCCGCCCCAGCCCTCGCCTTGAAACAAAACAACAAGAAGGGGGTAGGGGAAAAAAAAAAAAAAACCAACACACAACACAAGCCAGCTCCATTAACCCGCTCCCTTCCTTCTGCCAGCCTCTAAAACCAAGCCAAAACACACACACACAAGAAAAAAAAAAAAAAAAAAAGAAAAGAAAAAAAAAAGAAGAAGAAAACAACCTTGCGTTGCTCGGATTTTAAGAAAGTGCCCGGATTCCCCTTAGACCAAACTTCTTGACTTGTATCTCCCGAAGTGGGAGGTGGCCGCGACATGCGACGGCAAGGCTGCCACTGGAGGTGAAAAAGCCTCGGGGGCGGGGGACACGGGAAGCTCCCCTAAATCCCCTGGCATCTGCTATGATGCTTCAGCCGCATTTCAAACTGCGTCCCTCCACCCGCACGGTCCTTGGGAAAGGGCCCTCCCTGCCCTCCAGTCCCAATCCCGGAGGGAAAGCAGGGTCGGTCCCACCGCGAGCGGGGCTCGCACGGCCCCTGCCCCATCCCCCTGGCGCTGCGGAGCCCCGCGCTGCGCTGCGCTCCTTGTTTTGTTCTTTTCAAGCCCTGCGCCTCCCACTCCCCACCTTCTAACACACACCCATCCCCTAGCGCCTGGGGAAAGCCACCCTTCCTCGGAGAAAACAGCCCTCAGCCAGCCCACAGGGGCCCGAAGCGCCCCCCTAGCGCCTTACAGACTCGGGAGAGCCACTCGGTCACCCTTTCTTTCCCTTATTTGCATCCTAATGCTACATCCTAAAGGGAACCTACCTAGGTTTACGTTTGATGTCTTCTCGGGCTTGATTTCTTGGGCGTTTGCTCCACTGAACTGGCACTGGGGGAGCCTTCTGAAACCTCTTCTTCTGTTGTGTTGGCTCTTTTATTTTGAGGAGAGGAATCTAGGAGGGGAAGATTAAAAACGGGTGGGGGAGCGATATTAAAATATTTTCCTTCCAGATGTTTTCTCGGCATCCAGGGGGGATAGATGGAGCCGAGGGGGAACATTCCCGGATCCCCATGTCAGGTCGGCTACGTGAAGCGAGGAGGGGGAGGGGAGATGGGCTTCTCTTTAGGTAAGAGATCCAAGTTCCCTCTTTTCGGCTAAAATCCATATTCGTCTTTTGCTGAACACTGTGAACCTCCTCCCACCTGGGCAAGAGGCCGGGTCCCTGCAGAGGGGCGGCGAGGGCTCGGGAGGGATGACCCGCATCTAAGGGCTCTTCCTCGCAAATCATCCCGCTCAACGCGGGACCCCCCGGGACTGCAAACAGTACCCGAGCTTTTTTAGGGGGCAGGGAGTGTGTTGGGGAGGGGGGAGGGGGGACGGCGAGCCGGTGCCCAGCGGAGCACAGCCCACCGCGCCCAGGCCACGCGTGGCAGGGGCGAAGGCGCCGGGAGCCCCGGCGCTGACACGAGTGGGGCGCGGAGCTGAGCGCTGTGGCTTTCGCGGGGGTACGTTACCATCGGCCGCGGGTCTTTTCCTCTGCCCAGTGCACTGCTCTGCTAAGTCCGTCTGATTTTCTGAAATATCAGTCTTTTGAGCTACACAATGAGTGTCCTCTGAGATTCCCTGAGAACCGACAAAAACCACGGTTTGGCAATTCCCGTTTACATCCAAACTCTGGCGGCCGGCGGACTTGCAGACGGCTTTCCGTAGCCGGGGGGGTCTGAAGTAGAAGTCGGGCGAGCTCCCCTTCTCCACGGCTTGCCATTCGTACCTGCCTTCCAGCGGCTTGTGATTCTGGAAATCGAAATTCCACTTCCTCTGGCATGCCTCCTCCATCTCCTGCAGGTGCTTCTTCAACTCCCTGTTTAACTCTTCGTGATTCACCGGCCCGAAAAGATTCCTGCACGCTGATGGCTTCGGGTACTCCGACTGCCTGGCCTCCATGCGCTCCAGGGTAGGGCTCCCATTAGAAATACGGACGTTTGACATCTCCCCGCTCCCTCTCGCTCCAGGCGGCGGTTGTTGTGCTCGCTGCTCTCTCTCCCCCGGCCGCCGCCGCCTCCTCCTCCTCCTCTCCGCTGCCCTTTATTTCCCGGCGCGCAGCGGCTCCTCTCCGCGCCTCCTTTCCGCGCTGCCCCGCGCTCCGGCCCCGCCTCGGCCCCGCTCGCCCTCGGCCCGCGGAGAAGGGGCGAGGAGGCGCCCTTGCATAAGCGCCTGCCCGGGGATGAGCCCCGAGAGCCGGCGGTGCGGCCGCCGGGGAGTCCCGGGCGGCGGAGGAGCGGTGCGGGGGGAGCAGAAGGCGGAGCGCGGCGTTGCCCTCGGCGGTGCCGACCCGCTGGCGGTGCCGATGGTGATGTCCCCGCCGCTCGCACCGCCGCCGCCGCGTAGTAAATGCGAGACGGAAAAAAACAAGGCGAGACGAGCCCTTTTCTCGGTTGCCCAATATGGCGATTGAAGGGAGGCTGACGAAGAAGAAATTGATTGACAGGACGAGTCTATTTAAACAGCCCGGCCGAGCCATTGGTTACGGCGGCGGGCACCGCCCCGTCGGCCCGGCCCTACCTCGTCGCCGCCGCCGGTTCTAAAGGTGGGACGGGATGAAGCGGCTGCTGCCTACTCGAGCCGAGCCTGGCCTGGCCGAGCCGAGGCGAAGGTGGGAGCGATGGAGAAAGAGGGAGGAACGGGAAGGCACCGCGGGCCCCGCTCTCCTCCACCCCTCCGCAAAGCCCGGGCCCGGCGGGTTTTGTGCCCACCACCTCCCAAAAAACACCTACCCCATCCCGCTGCTTGCTCTAGCGGCCTGAGGAATGCTGGCGACTGGTTGCGTTTTGATTCAGTGCTGTGATAGGAGTCTCCCCACCGGTCTGTTTTTTTTCTAGGTTGGGCTCTGGCGACACATCGGCCCCGAGGTCCGGGGCTGGGGGCAAACTCGGGGCAAGTGGGGGAGCTGGCCACCCTGCGGCATGCAGGGGAGACCAGCATCCCGACCCGCAGCACCCTGACCCCACTGGCTGCCTAGATGGGCTGGTAGCTTCGAGAGTCAAGAGGATCACCTTTTACTGCTTTCTCGGCAAAGAAAGGGACTAGGTGAAGAAATGGCTCTAAAATAACTTCTGCTGAGATTTCAGATGTCAGCAAGCAGGGGAAAGAAAACAAAAACATTGTGGTTTGTCCTGTTTGTGTGCTCAAAAGTTTGGATGAGCAGAGTCACAGCCAGGGATTTGCTAAGAAGGTTCCTCTCGTTGTTACACCAGGTGTGATGAAGATAAGAGCGACAGTGTCTTCCTCTCTGCCCCCTTGTCTCCATCCCGTTTTACAGCCATCTTCCCTCTCCAGGCAGGGCAGCCCCCTCAGTGTGGGTTCTTTCAGGGCACTAAAGGTTTTGATGCTTCCAGGGACCCGGATCCTGTACCTGAATCTTTGAGTGCCCTGAAGGCTTTTCACACCGATCCATCTGACCAGGTCTTCTCTGCAAGAAGAGCAGCCCTGTTCAGATTTTGCTTTGGGCAGGGGCGGGGAGCAGGGGCAGAGCAGTGACAAGCTATCTCAACAAGGCAGGTGTCAACACAGTTGGGTTTTACTGGCTGAGAGTCAACGGATTTGGCCTTGAAGACATGGGAGTTCTTACCCTGTGCTGTACTTGCACAGACTTACTCTAGTTTAGAGTCTACAGTTTTGATGGGCCACTAAAACCTTTGGTGCCTTTGCTCTGCTAAACTGATACACTAAATTCTGACCACACTGGAGAGGGGGTACAGCCATTACACAGCGCTCAAGCCCAGGCCACAGCAGCCTCCTGGCCTTCTGCTCACACCACTCACCAGACTAATCTCGGTATCAGCAGACCCGAGTTCAAAAAAATTATGTGCACAGGCAGAAGAAAAAAAGAATGCAAATGAGATTAGTTTAAAAACCACAAGGTCGAAATATAATATTAGCCATGTTATTTGTATTTGTATGCTGGGTTTTTCAGTGTTCGGAAATTGTTTTCCAACTCCTCTCAGCAACCACAAGTTCAAACAATTCACTTACAGAAAATTAACGCTGACATTCACATGTCTGCAGGACCTGAGAACTTTTTGAAGTGGCAGGTCCATGATAAAACTGTGTCAGCTGGAAAAATGGGGCCTACATCTTCTGTATTTGCAGGATTTCATCTTCGTTTCTCTATGCTTTCCTGTCTTTGACTTCAGTTGCCGCCAGCAAGGTAGTTCCACTTCAAACTTTGTTTTCTGTTGGCTGTGGGACACTGAGCTTGTTTTGTTGATCTACCCAAGAGAGTTGTAACAAAATGATCTGCAAAATATGTCTGGGGGCTCCCTGAGGATGGCCAGGGTTCATCCTGCTGCCGGGGGCTTGCCTGCTGGTAAGGTGCTGAAGGTCCCACCAGTGACTCCTTAGGTGAGGAGTTCACAGTGTCTGCTCCTTGCGAGTCATTGCTTGTCTCCATAGTTCACAAAAAAAAAAAAGCAAACCCCTTGTCCTGTAGGATTATAACATTGTACCAGAGCAGAAGCACATATCAGGAAAAAGAGAGGGAAAAAAAAAGTGAGGGGGGTGTGAAAGAGTGGAAAAGACTCCGTGCCTCACAGGTAAACCAGCAGGAACTCAACGGCAGTGCAACAGAGCACTGATTTACTGTAGCCTTTGGAAAAGAAAAAAACAAAACAAAAAAGTTACTATAGGACAAGAACCTTCTGTGTTTTTTTTAAGGTCCCCCCCTTAGCACAAGGGCCTAGGACTGAGTCCCTGGATGCTATACAAGTACATTGTGCACGAATAATTAAATCCACAGGGGCGGAGGAGGGGGGTGGGGGAGAAGGGGGACGCGAATAATTTAAGCCACTGATGGAAGCAACAGAGAAAATGAAAGAGGACTGGTCTGGCCCTTGGCTTATCCCTCTATCCTTCTCTGGCACTCTCCCTTACTCTCCTAGGGGCTGGGAAGAGGGAAAGGGGGAGGGGGTGTACCCCCGCAGCCATGGTCGCTGCGCCCGTTCCCGCGGGCAGCGCAACCCCCAACCCGCTCGGCCCAAAACGATGGGGTCGCGCTGGGACAAATGATCGGGAAAGGGGTTAAAATTGCGTCCGCATCCCTGGAGAATCAGCGGCCGTGCTGCGGGCTCGGGTCTGTCCCCACGTCTCTTTTCGGCTCGTCCCCATCTTCACTTCGATGCGGTCTCGTCATTCCACCTTAAATCGCTGCCGCTGGAAAGGAAAAAAAAGGCTGTGTCTGCAGCGACCTTGCCATGATCTAAAGTGTTTTGTTTACAGTCAGGCACCCCCGATGGCTGCAGCAAATCGGGAGAGAGTCAGGCGCCCGCCCGTAGTAGCAGTGAAGCGTGGAAAAAAAAAAAAAATACAGGAAAAAAAATATACTCGAGAGTCCCGGAGTAAAGCTGTGGAAAGATCAGAGCGCCATCGTCTTGCAAGAGAGGGGCACAGCAGTGGGGCTGCGGGGGGAGGCGGTGCGTGGTGTGCGGGGTGGGGATGAGGAGGGGGGGGGGTATGAGATCTGAAGTGCCCACGCAAAGCTCCAGCCTCCCCTTCGCGGGTTTTTCCTCGCTCTGTGGCCGTTTAAGCTGAAGATGCAGCCAGTCAAAGATCGGAGGAGAGGATTAGAAAAAGAAAGGAAAACAAAACAACAACAAAACCCAAACCCCAAACAAAACCTGGGGGAGGGAACCAGGAAGGAGGGAGGAGTGTTTACAGGGAGGTCCGTGCGAAGAATGTCCTGGCTCCTCTAACAGCGTCTGAACACCCTGTCCCCTCTCTTCCCACTGCCCCTCTCCTCTCTCTTGTTTGAGCTTTTTCACTGGCAGAGCCGTTTGCTGTTTTTCTTACCTCCAGAATCACTTCATCAAGCTTCCCTTCTTCTTTTTGGCCACCCTCCTTTCCCAGCACTTTACAGGGCTCTCAAGTGAACCAGCAAAGCACATCTGAACCGCACACATAAAGCAGCTGGGTTGCTTGGGATTTAAAATATTCCCTTGCAAATAGCAGGGAAATTGGGAATAATACATCAGCTCCTCCACAGGATTTGTCTTTTTAAATCGAGGATAAAGAAGGCAAGGGACATGGCATAACCCATTTGAAAGCTGGAGGCTTGAGGCAGTTTGCTCTTAACCCACCTCAGCTGTTACTGTTTTCACAACTCTCCAGTTTTTCAAGCAAATTGCTAATTTCTTCCAGTGATGTGGGGTAAAGCCACCGTGAGATTTGAGGTGCAAGCCCCAAGAATTCACCTCAGCACACTGGGAATATTCATAACATGCTTAACAGAAACCTTTCTGGGCAGGATTAGGGCCCAACGAGGTTCAGCAGCAGGGACCATCAGGAAGGAAAGAGCTATTTCAGATTACAAAGGCTATGATACATAATCCAGTAGAGTCCAGGAGCAGAGCAGTGCCAAGCAGGGCTAAGAGATGCCACCTTCCTCTGCAAGTGGAGTTTGAGACCTTTTGCTCATTTGATGTAAACTCTAGAGGGAGCCTAAGGACAGAGATCAAACCCACACCACGACTCACCTCCCTCCTGACAGCATCCCCACTGCCAGCCTGGGCTGTCCCCCTGCTCTCATCCCTGCTGCCTGGCACTTCTGGGGACCTCTGCTCTCCTTTTCCCTCACTGCAGGTGGGGGACAGATGTGCCCAGGGATGTGGGCCCTGTCACACACCTGCACAAACCTTGGTTGGGCTCAGGGTGTGAGGACTGGTTCAAAGGATTTTGAGAGGGTGCTGGCTGCAGATACAGCTTGAGGGTGCCTATAATGGGATTTGTTTTAAAAAGCAGGTAATCTCTCAGAAATTACCTGTATCTGTGCTATAACTCTAGGGCAGGTTATACAGTTATGTCTGCAGGAGGTACAGGTTAAATTATTAGCACTGAAAGTACTCACTCTTTTCTCTTTGGAGCTCTCTGGTTGTCACTTCCTTTGACTTGCTAAAGAAGAAGTCCTTCTAAAATACCTTGATTTTATCTCAGGGAAGACTCCTGGTATGGCTCAGACAATTTTTTTTTTTTTTTTCATTTTGTTTGAAGTGTAAAATAGGAGTGAGCTTAAACTGCTCTTGAAGCAGCTGAAGCCAGCAGCAATGCACCCTTCTGTAATCAACTTTTCCTTCTTCGCACCAGGGACAAGGAAGAGCATGTTCATATGCAGTCACTAAAAATAAATACATACCCTCACACACACTAATGAGTTATCCCAGCAAGCACTACTATTGGAAAAGTGAGGCTTAAATCAGTAAATTGATTGCTTGCTGTAAACTAACCTAATTTCTCTGAAGAAAACACACCATATCAATGAAAGCATTTCAATCCAGTCTAACTCTATTTGTGGAAGACTTTGTAATGGACTGATTAAAACATGGAGTCCCCTTCTCCAGTGCCTCGAGGATGGAGGTAAAAAGCCTTGATGCCACAGCTAGGCTGCTGCAGGAGCTGAGCTACTTGCAAAAGCTCCAGGAGGAATCTAGCAAGCCATTGGAAACAGGTAAACCAGAAAAAAAAAAAAAAGATGAAAAGTTGTTACAATCAGGAGCACAGCAAGGACTTACTCTCCCAAATTAGGTATGCCAGGCAGACCTTGCTTGGAGACTGGGGAACCAGCCAGTGGATGCTCAAGGACCCACCTTGGTACCAGGCAAACTGAGCGTGGATGCTGATGAACCCGCCAATGGACATCCAAGGGCTGCCCCAGCAAGGCTGTGCCCGGGGGACTGCCAGGGGGACTCTGCCACTCTGTGACCCTGCCTGCCAGTTTGCTCCTCGAAGGCCACAAGGCAACCAGGGAAGAAGCCCGAGGGAGATCTACCAGCTTGCAAGCCAGCAGTACTTCATGGTGGCCGTAACTCCTGTCCTGTGCTTTAACAATTACTCTTAGCTTTTCCTACTTTTCTGTCTTCCTTCTTTCTCTCTGATCTTTTGTGTTACAAAATAAAGTTGAATTATCGTTTTGGGATCCAACGTCTGGCCTCGTTTGTGCCTTAATGTCGCTTATGGGAATGTTTTAGAACCTGGTTCCTCTTTGCACCTAAGTGGATCGGAAGAGACTTCCCATTCAATATGTCACATAAACCATGCCACTTTGTTAGAATAGCAAGTTTTTAACATAAGAGTCTTAACTAGAGGCTTCTCATGGCAGCTAAACTTCCCTTCTTTCCCTTTCCCTTTCCCTTTCCCTTTCCCTGTCCCTTTCCCTTTCTCCTTCCCCTCCCCTCCCCTATCTCCCTCTTTCCCTTTCCTTCCCCCAGTCCCAATGCAAACCACACGGAACATTGTCAGGTACAAATAAATTGGACACAGCTCAGCTCCCGCTGTGGTTGCCCTGGCAGCAGCGGTATCTCAGGCTGAAGACAAGCCCTGCTCAGGTGAGAAACTCCAGCTCCAAGCATGCACCTCTGCACCGACCCCTACAGCCTCCAGCAACCCCTTACACCTGCCCCGGGGTGCAGAGAGGATTAACTCCTTTGTGTTTGTAAAGTCCTCTGAGTATACAAGGCATAGTGAAAGAGCTGAGTGGCAGCGATAACGAGGAACTATTATTGTCACTGTGAGACTGAAACAGTTTTCCAGCTCCTTGCTCCGCCACCTACGCCTTTAAGAAAGTTTCCCAACAGATGAATTATATTCAGTGGACATGAGTCGTCCTGTTTTTCTACAAAGCCTGAAGTGAACCTTTCTGGGAAGGGGATGATATTTTGTAGCAATGTTTTCTCAAGTACAATTCTTTAGGTTCCCGAGTGATGACACATTGTACAGCAACGCTCTTGGCACAGGGCGTTCATCTGTGAGAAGGGATGCTGGCCCCGTTTCTTACAGCCATTCATTAAATAAAAACACCCTGTGTCATATGTTATGTTCCTCTGAAATGTTAACGTTTTTAGTGCATGAAATTATACGGTGCCTGAATAATTCTTTTTTTTTTTTTTCCCAGAATGCAGCACTAATCTCTAAGTCAGTTACTGAATGTTGTTGGACGAGCTTGTTATTTTTTATTAGTGTTGTGTTTTGTTTTCATTTGGTAGGATCCCAGCTTCAAGCAACAGGCATTTTCAGAAATACTGAACTATGTAAATGTAATGCTTACAGCTGACCACAAAGAGGTTGCTCACCAAAAAAAAAAAAATTCAATCTAAAAACATCTGCATCTGTTAGAATTTTAGGCATTCTGGGTGCCGTTTACATGAGAATCTAGCCCAGCTTTCCTCTTTTTTTTTTCATTTCTTTTTTCTTCTATTTTTTTCCCCTTTTCCTTCTTTTTTTTTTTTTTTTTTCCTTTCCCCAGTGGCCTATATTAATTGCCTTAGGATCAAGAGGTCTGCAAACATCTTCCTTATGTAAACAGAGGAACTGGTCTGGCTACTTTCTAAACCCTTTAAGGAAGATGACCCATCTCACATACCAAAATGATGGCATTAAGTAACAGATTACTATCAGGGCTTGAGATTTGAGTTCTGGTTCTGGTTTCCCTTGGCCATGTTATTGCACATTGCTGCAACTCTTGGCACCTACATGTCTTCCCTCACCATTTTCCTAATCTGTTTAGACTTTTAGCTGTTGGAAATGCTCTGTTTGTACAGTGCCACATCTTGTTTGTGTTAACCAACCTCGCAAGGGAATTGTACAATTCTGGGATGCAAAAGCCAGGGCATTAACCTGCAGTAACATGATGTTACTTCAGAAAAAATTTGAAAGTGGATTCTGCAAGCATCTGGCAACAGGAAAATCATTATGAGGTAGGTGATTCGCATTTAATGGAATCATAGAATCACAGAATGTCCTGGTTTGGAACAGACCTTAAAGATCTAATCCCAATCACACTGCCTGAGCAGCGACACGTTTCACTAGACAAGATTGCTCAGAGCCCCATCCAACCTGGCCTTGGACACTTCCAGGGATGGGGCAACCACAGCTTCTCTGGGCAACCTGTGCCAGGGCCTCACCACCCTCACAGCAAAGACTTTTTCCTAATATCCAATCTAAACCTAGTGCCTTTCAGTTTGAAGCCATTCCCCCTTGTTCTGTCACTTACACGTTCTTGTAAAAAGAAGTGCTCTACCACTGTCCATCCAGCCATGCCCACCAGTGGTAGTCCTGCCAGGGCAAGAGCCTCCTGAGCCCAGTTACCAGCAGGCTGCATCCTGGTTGGTGCTCCTAACCCTATTCATTGATGATCTAAACCAGCCAAGCCTAAAAAAGCAAAGTAAGCTGGCAAGCCAAAAGGCAAGAATTATTTCACTGAAGCCAGTCTATTGCAAAATGCACTGTGGACGTGGTTTCAGTGGCTTATGAGAAAGATGGAAAAAGAGAGACCTTTTAGTTACCAGCACGTGTTCTGGGTGTCCCTCAGAAGGAGTTAAACATCTCTCTGAGCCGAGGCCTAATCTGTTGTGGTTTTTGACTCTCACAAACTGCCTGGTTACTCCCTTTGTTCTGACTGCCAGCAGCTAAACTGGGACATGTATTCAAAGAGGAGTACCTGAAAGCATCGCTTTAAAGGATTTGTCACCTCGTTATCTCTAGTTTGAAAGGGTTTTTGAGAACAACTTTCACTCAAAATGTTTGCAAAGGACAGCTTTGCAAATATCGCAATTTATATTTAATAGCTTGAACCGAAACAACAAAACATAGATAATACTATGAGAGGCCCAGGTATTCTCCTTTTCTACTGTTGCCCCTCCTCCAAGTCTGCAAAAGACAGGTGGGAAATCACAGAGGCAGCAAAACCTATCGTCTGACTCAAAAATTGCTCCTTGGATCTCTATAACAAGGTCCTGAAATAAGTTCTTCTATTCCTGGTGTTCTCTAGCATTCTCAAGCCATGTGCAACCTTTCAGAACTCCTTTGGCCTTCCAAAATAACAGAAATTACCAAAAATTAACCCAAGCCCTCACTTCACCTCTGTGGGTGTTTGAGTACTTTTTGAGCTTATAGCACCTTGTTGTTTCAAGTGAGACTTAAGAACCTGAGATCAGCCAGTGCTGCCCAGAGCAGCAGGCAGCCCTTTCTAACACGCTCCTTGCAAGCCCTCAGAACAAACTATTAGACCTTGCTAGATTCTACATTAGGGTTGCCTCACCCTGGTGTGGTTGTTTTGCTCAGCCCTGGAGTTAGAAACAAAAACCCCAACTCTCAGCACTCGGCAGTCAAAAAAAGCTAGTCCGCCAGCCACCAGGCCAAATGAAGCCTGCTGAGAACTCAGGGCCAAATCCTGAAAACCATTAATGTGTCTAAGTACCTTTGAAAACCTGTCTCTAATGGTCTAAAAGATGCCTGGCAATAAGCCTTCTCAGGGTACCTGATGGGAAGGAGGACGTTGGGATCAACTGAGTGCATGGCTCTGAGGATGCAAAGGTGCTTCAGGGTTTTAATAATGCTGAGCTTCAAAAAAAACAGTTGTTGGTGCTCCTTATAATTTCTTCTGCTTTTTAGGTCTTCCTCCTTATCCACCAGAACCAGAAGTTCGTTCTATTGCAAAGGAAAGGTTCAAAGCTCTTCAGCAGTAGCATGGCTTCAGGACTGGGCTTTAAGACAAAAACTAATCAACACAGCAGAATAGCGGGAGGTGCTCACACAAGGAGCCAAGGTCCACTTTGGCTACACAAGTGAAAAGTTGACTTCATCTCTGAACATATGATCTGGAGAAGTATTTGGGAAGACTTTGTAAAGCCGACTAGCTTTCATCCAAAGCTGGTAAAGTCCTGTTTTTGAGAGTGACTTAAGCACTAGAGCACCTCAACTTCGTTCCGTCATGCAGACCTCTAAGGTCACATTCTCAATAATAGCTACATGTAGCTACATAATTCTTTAAAAATTCTTTACTGTGAGGGTGGTGAGGCTCTGGAACAGGTAGCTACATAATAGCTCATGTAGCTACATAATTTTTCTGCTGGTGAAAACTGTTTTGATTTAACTGAATTGATTTTAAGTTGGTCCTACCCCTTCTGTGAATGATCCTAGCAACGTTTTACAATAGCCATTTATTTCTTTTTACAAGTTGCTTGTTTTTGTAAGGGTGATTTAGTGAAATCTTTCAGTAAGAACAGCAGTATCCACTACAGCTTTCTTGTCTCTTTTCAAATTATTAGTAGAAAAAGCTGATGATAATGCTAATAAACTGGTTTTCTTTTGTACATTCAAATACTGGACATATGTAACTTTGGCCCTGGGGGCTAGTTACTTCTGAACAGTGTTACAAAGTTTTTATTTAATTAATAAGTAATTTGATTCTTTTCCTTTTCATCTTCAAACAAGCGATAACAGCCTTTCTTTCAGAAAACCAAGCACAATGCTTTCTTTTCCCCAATAAGTACTTAGCTCTAGGCCTGGAAAAGGGCCAGAGCACACAGGGACAGTGTTCTGCAGTAACATTTTGTACCTCATTAAAAAATAACAACAATAACAATAGCCAACTTGCACATGAAGTAGAATGTCTTTCTTTTCCTCCTTCTCTTATTTTACAGATGTTAATTTATTCGTTTTACTTCCTGCAAAAATGCCTGCACACATGAACATTCACACTGGAATTTTCTGCCGAACAAGTGATGTGTTAAGATGTGTTGTATTACTTTTATGAATTTAGTTTGGCTTACATCAAGCTACTGTGAAAGTTCCCCAATCTCAAGGTCCCTGGGGCAAGGGATTTCTGGGTGATTGACGATTTGGATTACTTCAGTTTGGGAGTGCTTCTCTTAAAAAAATCTGTGGAAACTCATTGCTTTTGAGGTCTCTCATACTGAGTATCTTAAAGCTGAGAGACTGCTAAGTCCCTCTGGAAAATATTGGCCTGGAAGACTTCAC
>JAWWES010000041.1:64170050-64198660 GCA_035583135.1 Lophotriccus pileatus
GTTTAAAAAGACTTTTCACGGCTAGGCAGGCCAAAAAGAGATACTAAGATAGGACCTGAAGTATTTGGGATTTGTTTTCAGTTTGTGTCATAGGCACATACTTTATTTATGTGTAGAGTGACTACTCAGTTAATTTTACAGTGCACATAAGTATGAATTAGTTGGTATAAGATCTGTTTTTCTGTGAATGTAAAACATGACTAATGAAAGGAAACCCAGATATTGTAAAATATTTCATCTGTACCATTTCAAAGTGAATCAGATAAAAGCCAAACAGAACACAAATCACCTCCATCAGCCCCTCCACCCCTACTCATGAAGTTGTTAAAATGATTTGGGGAAGGGGAGGGCACATATAAGCTCAGAAAATCAGTTTATTGCTAAACTGCAGGATAAAAAAATAATTGCAGTTGCAAAGAGCGAACTCTCACTGACTTCACAGGAGCAAATACCACCCTTGTTTCTAAAAAGCCTCATAGGCTAATGCCAGTGAATTTGGGACAGGACTCTGAACTGTGGGGTCAGAAGCCCCCAGGAAGAGGTGAAACCCTCCAGAGGCTCACTTGTGGCTCAGGGTGGCCTCTGATGACCTTGCCCCGAGGACAGCATGAAGCAGAGCAGTGTCCAACACATGGCACGTACCGCAAGTGAGGAAAGAAACAGAAAGAAATGAGGCACTGAGAGGAGTGTGGAACAGAGCAGAAGAAATATTCCAGAAAAAGAAGACCTCTGGAATATCTGTCCTCTCACAGCACTGGTTTCAGCCCCACTGGGAGGTGGGATGATGAGGTCACAGGATCCATTGTGGACAGGAACCGGTGAGTTTTATCCTTACCGGCTTTCCACAGTGACGTCTTTCCAAATAGATCTCCTCTCCAGGGAGAAACCTTCTCTGCAGGCCCTGCCCAGCATTACATCTACCTCACTCAGCAAGGTTTGACCCGTGATTTTCAAGTATACCTGTGTTTATTAATGATCACCCTGCTTGCCCCTGAATGGGAAGGACAACCAAGATCTTTCCACTGTCTTTAATTCTTCCTTGGGCCGAGGAAGAGTTCCCTGTGTCATGAAAAGAGACAGCCTCATAACCTGAACAAGTCCTTTGGGGAATGCCTGAGGGAGGTGGGGTTGTTTAGGCTGGAGAAAAGGAGGCTCTTAGGGCTCTTTACAACCCCCTGAAGAGCGGTTGTAGCCAGGTGGGGGTTGGTTTCTTGTCGCTGGCAACAAGTGATAGTACAAGAGGAAATGGCCTCAAGTTGTGCCAGGGGACATTTAGATTGTATATTAGGGGAAATTTCTTCACTGAAAAGGTTATCAAGCATTAGAACAGGCTGCCCATGGAAGTGGTTGAGTTATCAACCCTGGAGGTATTTAAAAGATGTGACACTTGAGGACATGGCTTAGTGATGGACTTGGCAGTGTGAGATTAATGGTTGGACTGAAGGACCTTAGAAGTTTTTTTCCAAATGAAATGATTCTGTGATTCTATAAAATTAACTGTTCTCTGAAAACCTCTTTGCAAGAGCCTTTGATGTGAGGATGGATGGCCATTAGAAAAACAAATGAGGCATAGGGCCATAGCACTTTTGAGAATTCTAGAGATAAAAGACATAAAGAACAGCAGTCTCTGAACAACTCACCATGCCCCCCCATACAAAAAAGGGATTTTTATCTTTATTTCTTTTAAAATTAATTAGTGTACATAAAGAGTATCTCAAAAGAATGCAAAATAGCCCCCCCCCCTTGAAAAATCCATACTAACTATTGGACTTCACAGCTAAAGGAATTGAACATTTATTTCAGAAATTACCCGAGAGATTCACTAATAGCATGTTTTTAAAAATTTTATAATACCAAATGCAAGGCCAGGCTAGAAAGGTACCTCAGTTAAATTATCCTGCAGATTTCAAAATATTTCAGACCCTGTCAGCAAGAAACCAGAAGAGTTCAGAATCAAGTTCCCAGGGAGGGCACACAAACAATGACTCAAAAAGGAAGTTTGGGAAATGTGGGGAAATACTCAGTAATTACTTCTTGGGTTTGTTTTGCTTTGTTCAAAACAATTTAACAAGGGAACATGAAATACAAAAAATTAAACAAACAATAACAAATTAACCCAGATTACATTCATGATTTATGAACACCTACTACCTCTGAAAAACAAACCCAACAGGTTTCATACAGATAAACTCTGGTGAAATGCAGGCAGACATACCTTGAAAACCATGGCCAAAAGGGAGAGGAAATAATGTGCTTTTTTAAGCACTAGACTGATTCACATTAAAATCAAGGAAAGCTCTCCTCTGATTTCAAAGGGAGATGGATGGAGAACAGTAGATGAGAGTGAGCTGCAAGCTAACATCCTCCTTCCACCTGCCTTGATAAATTCCTGCAGCCCAAGGCCTGCATTTCTTTATATAAAGCATGTATGTGTCTGTGGCATGAGAGGAGGAAAAGAGCAGAGCCTTGCAGGAGTTGTCCCAGGCACTAGGTGTCAGTCCAAACTGCAGGGGAATGGGAATAACAGGCAAGGAGGAAAATGAAGACCACAAAGACAGTGTTTCCCATCATAAGAGTAGGATGGGGGTGAGCAGCTACCCTCTGCATCAGGAACTTTATGGCTGGGTGCACAGGTACAATTATAAACCCAGAGATGATGTTTAAGCGGCAGCTCAAAATATGAATAAAAGGGATTTTAGGAAACAGAAGAGAGAGGTTACAGGGAGCAATGTGGTCCATATTCCTTAAGCACCAGGCAGGAACTGGCCCAGCCAGCTTTTCCCTTCCTGGGGCTGAGAGCAAGACCTCAGCCAAAGGCAAAGTGCAAACCAGTCTTAAAAAACAGCTTTTGGCAGAAATGCTCCTGGAATGGTGCAGAGTAAAAGTCCATAGAGGTTTCCTTGCTTCAGCCAAGCCAGATAACTAAATGAAAGTACCTTTTCAAATTTATTTTCCACCTCCCTTCCTATTTCTCCTCAAACAGTAGCAGAAGGATCTTGCCACCCACATTTGCGCTGTCCTCAGGAATGTGTGTGCCTATTTTTGGACAATTTGGAAACCTTTGGGAACATTCCTTATTACTAAACATACTTTCTATTTTTTTTTTTCTGTATTCCTCTGTGAATTTCCATCATCTTCCTTTGCCAGCTATTGTGTATTGAGCCATTCATGACTCAAAAGCAAGACAATCCCTGAAACTCCAGGAATCCTAACCTGGCATTAGCATGCAGTGGGGGAATTATTCCCTAGACCTGAAAAGCAATTGCCTCTTCAGTCAGCTCTAGGCCTGCAGTGTTATAGTCAAGCTGTTTCATCTGGAAGGCAAAGATAGGGGAACCTCAAAAACTCCTGCTCAGAAAACTCTTGAGTCTGTTGTATGTACAGGGGACAAGGACAAGGAGGAACAAGTTCACATGAGTCTCTTGCTGTTTACTAAAAATACTGCCAACATGATGCTTCTGATAATTTTGTTTGCAGTTCTGGTCCAGAAAGAGGAAGTACAGATGGGGGAGGAGATATAAAAAGAGTTTGTTTTTCTTCTCCTTGTGACATGCTGTGTGACTATGATCCTAGAGAGAGCTGCCAGTGAGGAGAAACATCACAGTCTGCTCTGCCTTCGGAAGGCAAGTGTCCAGAGAGAATGCCATGCTGTTCACCTCATCATCCCCCCCCCACCTGCCATCCTCTCTGAGTCTAGGATGAAGTTATAATTTCTTTTTCCTGCCCAGCTAGTTAATGGGTTGTCACCCTACCTAGTCAATTATCCACTGGAGATCAGGTTCAGTCAAATATTCACTTGCTGGTTTCCTGAAAGCTGTCAGATATCAGAACTATTTTGCCCTCTGTGATCCTGTGCTGAATGTAAATGTAAAGGATAGGCCTTCATTTCGTAAGTAGCTCAAGTAATCTGATTCAGTTTTGCTCAAGAGGGAAAACTTAAACTTCCCCCCCCCCCCAAAGTGAGAAGTCTTTATCTTTTTGAGATATTCCAAGCCAACTGGATGTAGCCCTGAGCAACCTGCTTGAGCTGACCCTGCTCAGAGCAGGATGGTTGGACCAGATGATCTCCCACTGTAAACAAAGAGTGGGTTTGAGACCACCTGATGAAACTGAATAGGCACAAGTCTATGGGGCCTGATGACATGTCCTGTGGGAGCTGGCTGATGTTGAATCCAAGCCACTGCAATGGTCAACAAGGGAAGACCAACTGATGTCATCTAACTAGACTTCTGTAAGGCCTTTGACACAGTCCTACATGACATCCTTATCTCCAAACTGGAGAGACATGGATTTGAAGGGTGGACTATTCGGTGGAAAAGGAACTGGCTGGGTAGACATAGCCAGAGAGTTGTGGTCAGTGGCTCTATGTTCAGGTGGGGGCTGGTGACAAGTGGTGCCTCTCAGGGCTCTGCCTTAAGACCAGTGCTCTTCAATATCTTCATCAGTGACATAGGCAGTGCAAGGGCACTCTCAGCAGGTTGGCAGATGACATGAAACTGAGCAGCGTGGTTGACATGTCTGAGGGGCAGGATGCCATCCAGAGGGTTCTGGACACGCTTGAGAAGTGAGCTCACAAGAACCTCATGAGGTTCAACAAGTCCAAGTGCAAAGTGCTGCACCTGGGTCAGGGCAACCCCAGACATGAGTACAGACCATGAGAAAAGTTACTGAGAGCAGCTTTGCCAAGAAGGACTTGGGGGTTCTCTTGTATTAAAAGCTGGACATGAGCCAGCAATGTATCCTTGCAGCCCAGAAAGCCAAACATGTCCTGGATTAAAGCAAAAGAGGAGTGGCCAGCAGGTCCGTCAAGGTGATTTTCCCTCTCTCCTCTGCCCTTGTGACATTCCACCTGGACTACAGGGTCCAGGCCTGGGCTCCTCAGCACAAGAAAGGTGTGGATCTTCTTAAACTCTGGCAGAGTCACAGAATATGCTGAGCTGGAAAGGATCCATAAGGATTGTGAAATCCAACCCTTAGCTCTGCACAGGACCATCCCCAAGAGTCAAACCATGTTCCTGAGAGCATCATCCAAATGCTTCTTGGACTCTGGCAGGCTTGGTGCTGCGACCTGTGGAAGTGAGTCCAGAAGAGGGCTATCAGAGTTGGTAGGGAAGCTCATGTGTGGAAACCTTAGAGTTAAGGACAACATCTAGGTTTAAGCCTGTGATAGCTCTGCAATAAAGTCCTAAAGATGAAAACCTGTACTGTCCTTTACAAAATTTTTGAGCCTAACCCTTCTAACCAGGCTGTTTATCCTCTCCTCAAAAGATATAAGCAAAAAACTATCCCAACCAACTACAACAACAAAAAATGCACAACAATCCCAGAAACTAAACACCAAAGAGACATAATGAATGTTTAAGTAAGTGATGCCTGGTAGGTCATTTGGAATTCATACAGAAGAGATGCTGTAGAAGAGCTAAACTCTTGTGATGCACTCAGGGTTTGTGTGGCAACTGGATTTTAGGCCTTTCTAATTAAGTTGTCAGGATAAATATGCTGTGCCACCCATCTCTGCTATATTTATCCTGACAACATTCCTGTGAGGCAGGACAGTCCTTTTACCCATTAACTCGTGGGGAACAGAAGCTTGGATGTTCAAGTGACTCGTCCAAGATCACCCAGTGACTCTCCAGATCTAATGCTCTTGCAACTGCGCCTTCCTTCCTCTTGCCTACACAAGAGATTTGTCCCATCCTGTCCACTGAAGCTGCATTAGGGCAACTTTCAAATGCAGACAAGCAGAAAAGCCTCTCTTATTTAATTAAACAAGCAATAGGACCTCAGTGACTCTGCCAGGGGAAATTCCTGGTATAGATACTGACTCCACATCAACCAGTTCAAGCAGAACTGTATGCTGGTTCTCTTATCTCCCCTCATCTCATTCAGATTTTATGCTCCTGTTCTACAACAAGTAGTTGATAGCAGGGGCAAAGTACAATGCTGTGTGGGACTGAGGCACTCACCAGTGTAAGGACAGCTCTTCCTGAACAGAGACAACTTGCCTGAGAACGTGTGAAATAGGGGGTATATGGCAAGTGCCATGCAAAGGTCTGTCAGCAGGAGAGATCTTGTTTCTACCTGGAGCAGCTACAGGCAGTGCAGGGGTAAGGCATTTTACTGGAGCTGTGATCTCACAGGTCCAGGGGGCTGCAGGTTCTGGGGCTACCTGTAAACAGCCCAGAGGCTGGGTGGCACCTTCCTCTAGTGTTCCTAAAATGCCCATAACAAGCATGTAAAAAGGGAGACTGTAACCTGTCACCTGAAACCAAGATAAAGGTAAGTGATCCTGAGTGCATTATCAGCTACCACAGAGGCATTCTGCTCGATCCTTAGTTATTTAGCTGGTGAAGCACATCTTTCAGTATGGAACAAAGAGTGCATTACCTGGTAAAGCTGAACAGTGGAGAGTGGTGTGTAGCGTTCAAATTCTTCAGGGCTGGAAAGCACTGTGACTCCAAAGGACAGGAATACAGTGAGGATTTCTGAAGGAAATGTCAGTGGGGTCTGGGGAGGCTCTGAAAGGACAGTCAGTCCCTCCCTCAGATAAGCCCCTGTTCCCTGTAAGGCCCCTATCCCAGCCTCGAGCCCTGATAGCGCTTTGGTCCCATGGCTCTGCCCTGCTTTGGCACCTTGTTATGGGGGGGAGAGGGAGAGAAAAACATTGACAGGCAGGGGGAAAGTGCAGAGATGACCCATCACTTTCAACTGCTGCCTCCAGCTAAAGGTTCTCCACCACTGTGAATGCAGAGGTTGGCAGGGCTCAGCAGCAGCACAGCAGTGTTTGTTGAAGCCCCTGAGCTATCATAGCCACGGGATGTCACAAGGGCCCATCACAACCAGGGCAGGGTTTGAAGAGGGAACTCTGTTTAGGATATTTAGGTCTGATGTACACATGTCCTGCACACTTGGCTTTTGCTGTGCAGGAGCATATGTGTTCATACAGCGGTGAAACAAGGGCAGGGAGTCCTCCATCAACTGAGGCAAATAATTTCTTTTCCATAACAAAGGCATCTCAGTCAGGGAGCATCCTTCCTGCTGAAGGATATCACTCCCAGGCATTACTACTGAAGTGATCCATCCATGGAAGAAGAGCTGAGGAAGGCAAGAAAAGCTGAGTGGAAGTATTGAATGGGTTGCCACACACATAAAGAGGTCTAAGGGCCTGAGGAAACCCTCAAAATTTCCTGTATGTGAAGTGGAGGCACAATATCATCAGTATTTCTGTGATCCCTAGCTTCCCGAGGCCACAGGTGTGCTCATGGAAACCTGCTTCTAATGTAGACTTTTCTCAATACAAGGCAGAGAATGGCTGGGCCAGCAAGGGAGGATTTTTTTTCAACCACAGAAAAGTTTGTAGTTTTACAGGCTTGTAGTAAACATAAATTAACAAGCAGGTCATGGTTCAGACCCTGAAACTTTGCAGCAGCTACTATAGAGTGGGGATTCCCCTTTTATGCTGAACTGTAGCTATAATTAGACCATTTAGATATTATCTTCCTGACAGAGAAAATTGCTCAGCTCCACAATGCCTACTACTACTGATTCTGGAAGTTCCCCCGTGTATTTATTTACACTAAAGGAAAAATCTGAACTTTGTTTTCTTTGCTGAAGCAAAAATCCCCCTTACATCATGGGATCCCTACCTCAAGCACCCCAAGCAGCTCAGGATTAGCCTCCTAGACCCTGGGAATACGAAAATACCTAGTTATTTACATTGTTTTCTTACCTTCCCCCTCTACTCCCATCCCTCAGGGACTTGCTCTCTTTTGAGTGATGAGTTGTAAACAATACAATATACCTTACAAATTGTGTGTGCAAAGAGGACGGGTAATTGTTCTGAAAATATGAAATACTATGTAATCACTCCCTTCACCAGAAGTGCCTTCAACTCCCAAACAACCTGCCACTGACACATGAAATGGAAGGACCAGACCTTCCTCCAGGATCCTTTAGGCAAGCAGAGGACAGCTGAGGTCTAGTCCAAAGGCTCATTTCCCAGCTGAGCTCCTCACCCAGACCCCAGCTTCCCTGGGCACTTGCATCTTTGCTGGGGACATCATTTCATCACCTTACTGTTCCACTCTCAGTGAAATGTTTCCCCTAGGAGAACACTGAAAAATCTCGTGCATAACAGCCTGAACCCACTTCCAAGGAAAATTCGGTTTGCATGGCATTTAGGCATCGTGCTTTCAGCTACACTGCTAACCTGTTATTCCACCTGCCAGCAGAGAAAAAAAAAAATAGATGCCCATTTTTAGTTAATTTTCATACCAATGAGAAATAGTGGAACCAAGAGGTTTCAATATTGTTGCCTTATAAAGGAAAAATGTCAGAATTTTTTAAGGTGGATGCTGATTAACACCTTCCATGCTATTGTCAAAAAAAAGAGGAGTGTTTGCAGAGATTTACTCTACAGGGTAAATCTTGAGCTCACTGCAGGATGAGAAGCCTAAAATTAGTGGTTTTTCTTAAATCACTTTTACACCTGTTGAAGGTGTAATTTTTTGCTTCACATCCCATGCTAACGGACTCTCAATTTCTTTTCCATCTGCTGCTGTAAATTTTTCACAGGAGCTCCTGGTGGGGAAAGAGTCAGCACCGACAGAAACAAAATAATTTAACAGAGGTCGATGCAGAAAAATGTGAAGAAGGATGGCACCACTGGCCAATGGCTGATGGTTTCTGACACCCAAGCATTCACAGATGCCAGGAGGCAGCTGCTGGCACACACCTCACATTAACTGCTTGCTTTAGCTCTCAGACCAGACCACTGCACAGTCTGGAGGGGAGTGAAGATCAGAGAAGGAGGGGAGTGCCAGGGATTATAACAGGAAACTTTTTTGTCTTTCCCATGGCATGACATTGCTGATTCTGAAGCCTTGGGGCTCACATTAGCCTAAGCAACATGTATGTACCACTCCAAACCCTGCAAAGGTCTTCACACAGAGGAATGAAGCCACTGTTATTAATCTTGACCCCAAGGAGGCAGGAACAGGACAGAGGCAACCTGTAGTGACAGGGCTGGCGAGGAAACCACTTTCTGGATGAGCTTTTGGTTCCCCAGGACCTCCTGGTGATGGTTACAAACTACCACATTGCAAACCACAGGAGAAGTTTCCACTCACTTGACATCTCCTGCCCCCTCACAAACACCTCCCGAGGAGCCTGACTGTGTGTCTGCAGAAATGGACAGGACTTGCACCTTACCTATGGATGTCACAGTAACTTCAGACCTCTTTCCTGACTTTATTTAGGTGTATGAAGAATCTAACTAGACTAGCAATGCTACCATCTACATATCCAGATACTCAATAAGTGCAGCCCTTAGGATGTGGGCACACATTCTCTTGTAGCTGTGGCCACGCTTGTTAAAGAGATTGTGGCAGCCTGTTCGCAGCTGCTCTTCAGTCCCCTGCCAAAGCTGCCGGCCCCCAGGTCTGTCATGAGCAGTTCCAAGTGCACTCCAGCCTAAAGGACAGGGACCAGGAAAGACTCACTGATTAGACCATTTCAATTAACCTGGTTTATGTCAAATTAACCCAAAGCTTTGTTCAGAACTCTGACCAAACCTGAATTTCTTTGGTATTTGGAAAAAACGTTACCACTTTTACAGTTCCCTCAGCACTTGGTGTAAAATAGTAGACCTATGATCTAAACTATCATGAATGAAACTGCTTTTTAAACTTAGAGAGGCTGAGCCATTTGCATTGATAGACTGGAAGTTTGCTTTATAAATGCTGGAATGCTCTAGGAAATTTTGTATCATGGTGTTTCCAGGCTGACTGCAATTACCATGTTTTCCTAAAATTTTCAGCCCTTAGGTGAGTGAACCAGTTCCTCACACCTTTACAGTAGTATAAATCAGTATTTAGTACACTTGAAGAATATTAGGTTAGGTTCAGTGCACAGGATCCCAGACACATCATTCAGAGGTTGGCACACATTTCTCAGCAGTCAGAGACATGGTTAGTGCTTGTAGGGGCTTTCCATGCTGTTATACCACGTGTGAACTGCAGATGATGATGGCACTACACTCAGCTGGGGCCATAGGTAATGCTGAAAAGTCACACCAGCAGGTAAGATTCACAGCTACTGACACATCACAGCTTGTACCACACGCCTGGAGGCATCAGACATCCTCTGCCATGAGATCTTACAGTATTTCCTTGCTGCTCTTAAAGGTACCTGAGAAATCTTATTTAATGAAACACAGGAAAATCAAGTCAGCTCGATTCTCCACAGCTTTGCATTGTAGAATTCTTCCACCTTCATGTGAAGCGGATGCAAAATGGTTATTCCTGGTTATTAACTCTGGTTTGAATGAGATTCCATGTACCAATTTCCTTATGGTAAAGAACTAGGCTCCAAGCTTGCCAAAACTTACATTATTTGTGGTTAATCCATAGGCACATGGTTGGTTCCACTGAAATTCATAAGACACTTGGGTATAATTAAGAGTTCAAAATCAGGCCTTTCAGGATGAACTGCCAATACAGTGGTTGGAGTATTATAACAGTTCAGCCTGGACACAACACTGTCATTCTATGATGCTGCTCACGTTCAACACTGGAAGATATGGCTATTTGCAGATGAATATACAAATGCATATGCACACTACCAGACTACCTGATAACTGTGGCTTTGATTTTAATGCATCTTTAGGATATTCTGATAATATGTTTGGGGGGTTTTCCCCCAACATTGCCTTTAGTTTCTTCAGAGTTTAAGAATCTGCATTTCTTTTCTGTGTGTTATCTCTGCTTGTTATGCTTTTTAATGCAAAGCCAGGCAGTCAAAGGCATTTGATGCAGGCTTGGATGTTCACTCCATTTTACTACAGCTTTACACCATTATCCGTGTATTACCTTAAGGTCACTTTTCCTTCCTGACTTGAAAAACGGCCTTCAGAGGCAAATCCTCTCCACATTTCTTAGGACAGGTTCATTTGGCCACAGACTGATAACATAAATTAACATTTCCAAACAATCTCTCAGTGATTTAGGCACCTTCGTCCTACTTTCAGATCTGGATCCACATTTTGAAGGGGTTTAGTTATGCAAGGATGAGACTAGGAGA
Organism: Lophotriccus pileatus; assembly: GCA_035583135.1. Classification (NCBI taxonomy): domain Eukaryota; kingdom Metazoa; phylum Chordata; class Aves; order Passeriformes; family Tyrannidae; genus Lophotriccus; species Lophotriccus pileatus. The sequence goes on from JAWWES010000041.1 coordinate 64,181,130, forward strand.
AAGAACTGCTTGAGCTCTTGAGACTCGATATTTGGGGCAGTTAGTCCAAAACATCTGTCAATAAACTCCACAGCCACATCTGCCTTTGAAGCAGGAGAAAACAAACCAGCCTGCTGGTTCAGGATGCTGAGTGGGATATAAGTGAGCCTTATAGAATCTCCAAGACTGGGAAAAATACTACTTTGTTTTTCCTACAGGTCAACCAAAGAGTGGGAAAGCCCAAACTCGAGCATCTCTAGCTGAAGCACACTGTCAATTTGCCTTGCAGAAATAATCTGAGCACTACCTGGTTCCTTACCCCGTGAAACTCTGCCAGGGAGGAAAACTTTTGTGTCCTGATGTCAACTGAACAGGAACAGCAAACAGGACATGAGTTGTGCTGAACAAGTTCCAACGCAAATGGCAAGAGGGATGTCATGAAGTAAGGGCTGGGGGGGTAGCAGAGGTGTGGGGGGGCTTAAAGCAGGGAGTGCAAGGTGGCTGAAGGGTCACACAGAGCTCCGTGGGGGTTTAGGGCTGGGAGAGTGCAGGAAGGAGAGCAGCACAAGTCTCAACCTGGGGATATGGACAAACCTGTATGAAGAACCCAGGACAGGAATTGCTGGGAAAAAGAATAGGAAGGAGAGAGAAGAGCATGTCAGACCATGAAGGGGGGGAAGGGGGGGAAAGCAGGGCAGGGGGGCTGCAGGGCAGAGTTGGGAGTGTTACAGGGGAAGCTCAAATGATGGTGATAGTAATGTATGGATAGGGAAGAAGGTCTGAATTGTAGGACTGAGGATGCTTCAGGAAGTTCAGCTGTGATGGCATGGTGTGGGAAGGAGCTGAGGGGCAGCATCCAGGCTCATGGGAAGAGCCAAGAGACTGTTGTGCATAGTCCAGCCATTATGACTGTGCCTACACTGCAGCACAGATACTTGATGTTTCATAGTCCTGCTGCTTCAGGTGTCCGGATACCCTGGGCCTGCTGGAGGAGGCAGCAGCACCCTCCCAGCCCAGGCATCCTTTGCCTGGATAGCAGGCATTCCCAGGTCCTGCACTGCAATGAAAGCAGGCTGCAGCCTGGGGTTACCTTCTTTACCCGGCTCCGATGGCATAGACAATCGAGTTCCTTCCAGCATATGAATTCAAACTCCTTCAAGTGGCAGAAAAGAGGGATTCAACCAGAATCTGTCCTGTTTTGGGGTGACTAATTACATGCCTCTGCTCAGGTGACAGCAATGCAACCATGACCAGGCAAGCCAAGTGGCCTATCTGTCAGGGACTCATTTACTGTAAGCAATGCTCACCATGGGGAGGGCTCTAGAAAGATCTGTGCCAGTGTGTAACTGTCCTTTCCCAGCACAGCGTAAGATATCCCTCATCAGGTGCCTCACTTAAAAATTAATGAGAAAGAAACTAGCTGTACACATCAGTCACAGCAGTGAGGACTGAGGAGAGACATGTCCTGACTAACACTGAAAGAGGTATTCTTCCCACTTACATAATAAAGTCATTCATGCAGGCAACTCCTGTTAGAGTTAACAAGAGTTAAACACTACAATAACTTTTGCTTGCCACCTATCCTGAGAAAAGGAGATGAGAAAATAAGGCTCTGGACTGCCAGACAGAAAGAGCAGGATGTAACAGGACACAGGCACCTCTTGTCCCTCATCGGCATCTACTATAAAACATGCTAATGAAGTACCAACTGAAAGACATGAAAAAGCAACTGGAATGGGGGAAGAGCTTTGTGTTTTATTCTAAACAGCTTTAATGCTCTCCTGCCTAAAGGAAGCCCAGCCCATACCGCAAGGGAATGCACTGAGGCTGAGCCAGGGCAAAACCATCTCTCCTTGCTCCTCCCTTCTCCTGCTCAGATATCGCACTTGGCAGCACAGGGGATTCCAGTCAGGTTCCAGCAAAAACCCTTTCTCTGTAAACTACTGCATGGTCTGGAGATGAGGAGAGAAGCTTGTCTGCCTCAGTAGTTCACAAGTCCTCTTCTTCCCCAAACCTCTTTCTTTTACACCTTCCTAAAACCCAAAAAAATATTATATCATTTTTAAGTAAAACCAAAGACAGGCCAACACAAGCAGGGACACCAAGCTCCATATGAGATCTCCTTGCTCTCCAACATGCCTCTGGCTAAGCCTACCATGAAATCACACCAGCTTCCCATGCATGCACGCACACATGCACAACCCTCTCTATGAAAATCCTCTGCTCTCAGAGCTCCTGAGAGCAGCAGAAACAGTGACATAAGGACTACTGCTGTCTTCCCCTTCCTAATGTTTTTGGTGTGTTCCTCCCACTGTTCCTCCATTCCTTCAAAGACAACTGTGGTGGTGTTGAAAACCAGTGGCTCTGCTGCTCCCCTCCCAGCTCTCCAGACATGGTTGTGCCTGCTGAGCCACTGCTATCAATTCTCTCCTGCCAGCTGCAAGCCTTGTGACTCAGATTCTCCAGAAAACCCCTTGGCTCAGCATCATAAGCAGGAGGGATTAAAACTCATGAAAAATGAGCTTGTACCAGCCCCTTTTATAAGTCTCTTGTGGAGGGTCATATGAGCTGGTCAGACCCCTTGCCCTCCCCTTCTCCCCCTTTCCCCTTCTCTGATCTTCCTGTTATTCTTGGCTGCAAACTGCTGGGCATCTCAGCCAGGGTACTTGGATCAGGAGAGGATATCCCGTTCACAAGCCCAAATCCCAGGGTGGCCTTTTCCTGCTGGAAGCCGTTGTAACATTTTTTTTTTTCTTTTTTTTTTTGTTACAGTTTTCCTGACCTACATATTCCAGCATGCTGTAACTTATGCTCTATCAATGACCCACATTTTCAAACTGAAAAATAAAAACTTCGAGAAGACATGCCAGTAGATGTGTATGGAAAGCAGGAACTCAGCCCTGCGGGGAGATATCCAAGCAGTTGTCCAAAAGAAGGCTGATTTAATAGCTTCTTTTTATTCCCCTTCCCCAATCCTTCACCCCAGCTGCTCCTACTTAAGAACTAAAACAAAGCACAGATCTGCTGCTAATTCAATTTCAGATTAGGAGAGGTTTTGAACAAATCACTCAGGCTGCTCTAGACTTTGCCCACAGTATATCCAAAAAGGAAGGCCCAACACCTTCAAGGGGATTTGAGCTCCTGATACTCTCCAGGAATTAAATGCCAGGACACTTCCAGGATCTGAACCCCCATGCAGAAGCAGTGCTCCCTGAAGAACAACAAGCCTGCTGGGCAAACACCCAGATGGTGGGAAGAATAGCAGCAGAGCTGGTGGAGACCAAGAAAAATGCTGCGGAGGGGGCACCAGGATTCCCCTGGGGCGGCAGAGATGTACACAAGGGTAGAGAGAGGGTGGCTGGAGGAGGACAGCTGGAGGAGCACAGCCCTGCCCTCAGGCCTGCACTGTCCCTCAGGGTCACCCCCCTCACTCTCCCAGCTTTCATTGTCCCCCTGGAGCTGATGGGCCACAGGTGCACTGGTCTTGCCCTCCCATCTCCATGCAAGCCCCATGCCTATGTCTACTCTTCATATGCTTCTTCTCGAGAAATCAGGATTAACATAGCTAAGACCAAATATGTTTCCTTCCTCTAAGACCCTCCTGTCTTTACTCTCCTCTTCCTCTGCTCTCTATTGCAGCTGCCCACCCTAACCCTACCTCTGTGTCATGCAAAATCATACTCCAGCAGTTAACAGATTCCTCTTCACTGCTTCTCCTGCCTTTATCAAAAGCTTTTTCCATACCACATACAAAATTCAGCAACAGACATGCCCAAGCCATTATCTTTTGTGCCAGCATGAAGAGCATATTGATTTGGCATCTACACAGGCTCCAGCATCCCTAACACAGTTGTCAAATCTGGTCCCTTTTCTTTAGGTCTGAGAGCCCACAGTGGCTTCCTATATGGGCTCCCCACAAACCAGTGCAACAACTTCAGACCTTCTGTCTTGCCCTTAAGAGCTCACTATTTATGCATCAGAGCTGAAAAACAAACTCAGACAACCAAAAATGGGGCTTAGAGAGAACTAAATTATTAAATGATAGGCATAGGCCAGCCCTTGGCACAGAAATGTTACCAGGCATTATGAAATTATCTGGTATACCAAATAAGACAGTCTAACTTCCAAAAGAAAATCAGTTCTCTCAAAATCAGAAATGAAGAGGAAAGCAGCCTGTGCATCCATCCACTGCACTCTCCTCTCCTCTTTCCTCCGAACGTGGGGAAATTCTGCCACGCTGCACAAAACATCAGTCTCTGAGACCTCAACACTCCTCAGGGCTTTTCAAAGTTGTGGATGCAGCCATAACCATGTGAATGGCAGTGGCAACACCCACTAAATTCTGTCATCCATCAGCTAACTCCAGAGGGGCATTTGGTACCCTCTTACCTCAGCTGTGACAACCTTGTGCAGAGTAAAGCCGTCGGTGCCCCGCATGGTGATGGACGGCACGGCATGGGTGCACACAACTATTTTTCCTCTGGCAGGACTTCTAGCAGCAATTGGCACTGGCCAAAAGCTGCTCCCTTCCAAGACAGCAAAACAGTATCTGAACTTCAGTGGAAAAGAGTTGTGCCAATATGCTTTCCTTTTTTAAAATCCCCGTTGCAACAAAATATGACATCCATGTATAACGTGCCTCTAGGGAAAACCATGCACTTACCTTTGCAGATATATGGAATTACTCATTGCTGCTGTGACTGTACTTGCTGCTGACCATGAAATGTGGTCCTTAGAATTTGATTCTGTGCTCATCAATTTAGATGGTCAGAAGCTCAGCAGGTGTAAAAGTGTTCAGCTCAGTGGATTTCCATGTCAGAAAGATGATTTCTGCTGGCTGAAAATCTGTGCTTTGGGCTCTGTAACTCATTGTCCTTTTTTATTTAAAGTTATTTCTAAGCAGGTCTGTGCTAGAATAGTACACAGTAGTACCATTCAGTATGACACTAAATAAAATTCTATACTGAAGATAGCTGTTAATGAAAAATCAGCTTTCTTTTCACACTTTGAAACTGTCTTCCCTTTTTTCAAAAAAAAAAGATCATAAATGTTTTACCACGGAATCATGTGCAGGCTTTAGATTATCACAGTGTATCCCTCATGGATAGTACAGTAATTGGTGCTTGGAGCCAGAATATGTAGGAGCTTCCCATTGCTTCTTCACATGCACATTGGTATCCCAGCTTCTAATGCACGCATGGAGTAACCTGGAACCAAGGCTTGTCCTGGGCAGGAGAACAGGAGATGAGGAGATCCAGCAGCAGTTCAGTGCCACTGGGGGAGAACTGATCAACTGCAGAAGGGTCTGGAGCTGGCACATGGCAGCAGGCGGGACAGACAGCTATGTGCTGCCACACACTTGCTTGGCGTAACATGGACAGGGTCCAGGCACTTCTTCCTGTCTGCTGGGTGACAACCCTGCCTCCAAAGCACCTGTAGCAGCCTGAGACAACTTCTCCTGGGTCAGGGAAAGGGGAGGTTTTGCATGATCCAAGAGACGAGCCTGTCCTAGAGCATTTTACCCCCAAGTGGAAAGGGCTCTGCCCCAGAACATGGGGAGATGCCTTTGGGGCATGCAGGGCACAGGGAGGGACTCCAGGCACCACAGGCACAGCTACTCAGCATATCACAGGAGAGCCTGGACTGGACAAAGGCATATGTGCAGGATGTAGAAATATGAATTTTAGAAATAGCTTTTAAATACCTTAAAATTAAAAGAAAAAAACCACCAACCTTATTGAATTGGGGTATTGAATTACCTCTCCTTCCACTGTAGACTGTAAGCAGAAGGGGGATCATTTTTTGCGTGTGTGTTCAGTGATAGACTTCAGAGTCTGACATGAGAGACTTGATTTGGAAATAACAAGTGTGCTCAAAAACAATATGACTGCGAAGCAGTCACCTCACAGGAGGAGAAAGGAATTCAGCTACAACAAATAAAGTTGTGCCTAAACTGCCCTACCCTCACCCTACCCCAGGGCTGGGTGTCTCTATCCTTGCACATCTACTTGTCCAACAAAATGGCCACTGATGATCTGAGAGGAAAACTGGCACTCTTTGGCTAACAATATCATGTCAAGCCCCAACTCTTAAAAGAGCATTAGGGGATTATATGCAGAATAGCTTGGAGATTAATCTTCCACATGCAAAAAACCATTCTCCCTTTGAGAGACGCAAAAATTCAGTTTAGATAGCTTGGATTTTCCAAAGAACCTCAAGGAGGCCTTCGAACCCTATTCTTCCAATTTTGCTACAAACAGCTCAGACTGTTTGATGTCAAGTGTCTTGCACTAAAGCCAAAGATACCTCATTTAAAGTTAGAGAACTAGAAATCAGGATTCTAAACCTGTTTCTCCAGACCCCAACAGTAAGTGGCCCAAATGTCCAGAGGTGCTGAGCAGTCGTGGCTTGCACTGCAGAGCCAAGACAGCGTGCTATGAGTCTGGCAGCAAAATGCAGTGAGCCACAAGCCTGGAAGCAAGCCCAAATGACCCATTTTTTTTTGCAAACCGTTGTTTCCTGACCTGGTTGTTCATGACTGCAAAAAAATTCATGCGCGGATCCAAAGCTTGCATCAGGCTGGAAAATTCACCATGAGAATGTGAATAGAGAGGTTTGAGGTTTCTTTGCCCCCCTCCAAGATGACTAATGAAAAGCTTTCAGGACACCAATGGAAAGAGCTGAGAACACAACAGTGATGTGCTGCAGAAGTCCTGTTGCACAGAACTGATGCACAGCAGGAACCCAGAATCCTCCCCTATAGACTGGGAGGGAGAAGATGGCAAGTGGACCAATTTTTGGTGCTGTAAAGGCTCTCAAGTGGAGCAACAGTCATCAGGCTCCAAGAATATCAGCAGCTTCCCTCCAGCACAGCACTGAGTGTGAGGTCTCTTGCCTGCAGGCTACTGAAGCACAACACCTTCAAGATCCCTAAGATAAGTAAGTAAACCTAACAATGCCATGTTTTGACTGGAAAGAAGCCTCCAGCTATAGAAGCAGAAGTGGTGAAAGAATGTATTTTTTCCTTACACCTCCTTTCCATTCTGTAATCTGCAACTTTTGGGATCCACGATATAAATTTTCAGCATTTTGGTATGCTGTAAAATCAGGACTAGCAAAAGCTAGTCCTGAACTACTGAGAAAGGAGGGAAAGGCTCTTTGGAAACTAAATAAGGGAGAAATCACAATACTATTTCCGAGAAGATCGAAGGAATATTTAGGTCACACCTACAACAATAAAAAATATGAACTTAGAAGTCTTTTGGGAAGCCCCTTGAGAGTCACTGAAAATGGCCATCTGGCTTCCATGATTAATGTTGTTCCAGATATCCCCCTTACCAGGATGGATGCTCTTTTATCTACGCACACAGCAGTAAAGCGTGCCTCTCCAGAAACACTGCTGACCACACAAAGAGACAATGAGAAACATACACGAGCACTTGCCTGACTATCTGTCCTACAGACCCCTCCAGAGCCTTCCTCAACACTCAGGGCCACTCAAGGACTTTGTGCTGTGTCCACCTATAAGAGGGAGGACAGTGTCAGCTGGTGTAACAGTTCATGCTATGGAGGGAGGCAGGAGGGCAGTGGGTAAAGAGAGCCTCAGGAATGACAGAATTGCAGATTAGTTGAGGTTGGAAGGCACCTCTGAAGGTCATCTGGTCCTACCCTCATACTCAAGCAAGGCCACTCAGGACCGGCTGCCCAGGACTATGTCCAGATGACTTCTGAATATTTCTAAGGAGGGAGACTCCACAACCCCCATGGGCCACCTGTGCCAGTGCTTAGTCACCCTCGGAGTAAAACAGTGTTTACTGATGCCCAGGACATTGCTGTCATCTGAGCTAAGCATCAGGTAGTCAAGGTGTCACCGTACCACAGCCAGACAGGACATGCTGCCCTTGGGCTTCACAGAGACTTGTTAACTGGGGGGGGGAGAACAGGAAATTCCAGTTTCCTTTTAGGTTTGAGGGGACTGTAATCCTTGGACAGATATTTCTTGTAAATGTCCTGTTTTACCTCTTCCATGTTTCTGGTTCCCTGCTCCAGGCCTTTTTTTCCTAGTTAACTAAGGTGCATCTCTCTCCTCTCTGTTTCCCATAAAGACAAAAAGATCTCTTATCTCTACTCACTCTCTCTCTCTGTGCTCCTGCTTTCACTGGTCCCTCCCCAGTTTGTCTTCTTTCCCAGTCTGGCCACCAGTCAGACTTCCACTGACTCAGCTTCATTTTTACCACTTGCTCATATTCACCACCATGGCCCCTCCGTGCTGCTTGATTCATGCTCTGATAGACTGATGAGAAGAAACTGGATCCCCCGTGAGAAGCTGGGGATGTCCCCTTGCCTGTTCCTTCTCAGCCATTCCTTGGTAGGAATTGCCACCATACACCAAGGAAGAAACCCCACAGCACACTCTGTCAAGGGATGGGACAGCAGCCATGGGATGAATATGGAGAGTTTGAAACCCATGACAAAATATGGGCTTAGAGGTGGTGTGTGCCTTCCCAGCCTGACTGGTCATTGCTGGAGCAGCTCCATTGTGAGGTGCAATGGTAGAGGCAGTGTATCAAGCAGTACTAAAAATATTGTACACACAACAATTTTGCATTCAGACATTTCTCCACTCGCCCAACAAATCAGTCAAGATCACCAAAAGACAAGAGCTGTCAAAAATTCTGCTCCCTTCTCTGGTCTTTTTTAGCATCCCCTAACTCTGCAACAACAGCAGTCTGACTGCCCTTCCTCTGCACGAGAAACAACACATGAGACATCCAGGGGAGGATAAATTAAGAGCATCACAGAGATACCCTGCTTGGCCGTAGAGCTTAGTTTTCTGCCAGACCTCAGCGCCACTGGCAAAGCATGACAACATCCTAATAAAGATCATAATTAAATAACAGTCTTTCACACTCTGAACCTCTGCATTTGCACAGCCTTCCTGATTCCAGGAAGCCAGGATTTTAGCAATGCTCACAACCATCTGTCTTTTGTCTGCAGAAGAATTTATCCCTGTTTTCAGATGCCAGCAGGGAAACTGGGTATGTTCAGCATTCTCACCTAGTTATAGTCAGTATGCTGTGTGCTGCTACTGGAAATAAATGTGTGCCTCTTGCCTAGACTTAAGGAAAGATGCTGTGTGCCAGTTTTTTTTTGGGGGGGTTAAATATTCTGTTGAAAAACATGATTACTTCAAATCTGGGGAATGTTTTATGGAGAGTTCCGACTTCCTTACTTGGTAAATAATGCTACATCTGCCTTGTTTATTTGTTGGAAGAAATGGCAACAATGGTTTAAATGCTTAATCCAGAAGGAAGTGGAAGTTTCCACCATCACACCAAAGTCTAATCTCCCTCTGTATAATGTTTATTCCTTTGTACTGCCTAACATGTTGGGAGTGTTCTCACATTACAGGCTTTTCTGACCAATAGGTCAGGCAGGAGTGCAGGAACTGCAAGCCAGTGGAAAGGATTTGGGATGGGATACCAGAGGACTGAGTCAGCCCATTCCTGTGTCCCGTTTCAAGTAAACCTCTTCTCTTGGCTGCCTCTCAGCTCCTTCACATAAGCAAAATATGGACAACAGTCTTCTCTGCTCCTAGCCAGGTGCAGGGAGCCATAGGAATGAAAAGCCATGTCTCCTGGCTTAGTGACCCATGATTGTGGGAACACAGCACACTGCATCCTCTGCAGTAAGAAATTCACAAAGACTTGTGGGAGAGACAAAAGCAGAAGCAGGAGGTCCCCAGAAGTTTCGACCCTGAGGGAAGGTAGCAGGGTGGGAGAGGACAAGAGAGCAAGTGTAGGAAGGAAAAGAGAAAGCAGGACAAGCAGGAGACATGCCACATGACATCTGAGACACTGTTGTTGTTCATGTAAACAGGTGTTAATGGGGAGGAAGAACAGCACAGGTCAAAGAAGATGAGCAGGAACCTTGGTTGTTCATTCAGGAGCCAGTTTGGAACTGATTTTGATTGTGAATTTTCTCATTCTTTGCCCCGTTTGGTTTTAAAAAATTCTGTCCTCGTGGTTTCTTCTTGGAAACTAGTCAATAATATAACAGCTGACAGAACATCTTGCCTGAAACTGAGACTAAACTTTCCCTGTGTATATATCCTATATCCCAGTCTTTGGCTCCTTGTAACTCATCATGTGCCACGTGAAATACTCCCACTTTTGCCTCCACCTAAATGGGCTTGAAATGCCAGCAGGCAAGTCTAACCTCCCATTACTCCCTTCTGCCACCCATCTTCTTTTGACCAAATGATGCTGATGTCACTTCTCATCCATCTCTTCTGCTCAGTCAGACAGGGAGCTCAGGGGCAACACTGAAAGAGGTCTTGGTGTGATATTTCCATCACGGACCTGTGCTAATAAACTGATGCCACTACCACCGCCGTGATGTTTTCTAACCTGAACAGTTAGCTGAATGCTCTACCTTTTTTCTCTGTTACAGGGGAAAATTGGCCTGTGCTTCTCTCCTGTAACCTCCAGACACACTGTAGCAAGGAAAAGGCAGCTGACAAAGATGGTCTTTAGCTCACAGTTTATAACCTCCTTCTATGCAGCGCTGAGACAAAAAGCTCCCCTCCTAGCATTTTCTGGGGGTTATCTAGCAGTCATACTCCTGTGCCTGTTTTTAATCTTCCTTGACACTTCTGCAGCAATGCACATGCCCCCAAGATTTAACTTGTCCCAGATGAGCTGTTTCAGAGCCCATAGTGTGAAAACAGGATCAAAAAATCTGCTGTCTCCCATGACAGTACAGGCTCGCTGCAGCCCCTGATGAAAACATAAGCTGTACAAAGAGATGTGCAGCCAACTGACTAACTGATTCAGCTGGGGACTAGCCAGAACTAGAAGTAAACATTTGGCCTGGAGACTAGAAAATCTACCCTGTGAAGGATGTTACAGGCCACTGTCTGGGCTATCACCCCTGGTGTTTAGGAGAAATGAGGTAAATAACTGAAATAGGGAAACTGAAGTAAAAATAAAGGAGTCCAAAGAAAGGTCTTAATCTGATTAGTGCTGTGCTTGGCTCCTGACCCTCTTCTTCTCTTTCAGTGTGTCAAGTGATGGGTTAAGGGATGGGAAAATGATCCTGAGAGCTCCTTTTGGCAGAGGAAGCCATTAGGGAATTTTTTTGGTGAGCATGTTCCGTGAGGTGTAAGCATTTGTGCTTCCCTGAGAAAGAGCAGGAGGGAAAAGAGGAAAAGGCTGTGCCTTGGTCAGTCTTCACCAGGCTCCTTTCCTCCCTCTGCTCTTGCACATTTGGCCACCCTCGGGGGGCACAGATAAGGCAAGCAAGAGAGAGGCAGCTCATTACCAGACACTTGTTTCATTCAAACAGCCTTATTTTTGGTAATGCTACACTGAGGCTGCAAGCACCTCAAGTGGGAGATGGTGCTAAAACTCTGTCCTGGGCATGTTACCAGCTGGAAAGATATCACAGGACGCCAGCCCACCAGGGAGAGAGCAACAGTGGCGTTGCAACACCGGAGCAGACCGATGCTCCATCCAGTCCATCATCCTGTCTCAGACAGTGCCACATGCTCCAGAGGAAGGCATAAAGCACCCACCACACTGACACATTTTTTGCAAGGAGGGAAGCTCCCTCCTTCACTTGTTGGCCATCAGGCACTGTGCTGAGGCACTCAGACCTGGTGGCCTCCCTCTAACCTGCACAAATACAGGCGCAGCTTGGTGAGTAAAAGCAGGCACACCCTGGCCCAAGGGTGAGCAAAATTCCTGGAAAAGGGTCAAATTTGCACAGAGGCTCTCACGGTGACATTGGCACTGCTCCCAGTGGGAACAGTGGTTGGGCACTGAACAGGCTCCCCAGGGCAGTGGTCACAGCACCAAGCCTGACAGAGTTCAAGAAGCGTTCGGACAATACTCTCAGGCACATGGTGTGACTCCTGGGGATGGTCCTGTGCAGGGCTAAGGGTTGGATCCTTGTGGGTCCCTTCCAACTCAGCCTATTCTGTGATTCTGTGAAACAAGGCCTAAGAGGTCAGGCCATTTGCTTCTACTGTCCAAAAAGGGAAAAAAAGAAAAGGAAAGGCTCAGGAGCACTGTATTTCCATCTCCTACTTACACCTTTGACGTCTCTGCATGGAAGTGAATGAAGACAGATGGAAGAGGAATGTATAGCTCAAGAACTCCTCTCCAGAAGTAATGTATAGCTCAAGAACTCCTCTCCAGAAGTACACTGTTAATTTACAGGGCTTTGTTTTGCAGTCTTGCTGATTGTCACTTGAGAAAAAACTGACCAAAAGGCTGAATTTTGCTGCCCAAAGACTGAGCTCTCCCAACCTGGAAGACCATATGGGAAGGCATCAGGCAGCACCAAGTGCTAGTATGTTTCTCACTCCTGAGAAAGTAAAAGTAGCTTTATTTCAGTAAGTGAAGGACATCGAAGATATGAAAACTAATGGAAAACCTGTTTCTGGGGTCAAGGGGGAGGAAAAAGTCCATTTTTTCCTATGTCTTCAAAATCTTAGAGGATCTAGTTTCTGTGACTGAATCTTAAACACAGTGCAAGAGGATAAATGGAGTGTGAAAGATTGTCTAGCCCCTAATTTTTCCTGTGTTTTATGCTATAGTCAATAGTCCTAAGCCTATTTGAAAATTAATCTCTAGTGAACAGGTCAATGGAGTGGTGATTCTTCTGTCTCCACTTATCCTTTCACTTATAGAGTTAATTGAAAACAGGAACTTACTTCATAATATTTTTCAAGGCACACACTATTAGAAAGCACTGCTGTCATGCAGCAATTTGTCTTTTGGTTCACTGGCACTTCATAAAAGCCACAAGTTATAGAATATACAAGCCCTTAGCTTTGCACAAAGACCAGAGCTGATGTAATAATGTAGTTGTGACTCTTCACATTTATCACACTTGCCTTAAGTTAACAATCCTTTCCCTCCGAACCTGCCATCATCCTTCATTTTAATTTGGTTTCTCTTTTGAGCTATCCAACTCCAACCCAATGTCCAGGAATACAAGCACTGTACTTTTTTTATTATTATTTAAATCTTAATGGTATGCACCAATAGGAAGCTTCAAAACTCTACACAGCCACAACTGAGAAAAAAATACATTTGTAAAGACCTACTGTGTTGGTGCTTCTGCCTTTCTTAACCTACTTTTCCCATCTAGAACTATAAAGACAGTATTGCCCCTCAAAGTGACAATACAAATGGACCAAAGGGCATGAAGGAAACAACTGCTACATGACTGGAAGAGAGACTCATTCATGGAGCCTTCTTTCTGCTGCAAGCCCTTTTGCTTCATCCCCTTGTCCTCACATGCTGCCAGTGAATTGTAAGGCAGAAGCAATGTGTCAAATCAAGAGTGAGAGACATCAAAGCAGGAGTGATTCCAGAAATTCAGAATGGATGGCAAATCGAGCTCAGGGAATAATCCTTCAGGGAGTAATCCACTGTAAAAAGCACACTGCAAACCAAAAGCAGAAGCTTGAGGAGGGGGTGCTGCCTAAACATGAATTGCTTTTATAAATCTTATGATACCTCAGATCATGATTGGAAATGGCTAAAAAGATGATTCACAGGATTTGGCACAAATATATCCACGTGCCTGAGATAAGATGAAGACGCAGCTTTGCCAGAAACTGTATTATGAATTTGAGTTTCCTAAGAAAACAGATTCAGTAAGAAAATCCAGAATTCTGTTTCCAAAGAATTCAATTTTCTGAGAAACAAACTGAGCCCTAACTTAAATGGCACTGCTACTTCCATACGAAATTACTTTACCTGCATGACATGAAAAACCTATGTTGGCAGCAAAACAGATTGTTCCATAGTTCAACAATTTGACAAGGGAACAACCTCAAGAAAAAAACCTGCTTCAAATGCAAGGCTTTCTTAAAAGAAGAAGGACAACCAAAAAAAACACTTTGCAAGATGTAACAATGTAGACAGGGGCAGATTTTCTTAACATATGAAATTTCACTAGACCTGAAAAAAGAAAGACCCCTTTTTGCAGCCTCGACACTGAAATGCTGGACTAGCATTTGCATCTGTAGTTCAAATGGAGCAAAAAGGGTCTCCCATTCCATGGGCAGGAGGGATGGAGGGGTAATTTTAGCCCTCCACTGAGTGGAATATGAAAATACGGTGGAATATGAAAATACAGTGTAAATTTTATATATTGGGGTGGAGGAAAATGGGAAAAAGGGCCCCGCTGCCTGAATGTGAAAACAGTCATGTTCTCATATAATTTTTACCCTTTTCAGTTGAAATTTTCATCTTTCTGATTATTAATGATAGTTTTCTGCCTGATTTGTAAACTAAAGATACCCTTAGCTCTTCTCCAATTCTCCCCTCTCTTCTTGCTGTTGAACATTAATACAGAAACACAGAAGGACAAAACAAGCAGGCCTTTCAAATTCAGAAATGAAAACTCCAGAGTTCACCCAATGCTAACAAAACCCCAGCCCACTTCTGCTTCTGTATCATAACCTGAAAAATGGTGTAAATAACACCGTCCTATCTTCCCACAAAGGGTTTATTCAGCCTGCCTCACAAATCTGCTGAGAGCAACCGAGAAATTAAAACATGTAAAGACTTTACTTCTATAGAAATGTTTAAGATTACTAAAACTCAGGAAAATATGGTGTTGATTATGATGGCATATAAATGTACATGTGCTGTAGGATTGACCTAGCTTGAGCAGGAAGGTTATAAGAGATCACAGAATCACCAAATATGCTGAGCTGGAAGGGACCCACAAGGATCATTCATGACCCACTGTTGGTCCCTTCCAACCTTATCCATTCTGTGATTCTGACTTTTATAGGTAAGGTTCATGACTAAGGGAATAATACCTGTGTAAAGATATATAGATATAGATATATAGATATATATCTATATAGATATATAGACATATAGATATATAGATATATAGATACAGATATATAGATACAAAGACAAGAAGGAAAACACTGTATTGGGAAGTGTGGGATCTGGCATGACATAAATGGTATGGAATAAGGGGTGAATAATGTCCTGGGTTTGGCTGGGATAGAGTTCATTTTCTTGCCAGTAACTGGTACAATGCTGTTGTGTGGATCTTAGGACAAGATCTTATCTCAGGATAAGAAGGACATTTATTACACACTGATATTTTGGTTGTTTCTAAGCTGTGCTTTCTACAAGTCAAGGATTTCCCAGTGTCTCATGATCTGCCAGTGAGCAGGTGCATGAGAAGCTGGGAAGGTGTGCAGTCAGGATAGCCAACCTGAGCTGGCCAAAGGGATATCCCAGACCACAGAACATCATGGCTAGTGTATAAACTGTGTGGAGTTGGCCAGGAGCCACCAATCACTGCTGGGGAATGGGCTGGGCATAAATCAGCGTGTGGTGAGCAACTCGACTGTGAATGATTTGTTTCTCTTGGCTTTTATTTCTCTCTCTCTCTCATTTTCATGATAATTATATTAATATTAGTAGTAATATATTTTAATATGTCTAATTATTTGGTTTATTAATTTTAACATTTAATATCAAAAATATAAAAATAATTAAATTATTTTAATACTTTATTATATTTTAATTATTAAACTGTTCATATCTCAACCCTAGGGTGCACTGCTCTGGCAGTGAGCCCAGGGGGAGGCAGAAGATAGGTAAAAGGATTGAAAGATGGCAGTAAGAGCAGTGGCTTGCACTGCACTCTGTGAGGACAGGGAGACCACTTTTCCAGCTGTAGTTTAAAAAGGAATGAGTTAAAGGCACCCCAGCACCTGCCACAGGCAAGTGGTGTGCCTGAAAATAAGATTTATAGTTAGCAACTTTCAGTATCAAAATTATTTAGGAACCAGGCCCTCACTGAAAGAAAATGTCCACAGCATTAGTTCCCTTGTTTATTGTCATCTGTTCCTTTAACTCCTGCATATATAAGGAATTCAGAAATGTGAAGTAGCATTCCTCAGTGCAGGGAGCAAACACTGAACTACCTGGGAGGTTTGTGTTTCTTCTCAATTCATTCAAGCTAGCGCAGAACAGAGCTGATCACTGGTAACACAGAGCTCAAGCCTCCAGTGTTTGTCCTGCATCTTGGCACAGACAGGAGGCGAGTATGGATAGGTGTGAGCTTGACAGAGCAGGGCTTACAGCATGCTCTTAGGTGGTGCAGAAATCACAGGCTGAGAAAGGAAGGACCCTACAGTAACGTCTTTGCATTTCGGAAAGACTTTGGTCTTGTTTTTCAGATGTCTTAATACACCCACGCAACTCAGACTAAGTTGTGGGAATAGTGACAGTGCAGCTTTGGAGCCAAGACCTGGAAAGAGTCCTGAAAAAAGTGAGGAGTCATATCCTGGTTGTGCTGCAGTGAACTTGCACTGACACTGTAGGTTTCACCCTGGATGCGACCATAAATAATGGAAATTACAACAGGCAGTACATACACATGATGTAAGTTTAGGAGAGTTAGAAGCATTTGTGATTAATGACCTAACTAAGCACATTAGGAGGAAACTTTCCATTGGGAGAGGTTGTTCTATAATTATCCTCTCTGCAGGCGTTTTATCTTCCTTTGAAACACCTGGAATTAGACAAGGCCCTGGATTTGTAAGCTGTTCTGGAGTAGACATAATCATGAATAGAGCAACACAGTCTTTTCTACTTATTCCTGTGTGTTATTAAAATGTGCTAATAGGAAAGGCCATGGTTGTTTCATAAATACCTTCTTTCTTCCCAGCCCTGACTCACTGGTTTCAATCCACTCCTCCTACAAATGAGGAAAGTTTCTAATACAGAGATTCCTGCAAATCACCCTTCTTAGACCTTTTGCCATTTCCTAAGACCTAATTACCTCAGAACGAGCTCAGTTTAAGCTGCCAAGGGTTTGGCACCAAATGAAGAAGCAGTGGACGTGTGACTATTAATAGCTATAATGACAAATCCGACGGCAAAGGGCAAGGCTGTGCCCAACACAGGAAAAGTTTTGTGTGAAGTTTGGAGTTCCTGGATGCCACCTAGAGGATTATCCTTGGATCTGAGGAAAAGCTCTCTGCTGCTTTTCCTCAGGAAAAGTGCTTTTCTACCTATCCTAGGCCCTTCAAGGAGTAAGGAGCATCTGTTGGGTACCTGCCAGCTTTGCTCCCATTGTCAGCTCAGTGCAGAAGGCTCCTGCTAAATCAGCAGGTGTAACCACACAGCACGATGCAGTACCACCAGTGGGATCTGGCTGGTGCCCAGAAGGCACCATAGTCCCATCACACCTAATGATCAGCCCCAGATGGTGTCCCAGACTGAAGAGGGCACCTCTCTTTTCCATCCTGGGGCAACACGGGAGACGTTCTCCGAAGAACCACACCTAACATTTGGAAATCAGTCTATGCACCAGAAGGGCAACCCAGCCCTGTCACTCTCTTTATATTTAATATATTTAATTTAATATAAAAAAAAGTTTGATTTCCTCTGGCTCTGGGCCACGTGTTTGCAGGGTGCTGGTTCAGAGCCACTAAGGGCAGGGAATAAGGCTTATAAACCATGCAGGAGCCAGTGCCCCTCTTTGGACCTCTGCTG
>JAWWES010000041.1:64198760-64222488 GCA_035583135.1 Lophotriccus pileatus
GGTTCAGAGCCACTAAGGGCAGGGAATAAGGCTTATAAACCATGCAGGAGCCAGTGCCCCTCTTTGGACCTCTGCTGTTTAGGTGTGTTATCAGTGTTATCAGCTGCAGAACTGACACTCGGTTTCCACCTGGGACAAGGAAGCCACACCCCTCAGTGTCTGAGTTTTCTGTGTCAGACTGTATGCAGAACAACTTAAGTGCTGACACCGCCCCATTGCTGATGAGCTCTTGATACTGAAGCCACTAAGTGACTTTCTCAGAGCAGGCACTTGGAGAGGATGCTCAAAGGTCAGGTGAATGAGACACAATCCTGAAAAGATAATATGGGGTAGTGATTATTCCAGCCACATTTGGGTTTACACTTGCTGTGTCTGAAGCAGCCCTCAAGACCTTGAAGACCAAAGCTGAAGCTTCAGGTTCTGCAGGAACTCTGCCTGTCTGCATGATCTGTAGACAAATCACCAGTGGACCTTTCTCAGCTCTGTTCCCAAACCCTTTAGAATTCAGTAGTGAAACAAATCCAGAATTTGGCTGTTTGTTATGTTTCTCTGAGATTTGTTTTTAGCCTGTCCACTGCTTGAGAGTGGGGGCTGAGTTTTGTGGATACAGAGAGAAAGAATTGAATTACCTTTAACATGTATTTTTGAGCTCTTGCAGAAATTAAAGATCTGGAATTAGAGTGTGAATATATTTGTTATATTTTGCCCTTCTGGTCTACAAAATCTGAAAAATGCCTGGTATTTCCTCTGTATTGTCATGTCCCCACCTTACCTGCCAGAGGAGGAGGATCAAACCCCATCTCTTCTGTCCCAATGCCAGCATATCAAATCGGAAATCCACCTCCTGGTTGCTTGCATGGGATTTGCCATTTTAGGAAAGGCAGTGGGTTTTTTTGACTGTGACCATTTTTCAGGCAACTGCTTCAAGAAAGGGGATGAAAATGCCAGGTAAGAATCAGGTGATTGCCTAAATCATCTTTGGTTTCCAACTTGGGCGACACTGCAAACCAAATTGTGGTAAAAGCAGTGAGGACAGAGGTACCACCTCCAATGTAAATTAAACATGTCTTCTGTACTTTACTTGTTGACATCAGCCTTTGTTGTCATAGAAGTCTTTTTTCAGGCCCTTTCTTTTGTTTAAGAGTGATACCCATGGTTGATTTCCCCAGGTATCACCCCTTTGCTTTCTGTCTTTTGCTGCACTACCTCGAAGGACATTGTCCATTTCCTCAGGTGTCTGTGTCCCCTTAGGCAAACCCTTGGTCAGTGTCCACTGAAATAAGGATTCAGGAAAGAAGTGAGGGCTTTTCACCATTCCCCATCCTTCTGTAGCCACTTCCTACAGGTGGGAATTCTCAATCCGGACTGAGAACCAGGAAAAGCATCTTTCAAGATAAGTCAAGATTTCCTGTAGCAGGACCAAAACTATCCAGGTTTACTGCCACAGTCCCTTTAAATTCTCTGCAGTGCTCACTAAACTGAGAGTGAGAGTGAGACACATAACTTCGAAAAGTATTGCTCAGAAGATCAAAGCTGGTCCCAGCAACAGCTAAGAAATTATCTGGTGGACTTTTAAATCGTTCTTGCTTTTGAAGAAGCATCTGCAAGAGGAGGCAGACAACCCCCCTCCTAGCCCTGGTCTGCTTAGGAGTTGTCGCAGATCAGTAAGATCATGACCATTTCTTGCAGCAGGGTGGTTGTGATGGCTCAACATTTAAAAAGGCAGTCAAAGAAAAGTACTGAGGTGATTTCTCGAGCAGAATCCCAACAGGAAAATGGGATTTCCCACTGGGAATTTTGGGGTTTTTTGCTTGGTTATAGGTTTGGCTGCAGGCATTTTTTCCCCAAGTACAGTAAGGAAGACCATTCAGCCAGATAAACCTTAGGAGGAAACCCAGAAACTAGAGGAAGCAGACTCCTGCTAACTTCAGCTTGCATATTATACTCAGTGAAGACATCCAGGAATTCTAAGGGCAAATCAATCTTAAACTTGGCCATGTGGAAGAAGGATCTACGTTTTCAAGTGCCTCTCACCAGGACTTGCTGCCAGGAGTGGGTTTCAGCACCTATAAAAAAGCTTTAGGCTTTTGGAAGCCCTCAGTAATCTTCATGCTAAGGTCTTCTGGACATCTGGGCCCTTGTTTGCTCTTCTCAATGGGGTTTGAATTTCTTTGAAAAATCTCATACCTTATATCAGATTTCCCTTGTTCATAGGAAAGAACAAGGAAGGGAAAGAAAGTTTTGGTTTATAAGAGACTGAGGTTTTCAGGATATAGACCAAGGATTGTTTTGGGGAATTTCATGAGAGATACCAGCTTGAAATTGTCTAGAAGATAACTGAACTCACGTTTCAGGAAACACATTGTGAACAGTGATGTTGATTTCAGGCTAATTTGCTATTTGAGGGTATGAAACTTAATTGCTAGTGAGAGGTTCATGAAGAGGTTGAAGATTAACGAAGAGTGGAACACTGCACACTGCAGAGCAGAACAATGGTATTTAATGAGTGCTCTTTTCTTCTCCAAAGCACTTTACAGCTATTAACTAATTAACAGTATAATTTACAGGTAGGAGTACAGCAGAGCAATTCTGAGCACAATACTGTGATGGTTTGAGGGGAACTGCTGTTCAATTGTAAATCTCTCACTAGGTGTGTGGGAGTAAATTATGCAGATATTTCCAGGGGATATTTTTCTTCCGTTTTGTTTTCCCCAGGCAAGAAATATTTCATCAGGGGATGTGGAAACCAAAATACCACACTGCACAGTTTAACACTTTCCCACATGTGTTTTCATAAGAGAAAGCACTTCAGTCTATCAGCCAGTACCCTTCTCCCCAGGGAATCTTGGTGTGCAAGATGGGCCAAGAAAACAATTTTCAGTCTTCTCCTTTGGTAAGGCTTGGAGATCAATCCTTCTCACAGGCACAAACACACACACACATCCTCCTTATTACATTAGGATGCATTAGATGTTTCCCTCTGGCTGGAGGCACCTTGTCCCTCTGTGCACAAATGAAGTAATTCATGCAAAGCTGAGCCAGGTAAAGTCATACCTACTGATAGGGTCTGAGCTTTACTTCCACCACTTCACTCATCTTCTGCCATCCCATAATGAAAGGTCAGTTTAGGATTAGGATCTGACGTTGGATTTGATCCTGGTTGTCCGTGTTCTGCTTTTGTCAACAAGAACACTGTAATGCATTACATTAAGATCCAAGAATATGTATTGAATTTAGACTTCCAAAAACAGTTGTGGCCCATTAAATAGCTATCGATATATTAAAATCCAGCCATGGGGATTTGTGAACATTGGAGCCTCCAGGATGTAAGGAGCAGAGTTTTTCCCACTGCATTTGACTCCTCAGTCATGCAGAGAGCCAACCAGGATGAAAGTAGACTTTTCCTTCTATCTCCCTACCATTTTATATAGTCATATTTCATTTCTATTCTCTCTTTTTCACTGTGGACCCGGTATGGTTCTGCTCTGTTTTCTGAGAGAGTCTTAAATTCAAAAAGCAGGTCCAATACAGGCTAATAAGCCTTTTCACTTTTTTTCCCTTTTTTTTTGGCCCACAATTAATCAAGGTTGTCACTCCATGGCAGCTTTTCTCCTCCAAAGTTTGTGGCTTGCTTCTGTCTGTTACACTTAGACCTTGGCTCTCCTGGGAGACATTCATAAATCCTTGCCTCCTCTGCTAAAAATCAAAGAGAAAGGGGTAACAATCCTGTGTTTTCGTTATATCGTCTTACTTCTGAAGCAGATAGTTCATGCAAGATGGCTGGGGAAAAATGAGGAGAAAAGGAAAGCAAATATTTAAGCAAGGACATTGGAATAACAGAAGTATTTCCCTCCCAGGTCTCCCTGGCCAGGCTTTCCTACTTTGCCACATCCTCACTTCCCTCCCTTATGCCAGTACAAGTGCTCTTTAGGGTTCCTTAGGCAAACATTCCCATGGACTCTGTTGAGCATCTTAGATGCAGTTGAGACCATCTGAATGTGGCTCTGTGGAATCTACATCCTCCTGGCTTCTTAGTTTCAGAACTCGCCTCCATCGTGTGGACATCTGAGCAGCTAAAATTCTCTTGCTAAAATTCTTCATAGGCAGAAATGGGAATACTGACTATTAAAGTCTTTTCTGAATTTCCTCCACAAAGCATAATTCCTAATGCATTCCTTTTTCCACAACAAACTAAAGGATAGCTATATAGAGTTCTTTTAAATGGAAGAAATAAGTGGTAAGGATCATTGCTTCAGAAATTCAGTTTAGGGCTAGCTCAGGTACCACTGTGCCATGCAGATGTATCATTAAAGAAGTTGGCTGCAGGAATCTCTCTGCACAAATTTGGCAGTGAAAGCCTACAGAATTCCAGTCATCCTTCCAGTAATGTTCTGCATTGAAATTAATGCAAGACTTCATGCTCTGAAGACTTGATAGCCATTGCCAATTTGCATGTATAGAAAGTTTAGGTTTAAATATTATCCTCAACCGAGATTGGAACAAATTCATTTCTATGAATATAAACAATTTACACCAGGTAAATCCCATGGACTCTGAAGATAAATATCATCTAGGTTCCACTTCAACTAATTCTGCCCTATGACCTGAAAAGAAGAGTGGACTTTTTTATTGAGGAAAGAGAAGCAGAGAAGAAACTCATAGGGAAACTCCTGTGTTATAATCACAGTTCTGTAGTTAAGGGTGATTTGACTTGCACCTGAAACAAAGATTCAGCTGCACATGTGTATGAAAACTTAGTGGATGTTCTCCCTGTGAGCCACAGTGCATACACTCTGAGAAAAGAATTAGTTATAATTCAGCGACAGTGCAAAGTTTTGGGCAGTCCTTGAATTTGCAGTTTGACCTACTAAGCAGAAGTGAAGTGCCCCATATGCATAGTCCTTCTGATGTTGTTTTACAGAGTATTTTTTTATTACTTTTAAGCAGGAAAAAAACTCTCCACCTTTATTTCTGTCAGGAAAGCACTGCAGCAGTGGATCTCAAAGTTGGAGTGAAATGCCGCAGTGCTCAGATTGCATAAGAGGGTCCAAAGCCTTTTGATCTCAGCTGGATAAAAGCCAGCACATTTCCTTTGTTTTGCTTGGTATTGCATAACTTTATGTGAAACATGCTAAAGGTATTAGTTTTGTTCATTCAGGAGCTGTAGAGAGGTCTAAATGACTTCTTCAACATAAAAATAAGATTTGAGAGATTGCTTGAAGAGCAACTGTTTTCAGTGTCATAGCCCTAATTCTGTTTGTGTGTTGTTCTCCAGGTTACTACTCAGCAAAGAAGCAAGTCAAAATGAATATGCAAGCAGCTGCAAAGAAATCAACTTACTTGGAAGTAAAGAGGAATTGGAAACATCTGTCAGGCTTCCTCAACCCTCAAAAATCGGGTGTGCAGGCTGTGGAAACTTAGGAGCATCCCACAGAGCTGTATTCCTGACAGCAGCAGTGAAAACAGAAAATACTTTCCTTGGGATGGGGTCAGGCCAGATCAACTGGAATCACTTTGATGAGAAATTATGGGCCTTAAAAAGCACTGGTTAACAAATTTGAATGCTACAGAAATAGGCTAATACTAGCAGTTAATTGTGCATCAAAAATCAGTGTCTGAGAAAATGGTAAACAACTGTATATGTGTAATAATGTGCTCAGACAAGTCACTGTACAGTTGGGGCCTTTCATACTGTCACATCTTTACATACCCACTGTTATGGATTTATCAGGAGCAGCTTATCAACTTTCACCATCTCAGCTTTACAGGTTTGACACATTAAAAAAATTTCCCAGCCATTTCTGTGATTTTTTTTTTCAGGTACAGCATTTTGTGCTAATAGCTCTTCAAGACATTGGGTGTCAGATTATTTGGGAACTTTTCCATTTATATCAGCAGCCATTCTAGCCTGGTATATCTGCCCCACACTCAAGAATTGGGTTGGTTACTTCTATGTTATGTGGAAATTTTGCAGGCATATTCTTGTCTCTCTCAAGTCTTTCCTGTTACCAACTGGGCCAAATCCAGCCCCTAATTTGGGCTGTGCTGTTCCTCCTAGGTCTACGAGTTTGCACAGGGGAAGCTGAGATAAAATTTGCCATGTGCTTATCCATGGTGTTTTGAAATGCCTGATGCTTGTAAGAATGAGGGAGATGGTTTAGTTGCCATTTTATGCTTTTTATTCACACTAATCTGGTTATGAGAAGAGATAAGAGCATTAATAACACTGAAGTATTACACATGCAACAATCTTAGTGTTGCATTGACCACTTTTCCGTGGAATGTGTTAACACACATTTTTCCATCACCTACTTTTTATTTCCCTTTATTCTTCCCCTGACTAGTTGGGATAACTGAATTTTTACAGCCCATAATAATAATAATCAGTAAGGAAACCAGAAAAAGAAATCTATGAAATTATACACTCTAAGTTACACTGCTGCATATGGGCTTAATGTGCCATGAAGTGTTTAATGCACTCGTTTGGAAAGAGCTCTGTAAATGTCAGGTTTTTAGAACGACATGCTGATGGACAGCTGCTTTTTGCCTCAAATTGGAACAAACTAAGGTTTCTCTTGAGTAGCAAAAATGAATGTGCCTGTGTGTGCCTGTCAGGTGTATGCATGAGAAGTGGGGTGGGTCATACACTCTGCATTACTGGCAACATCAGGAGGGTTTACTGTGCTTGGTTTTTTTCCCGTTAAGATCTACCAGTGTTTAAATGTAAATAAAAGTTAGTTGGGTTTCCCCCAAACGGCACAAGACAGTGATTCCAGTCTGTTTCTGTATAGTGAGATGAGGTTATTCAGCAAATTGCAGGGTCAGACCCTGTTGAATTTTTGCTTTACTTAGGAACAAATCTTGCCCCAGCTGATGTCAAAGGGACTTTTACCCAGATGAAGAAGGATGAGGGTCAACCTGGCAACTGCTGCTTTCAGAGCCTTCAATGTGTTTGTGCCAGGCCAACCTGTTACAAGCTTTTCAAACCATTGAGATGTAGCATAAAGGTGTGGGACTGGGATTTTTGTATATTTGATTTAATTTTTAAACATTGCTTGTGATTAGAACAGTCCAATCTATTTTTCCTTTTTTGAAGTGTGGTCATTTTCTCTAATTAAGAAAATTGCACAACTGTTTCTTCATGTGTTTGCCATTTTAAAGTAGATCAACAACACTGTGCCTCTTTTTCAGTTTTAGCAAGGTTAATTGCAGAATTACTTTCTGACTGGGATGGCATGAGCTGTGCATAAAAGCCTTAAAGTCGGCCATGCAGGAGGTTATAATGAAGTAGCTGAGCCTTTAAGGGGAAAAGGAATGCTTCTCTTTATTAGGAGAAATAATGACTCAATTGCTGTCCCAAAGAAACAAGAAAGGATTTTTCTTTTCACACTAATTCCAAAGCAACTGTGTTTAAAAGGAAGTATCTGCCTTAAATATTTTGAAATCAGGGCACTATAGCGTCATAGGAGTTTATAAAACAGTTGTTTAAATTATCAGTAGCACACCTTTTGGATACCAATGCAGATACTGGACTTAGAGTAGAATTTCAGTGTAGTGAGACTGAAAGGTGGTTGAACAGAGCTGAACATTCAGCCTGTCTATGTTTATAGATGATCTCAGCTGTGGCTGTGACTGAGAGCTCAGGGCTAGCTAGGGTAGAGAAGAATTTTCTGCTGATTACACAAGGTGGCATCTTTCTGTTAGCCAATTCATTAATAGTTTTGGGAGTGACAGAATATTGGAGATGAGGATATGCAGTAACACAAAAGAAGAGCAAGTAAATACTGTTTTCATACCAGTATTTGCAGTTGTATTCCTGTACTTGTCTCAGAGGGCCCAGCCCCACCCTGGTGTACTCTGTATTACAGCTCCACTGTCTGTGGAGGAATTGTCTGAGTGTACACCAGAGGAGAACTGAAGCTGAAGTGTTTTGCATTGGTCCTCTTTGTTACTCTACAGAAGAAATTAATAAGAAGCTAGGTTTGTTAAAGCCATTGCCTCCTTTCTACAAGAGTTTAAAAGGGAAAGAAAAATGGTTTCTGCTATGGTTTTCTCTGTGTGACAGCTACAAATAGAAACAAACTTCTGAGCCTCATCACCAGCAGGGTGGATAAAGTATATCTGTGTTTTGTTATCATGCTGCTAAGAAAGAGTGAAATAGGAAACATTTCACTCTTTTGTTCAACTTTTGAATTGCACTTTCTTGTTATACAGAGTATGCATGTGGGAGTATGTCAAAGCTGTAATATTAGTACTTTTTTAATGGTATGTGGGTGTAAACACCCCCATCCTTTAAAAAAGGCAACAGACCTGACTGAAAAAGCAATACACAAGAGCTATGTTCCCTGGGCATAAACTCTGTATGTGCTTATAGGCAGCAGGGGTCTGTGGCCATCTGTCAAACCCCAAAATGGCACTTTCTCATGGTGAGAAGCAAGGGGATGTGTTCAGACTTTAGGCATTGAAGAGAGGGTTGCAGAACTGGTGTAAAGATTACACAGCAGAAGGGAGACTGCAACAGGAGTCACAGCAATGCATTAACCTCAGGATGCTGATAGACAGGTACAGGTACATCCACCTGAGCTCTTCTCCTTGCCCTTTCTTGACTGTAAACTGCATGTGTGACTCGGGCCCATATACTCAACAGCCACAGCTTAGCTTCTGCTGACACAGTGGTGTCTGATACCGTGGTGTGACCAGCATATACGTTAGGGAAATAATCATAGCTCAGATTTTTTCCATCTGAGAAAAAACATGTCCCATGTGCAACACAACCTGAGCTGAAAATGGGACAGAGCAAGTCCAGAACGCTTGTTTTAATGTTTTGTGCAAACATGGGAATCATCTCACATATGGATTATTTCATTAAATTCCTTTCAGCAGCAACCGGAGAAGGTTGTTTCACTTGGATAAAAAAGCTAGGAAAAGAGATTCTCCACATGCTTCTAGTTACTTCAGGATGATACAATTACAGCTGCTTCTTCTTAAAGCCACTTCTCTACGAACTATTCTGAGGTGCCTTACCAACTTATTTTACCTTTACCTTCTGGATCCTTGTTCACAGGTTTTGGGGGTGGGCCTTAATATCACAGAAATATTTGGCTGCAAGGGAACCTAGAAATCACCTAATCCATCCCCCTGTGCTATAGCAGGATCAGGACTTGCTTATTCCAAAGCTTGCAAACTGCTTTGAAATTATTTGTTCAGCTCATGTGGCAAATCTGAGGTATCTCCCAATATTCAGAGGGTCTGTGTTATACAAGATGTTTTATTTTGGGTGTTCATTTTGCTTTACTTGCTTTGTTTCAAGGCTGTAGACACAGTTGAATAAGCAAGCTGGTTCTTTGAAAAATTTGGTTGTCAGATGTGGAGATTTGCAATGTCCTCAATAAATGCCAGTGCATGGATATCTTTTAACAGCAAAATAAGTTGAGTTTTCTTCTTTTTTAGGCAGGTTCTTCTTGTTTTGTTTCTGTACTGCTCTGACCTGGCCCGCCTGCACTGATGTCCCTGAAATTCCATTGTCTATAATTCATCACTTCCACGCACAAAATTTTGGCTCAAGCTGTGGGGTGCTATAAGTTAAGCTAACTTACCACTCACAGAATGTGTTTCTGAAGTGAATATTTCATGGTTTCCCACTGAGGGGTTACAAATCATATAGAAGGAAACTCCTGCTGGGTTGGGCTTTTTTTTCCTTTCTTAATTTTCTGAGGTTTTCTGTTTAAAAAATGCTGCCTCTCTTACTTCCAGCAATCTGCTCGCTTGGCAAGAAATACGACTATCAGGTGTTTAAAATTAAAGTTGTTAAAATCAAATTTGCAAAGGCAGGAGGGTTTGCCCCAGTGTCCTGGACATAGTCCAACTTTGGTAATTACATCTCACCTAGCTCAATCTTTCTTGCAGTTTCATGGCGTTCTCCCTGTCCCGCTGAAATCTGTTACGGGAAACTGCTGTGACATGACATGTTAAACATCTGCCTTGTTTTTACCCAGGAGTGGCTATGCTTCGATGTGAGATGAAGTGATTTATAATATATGGCATACATATACACTGATTTTCTTTTTACAGTGACTTCTACCGAACTGGAGGAGTTACTTAGAAGCAGCACTTCTGAAAAAAAAATATCAGCTCCGGAACCAAATATGGATTTAAGGGTCTGATTCTCTTTCAGGTCATCTTTCAGATGATCTCTTGCAAACCCGTCCCTTTGTCTTATAAGGTGGTGCCGAGAAGTGGTGTGTTCATGTGATCAGCTGTGTTTATAGGATAATAACCTTCACACTGCCCAGTAATCCCCTCCATAAAGGCAAAGAGCATTCCAAAGTGCTGAGCAGCTTCAACGGTCAGGGAGCAAAGCCAGCACATACACACCTGCTAAATAAATATTTTCCCCAGCTTGCTGTGAACATGCCAACTTTTCCCACGCGGTTTGGTCGGCGGGAGCCTGAAAACAGCGCTCTGCCCAGCTGCAACACCAGTGGGGCAAGGTAAGCTGTCCACTGGATAGGAGTGCCCCGGACAAGTGTTTGTCTGGGGACCTCTAGTGGTCCCTGAATCTTCAGGAAAGGATCTGTGTACCACTTCCAAAATTAAAGAAACCGAGGACATTCTCACAGCGTAGCAGCAAGGGGGCAAAACGGAGAAAATGCACAGATGTGCAAAGAGCAGCCCGATGTTTGGCTGCTGTAAATGAAACTCTTGGGGCAGTGGTAGTATAATTCATCTGCTGACTCATTTTCATAAAAATTAAGGTGGTTTTTGGCATGAAGAAGGTGGAGAAACACTGTCATTATTGCACTGAAAAAGGGAAACTCGCAGGATTTGGGTGATGTGTATCAGTTGCTTCTGGTTTTAAAGGCTCGAGCAAATTTACAGTTTAAAATCATGTTACAGTGAGCAGAAAAACCTTATTATGAATATTTTAAAATCTCTGTCTCGGATACATCCTTGGAGCTGGAGCCATGGCACTGAGCATATGATGAATGAAATCCCTTTATAACTCTCTGACAGGAAAACTCTAATTGTTTCAGATCATCTGCATGCCGTGTTCGGTTACACGGGGTAATAAAGATCATCTGTCTCCTTGCTTTCCAATACATGGATTTATATCTGTGGGCAGAGCTGTTTTCACTAATGCAGCGCACAGACCCTCCCAAATGCCTGTTAAGAAAATGTGTGTGTCCAGGAATGGCCAAACTTTCTGGCTTTACAAGCCATTTATCAAGTTCTTCGTACGGCTGCGAACCACAAGATGCGCGTTTTGGTGTGTCCAGGAAAGGGGGGAGCTCCAGGCAGTCTGTAGGGGCAGAGGGATGGGTTGGGTCCCGAAGTAGCATCTGGCACTGTCTCCCTTAATGGGAAATGAGACATTATCTGAATCTCTGTCCTTTTTTTAGGGTTTCAACCTCCTATAGAACCCACTTGCACGTGCCATCGTGGCCAGGCAGACACACGCGCACAAGATCTCACTGGCAGTGTCGGGAGAGTGTCTTGGGCTAAAGGAGGAAGGACAGACAAGGAGACAAAGGGTGGAAAGGCCCATCAGGCACTTGAGCTGCGTAAAAAGAGCATAAAAAGATGTCTCCAGCCCTCAGGGTGTAAAGGTTTATTTCTGTTCAAGAAAAATTTTTGTGGTCCAGTGCATTTCCGTGGGGTTTCAGAGTAAAAAGGTGCAGTAAGATTTCATTTTTCTTAAAACTCAGGTGATTTTAAAAATAATTAAAATCAATCCTCAAATGGCTTGTCTGGCTGTGGGGCAAGGACAGAACCAGGTGTAGGGAGCAGTGTATCACCTTCTGTTTTCACCTCTGCTGGGAACAACCTCTGAAGGTTTCTTAGCCAAAAAAAATGGCAAGAAAGTTATTGGGAATTGTAAATCAAGCACAGTGGGGATAAATAAGCTTTATGGTGCAGCTACATTAAGCTACAGATCTCCTTTCTACAAATATACCTTTTGCTGAGATATTGCAATAGTAGACTTCAAAGGC
The DNA here is from genome assembly GCA_035583135.1 of Lophotriccus pileatus. NCBI lineage: Eukaryota > Metazoa > Chordata > Aves > Passeriformes > Tyrannidae > Lophotriccus > Lophotriccus pileatus. The sequence goes on from JAWWES010000041.1 coordinate 64,210,751, forward strand.
AGCCAAGCAGTGCAGTACATTTCTTCACTCAGATTAAAAACATTGCTTAAATTCTTGTGGCTAGGCAATTTGTCTTGTCCTTAAAAAAAAAAAAAGGAAGCCATACTAAACAGCAGAGCAGCACAAACAGACTGGGATGTAGGACTGAGAGATTGCAGGGAATTTTTTGCTCGCCTGCTACAAATCAAGATCAGCCTTTTTACCTTTCCACAATCTTTCTCCCTTTGTTATTTGTGGTTACCACAAAATCTTATTCAAAGATTCTCTCAGATGTTAGAATTAGATAATGTCTCTGGAAAAGGGTGTCACAGTCTGGATAAACATAGCCATGAATAAAATATTTTATGTAACTACACCTTTCATCCAGCAAGGCTTCGGGGGAAAAAACCCCTATAAATGCTCATATTTATTATTTAATAAACAATAAGATGTTTTGATATCACTATACAAGCATATAGAGGTACAGATGTATTTGCATCTTAGACTCAAACACTTTTTGGCCTGATACAAAGCAATCCTGTTCCAGGGATGAACTGGAGGGGCAGGTGGGTAACACATAACGTTGGTGATGCCTTTTTTATAACAAGGAAGCAACACAAAGCTTTTCCTGAGAGAGGAACCTTGCAAAAGGTGTGTAACAATCTTCCCCAGGGCTGCCAAGGGTGTCTTGATGGGATTTTCTGGTGTCCAGTGGCACTTGTTTGCACCCCAGGCCAAACACATCATGCCAGGCTCAGCAGAAGTAACTACAGAAAAACCTGTGATGTTTTAGTGCCCCTGATTTTTCTGTCTTACTGTGAGCTATATGTCAGGGAAAGGACTAGTTAAAAAAAATGGGGATATTCACATTTACAATTGTCCAGTCTGGAGAAGAATGAGGTTGTTGTCTATCTCCAAAAAGCCTCATGATATCAACCTCACTCACCTATCTTCCATGACTGTTCAGTCTCAGGCAGTGTAGCAGGGGATAGATAGAATTCACTGGTCAGCACATGTTTAGCCAAAAGAATACCTGAATAAAAAAATGCAAGAAGCTACAGGAGCATCAGTCTTAGCAGTGAAGAGGAGGCTTTGTCAGTAAACCCTGAACTCCACATGTTCACTCACCCATGCACTTGTCATGGTGTCCAAAAGACAACTGTAACATGATTTTCTCGGTAGCACACTGTTTACTATTTCCATGTCAGTAACTATTTTCCTGTAATCTAACAAGGAAAGAAACTGTAATTTGGATTGCTGAGGTATTCACTTCCTTTCATCTGCAGCCTGTTTTAAGAAGGAGATCCACACAAACAACTCAACAATATATATGTAAATTTTGGCATCTATCAGGTCAGAATAAGTAGACACATCCATGCAGTCAGAGACTCATTTAATAACATCAATTGTATAAAATGGAAAGCTTACTCGTGCCATTTTTCAGTCCCCATGGATTTCAGCAGCGTGCCCATGCTCAGCAGGGCTTTAGGATCCAGCCACAACTTTGCAATTCCAGATGCCACAATTTGCTTCAGCCCACTTCCAGCTTTATCTTTTTTTTTTAAAAAAAAAAACCAACTTCTTCTCTTAGGGAACAATAATGAGATCATCTGAGAGTTTTGTGAAGGTGAGTGTCTGATCAGTGTCTGAAAGGGAGGAAATGACAAAGCACCCAAGTTCTTGTTCTCACAGAGCAAACCTTTGCAGTGAGTACGCTGGTTCGTTTTTCTCAAAAAAAGCCTGTAACTCAGGGTTTCATGCTAAGTGCAAACGAGCAGACTGCTCTGCCTTGCATATTTGTACATGAATCCAGCCCAATGGGAAAAAAAAAATAAAATAAAATCAGTGTGTGAAAAGGGGCTTAATACATTCACAACGTTATTTAGCTCTAACAAAGAGCAGCAACCCCAGATGACCTCCTGGCTCCTGCCTCCACCCAAGTTCCTGGCCTCTGTTCAACGTCCTGGCAGAAGTTGCAGACATCCGCAACACAATGCCAAGTAGCTGTTTTGTCTGTAGATATGTAATAGAGATTAGCCGAGTGGCGGTGGGGAGCTGCTACACATAAACCAGCACCTCCAAACAGGGAGCTGGCACACCGCTCCCAGCAAAGAGCCCTTTTTTAACCCGGCAGTACCGAGAACTTCCCCAAGTCTTTGGTGGATGGGTGAGAGAGAAAACTTTCCACCGCTTCAGCTCAGGGGGGGTTGGCGCTGCCCTCTCCATCCCACTCCCACGTCAGTGTCCGGGCGACTCTTTCATGTCAGTGATTAACTCGATGCGACGGGGGCTCCGCCGTGTGAGGGATGAATTGAGTGCAGGGCCCATTACATCATACCTTTCTGATGTGCTCAGCCATGGATCACTGACTCGCCTCCGATGGCAAGCTAGCAAAGCTGACACTTGAATGGGGAAGAGAATGTAACCCCGTGCACACGGCTTGTTAACACCTCCCGAGCGTGATTGCTTTTAAAGAGGCGCCTGAACTGTGCCCGTAATGGAAATGTCTTTTGTTTTCCCATAGTAGGCTCTAAAAGAAAAATCTCATTTTGACTTTAAATACTTTCTCTTTTTCCCTCCCTTTTTCCACCAGAGACAGGAAACAGTTCTTTCATGCATTCAGAAATGCAAATTATGATTGGCGGAACGTTACAATGCAGAAAAAGAGCTTTCGAAAGAGATCCTGGAGGAGCGATCAAGACAGATTAAAGGTCAGGCCCCGCACCCAGATAGCCAATCTCCCTGAGTCACACACCTCCTGCTCGGCACTTTGTATTTTCATCAGAGAACTGGATAGACCAGCAATTTCAGTAAAATGCAAAGTGGGAAGAGAAAAGTACTGGGCTCTCCTCCTTCTCCTTTTCTCCTCCTCCTTCTCTTTCCCCTGCTCCTTCTCTTTTTCTCCTTCTCCTTTCCCTTCTCCTTTTATCTTTCTCCTTCATCTCCTTATTCTTCCCTTTCCCCTTCCCTTTCTTCTCTTCTTCCTCCTCCTCCTCCTCCACTACTGAGGACCTGAAGAGCCAGAAGACTCTTTGAAGAATTTGTCTTTTCCCCCCTCTCAGAAATGGTCTCCACTACTGATAACTGGATACAATCATGGCACAAGAAGGGACAATCTCTGGGATGCATCAAAAACGCTTGGCAGAAACCTTGCTGTAATCATTCATGCTTTGTTTCTGTGACAAAAAAAAAAAAACACCATATTTTTTGATATAAAAATAATATAAAAATAATTTTATATAATATATAAAAATAAATTAAACACTTTCATCATTGGCTACTAATTTGTAAATGGAAAAGTGACAGGTGACAACTCACTTGGCTCCTCAGCCTAAAAGCAGGAGTAATTCAATGTCTGATCTAAGAATGGGGGAAACCAAGATGCAGCAAGTGAGCAGAGCTGCTCTCCCTGCCCCCAGGCTCCTTTTTCTGCACCTCTAAAACAGGTTGGGATTCATCTGGCAGTGCAGCTTCATGTGGGAGAGTGTTGTGTATGTAGACTCCCTCTAGGAATAATTAACCCAGGTCAACATTGCTGGATCCTTGGACAGGAAACCTTCAAGAAAAACACAAGCACTACAGAAGTGGTGCCGGTAACTCTGTGTGTGGGAAACCATCCCTGAGTCAGAGATGAACCCAGCCCTTTTCACAGCAGGAAGGACTTTCATGGTGCTATCATTCCTGGCCCTCAGCTTTAATCTCACACCACACAACATCTACACTACAAGCCTGACGGCAGCTCCAGGCCCTGAAAACCCTGATGAGGTTCTGTGTCTGACACCAGTGCTTTTCCCTGCCTCCCTCCTCTGTGTATTTGGCATTTATTCAAGTGGGGGAAATCCAGCACAGCCATCCTCAGATGCCCTGTTTCTGATCTCCAGGCACTCCGACACCTTCCTATCTGTTTGTGTCACCCCTACAGAGGAACAGAGCAGGCTGGCTAAGCAGATTGACCCCACAGTCTGGGTAGCTTTAGTGCAGGATACTGGGTGTTATCCAAGCTGGACACAGCAGATTATGATGTGATGTGATGATGTGATGTGATGTGATGTGAGCACATACAGTTCCATTTTTTTTTCCACATCAAATCAGCAGATGGCAGCACACATGGGGGAAAGCTGCTCACTTCACTTTGGCTGCTCGAGAGAAACTTCCAGTCTTTCCCAAATAGCTCAGCAAGGACAGAAAATGGAGATTCCAACAAGAATATACCATTGCACTTTCCCCTGAAACTGGCTCTTGAGACTCTGAACCATAGTGAGCTGTAATCCTGTCTCCTCAGCTGCTCTGTTGTTTGGGGCAGTTATCTACCTGATGTGTTTTGTTGTATACCAGGACAGCAAACACAGCCACTGTGCTTTTGCCCAGTGAGATATCAGCATTTTGGCTTTTGGAGAAGTGATTTGATTCAGTTTGTAAATTGCTTCTGAATCCTTTGAGAAGGAAGACTTAAATAAATTATTTCTATAGTAATTCCTCTCCTGTCATTTTTTCTTCTGTTTCCTTTACAACCAAAAACGTTCTTCCTTCCTTCTTCTGAAAATGGATCACCTGATTTTTTTTTCCAGCTAATAATGAAAATAACAAATGCATTCTAGAGACTTGAAAAGAACTGTGCTTGAGGGCACTGATATGTTATGAAGATGAGAGGGTGAGAGAAGAGGAGACCTTTGGCTGTGATGAGACACAGATGTCCCATTCTGGATGTTACTATGTCAAGTTTAAATTGGGTCCCACAGCACAAGCATATTTATTAGCATAACAAAGTAGCAAAAGCCAAGGAAAGTAAAAAATTTCTTGCTTAATGGAAATGAATTGTGCAGCATAACCTGGTGGTACAGAGGATTCTATCACGGTATTTAACGTCTCTCCCAGCGCTGAAAGAAAGAGTCCTGACACAGGCATCAATAGGTTTGTAAAGCCATTGGTAGACAGCCAGGGCATATCATTTAATGGAAGGACATCATAAAATATGCCTTTATTTTTATTACTTTGTCATATTATCATGCAGCTGAAATAAATCACAAGCCACAAAAGCAATGAGCTGAGGGGCTTGCTGCTCGATGTCCCTGTAAGCAATCTTCTGTAGTCTCTGTAAAGAGGAAAACTTTCACATCATGGTCAGCCCATGAACTTTTGCTCTTTCAGTATTTATTAAATGCATTAATAAATAAGTACAGCTTCTTGAACTCCCAGGACCAACTTCTAGGTTTCTGCATCCCAAGTCTGCAGGCAAACTTGAATGGCAGAGTCCCCAGACCAAACTGGGGGAACAGGAGAGGTCTGGTGGAGGCCAAAGTTGTTTCAGCTACCTTGTCTAGCTCCTGCATCAGTGCCACATCAGTGAACTGAAGAGGGAATTTTAGCCTCCCACAACCAGATGGGTAAAACAGAAAGTCTTCAGGCATGCAGCAAACAAGTTGAAAAGAAGATGTAAAAATCTGTGCTTGGATCTTCACCAAACCATCTGATTGCCCTAATAACCCACTCCTCACTTCCATACATCAGCAAGGAGGCAGCACATTGTTTGGTTTTCAAACAGATGGACACTCAAAGCTTTCCCACACAGTCACACATTTTCTTATCTCTCATGCAAGTGAGGACTTCATGGTGCAAAATACTCTAAAAAAAAACCTAAATATGCTGGCAGAATATTGTTAGCCATCATGTGATAATTTTAGCTTAACACAGTTTGTTTTCACTCTGCTTCCAGTTCCCTCTGAAAGCGCTGCTATGTGTGCAAGCTCTCCCTTGAATGCTTTTTTTTTTTCATTTGCACATGCTCAGATTATTTCAGAGGGAGGAAGAATGGCAGACCATGATTTAAAGAGTACTGCTGAAATACTGGCGTTATTTGTGTAAAACACACATTAGTTCCTTCTCATCACCTTTAAGAAGCCTTTTTCTTTCATTCTTTTTTTTTTTCCCCTCCCCCGGCTAAATGTTAACAGGAGGTTTATCATTAACCACCTTTGGGGTTTTGTAAGAGTTTATATTATTCACGTAAGCAGTGTGTGATGCAAGATTCCCTTTTTCACTGTTTAGATACAAATTACTCACAGCTTGAGTTTCATCTAAGTTGAAGCCAAACTGATTTCAGTTTTCATATAAGCTCTGCCTCAAAAAGGAACCTCAAAAGGCTTCAGTTTAAGTCCGGTTAAGACACATGTATCACCTGTGTGGATATTGAAATGTGTGCAGATCAAAGAGATGAATTATTGCGCTTCAAGTTCAAGAAGAAACTGTAGAATGTTGAATTTGAGGAGATTATTAAATTAATCATTGCATAAGTTTAGAAAAAATCCTTATGGCCTGCTCCTGTCTGCAGTAAAATTATATCTCAGTCAAGCCTATTCTTACTGTAGCAAATTAGATCTTCTCATCTGAAAAATAAATGTCACAATGGAGAGAAATGAATGCTCTTACAAAATTGCAGCACACACTTTAATACTTCTGTGAAAAGCACTTCTATTTGTGACCAAAAACAAACTAGAAGAGCTCTGTTAGTCTGTATTCAAAGACTGATAAATCTCTTGATTTCTACAAAAGTGACATCCCTGATGGCTTCCATGTTTCTCTGTCAGCATGTTAACCAATGCTCAGGTGTGAGCAGCAGAAACAGCTGTAGAATAGACAGAATCTGCTCAGATTTTCTTTCTAAATGAAAGTGGATTGTAGAAGAGACAACTTTGAGTGACTGGTCAAAGTGAGACAGTAAACCCTCCAGGCCCAGTTGCTGACTAGTTTTGCCACAGATCTCCCAGATCATTTTATCTCAGTGTGCTTCAGCACACCTCTTTAAGATACCCCTTCATACAGCCACAGCAAGGAGGAAGCCATGAAGGGGAGGGAGGAAAGCTGTGGTAGAGACACAGTCACTCCATCAGCTCCCCACAATCAACACCGTGAGAGAGCCTTCAAAAGGACAGGTCTACAGGCAGAAACATTCAGCATTGCCCACCAGCACGTTTCACAATTAGTCCTTGGCATCCTTTTAGGGAAAGAAAAGTTCTTTCTGTATTTCTTTTTGTCCTACAGCTCCTGTTTCTGAGCTGGTGGAATGTCTCCTTACCATGTCTTCTCTCTATCCCTCTGCTATGCACACACACACACACACACAAACAAACACACACACACAAAACCACAAAGAACCTTCTTATTTGCATTTGGGACATGGATTAAAGAGGGATTCTGTTCGAAAACTAGAGGGACCTGTGCTCCCAGGACAACAGCCTTTTCAGAGCACTAATTTCCCCCTCCTTCTTTTCCTATGTTTGTCAGTGGAAAAAATTAGCAAACCCTATTTACAAATATTTTTGCCTCTTGGCCCTCTGCCTGATGCTGTACTGTTAAGGCTGTTGTTGTTCCACTAAACAATTGCAAATGTTTTTGCACGCATGCACTGGCTTGCTTTTGAGTTCAGATGTTCTTATTCCACCAACTGCCACTGCCATCCTTTGCTTGATTCAAGGTGAATGCTCTAGACTTCGAGCTTGTCAGAAAATTTCCCCCTTTATTACACCACCAAAATATATAACAGTTGTAAAATTCCTCCATTAGATGTTTTCTTGCAAAGAGTTTTTCTGTCCCAGCCTCTCCTTTCATGATACAAAATGTTCTGCTGACACTGGAGCAGTATGCCCTAAAGCCTTACACTTACATCAGACAAGGTCAAAGAGGCTGTAGCCAGTGAGACCTCAGGGGAATTTGGGTACCTAATTCCAAAAGCTGTGTCTTCGAGAAACATTTTCTCAGCTGAAGCCTGATCCTGAAAACAAGGATCCTTTTCTGCATGCCCAAAGATATCTGAGCAGCTTGGTGTCTAAGCTGAGTTATGATCAAGGAACAAAATATTTCTCCTCCTCTTTTCCATGAGACTCCTGACCTGGCAACCATTCTCAGAGAATATTTTCAGGATTCTCCTCCCTCCAAAGGCCATGGTGGCCAACACTTTTTTTTGACGTACAGAATGAAGTAGCAGACGTTGTTCACCTTCCTATTTCTTTAACCCTCCTCCCCACATTGTTTAGAGAACTGGCCCAGAAAGGTGGGTACCTGCTTTCCCTACTTCATCTGCTGGGACTCAGACTCTTGAGGATGCCCTTAAGGAGCACTTTGCACCCAGCTGGGGACCAGATGTCCAGATAGCCTTGTCCCTCTTGCCAAACCTGGGCCAGCATTGCTTAGAAGACTATGTTGCACACGCCCCATTTGAAGGATTGCTGCCATAATGATTACTTCTTTCTGGGTTCTCTATTTAGTGGAGAAGTGTCTCAGGTCTGCTCCATGCCCTTACAGGCCATTTTGGTTAGAGATTGATGCATTAGTGCCTGATGAGCAAATAGATGTGGTGGCAATGATATGTGCTTCAACACAAGCTGTCCAAACACACAGCCCATGGAGGGCCTTACTTTTCTGCTGCACATTAGCTCGGCATTCAGACAAAATATGGACTACATAAAAACATTACAACAAATCCATCCAACAAAAAAAGTCGTTCACAGACACTCATTCTCCCTTTAAATTCTGTGCAAGTAAATGCACGCTTCTCTGTATGGTGTTTAGTCCCAAATGGGAGAATGATACAGTTTATTAGCTTTTCAACAGCAGCTGAAATAGCTAGTCATAAATGGATGTTGAACAGCAGTCAAAGAAAGCAAGTTTCATATCTGTAATTGCAAACGGTAGCATGGGAAATGTGATTCTGAAACAACAAAAGAAAGATTTTTGTCTCTAATGAAAACAGATCCAATGTCAGATCCAGCATAACTTTCCAGACAAGATAAAAACACAAGCGTTATCTCCAGAAATTACTCAGTGAAATATTCTAAATGACAAATGCAGCTGACAAAATTGCTTGGGCAGTTTGCAAATAGGAAAAAAAGGAGGATATAACAGATTTATTGATCGTTGTTATTTATGCATCTGGCCTTGCTAGCAGTGCAATATAGTCAATTAAAGCACAGTCAAGATTTCCCCATGCTGTTTGGTTAGTGAACCCTCATCATGGTCTGAGCCACTGCTGCTTTTAGGCCCGACCTGCCAAGCTCAGCAGTGTTTCTAGGATCATGAAGTGCCAACACATGAGAGCTGTATGGTCTTCAGGAGGGGCATTCTCAGCACTGATCTTTGCCTTTGCACCTGAAAACTGATGGTATGGGAGACAAAACTGCGAGTGCATAAAGGCTTGTCTGTATGGCCTAGCCTAGATAGTTTAAGTTAAGCCTAGGAGGGAAGGGGAGCCACGCAGCTGTGAGTTCAGGTAGCAGCACAGTGTTTTGAAGGACCACTGACTCTCGTCTCAACCACATACCAAAGCCCAACACCCATCCATTCCCTGGCTGGGACATGTGGAAATCAGACCTCTTCCTTTGCTATGTGAAAGTGTCTTATATCGTTGCCACCTTTTCGGCTCTCTGGTTTGACAGCACATCCAACTATACTGAGTTAATCCTAAATCTGCCCTCAGGAGGGAGGGGACAAGTTAAAATGTGCTTCTCCTGTTATTTGGCTGTTTTATTTGTGCCCACTTAAGGAACACCCATGCTGGGACAGGCTGTGAGGCAAAAGTTTGGAGACAGAGCCACAAGGACTGTTGAATATCTTGGCCTTGACCATCCTGTCCATCTGTTCAAACTCTGCCCAGGACTGTGTCTTTAACTAAATACTGATGACTTAAGACCCAGGTTTGTGATATTTAGATTCATATAAAGAATATGTATGATTTGCAAGAGACAGGAATTGGGTAGGATTTAGATACTGATTCAAAGTCACATAAACACAGAGCCACCCAAAAACTCTTTTATTGTGTTTCCAGATTGTGCCACAAACCACAGAGATGGAGAACACTTTCAGAATACATACAAAATCTGCTTGGGTCTTGTATATCCCCTGTGAAAGAAACACAGTTGTTCTCAGTAGGGATTAGAGTCAAACCTTATTCTGTAACTAACTCGCCCTGCCCGGCTAAGTTGCCCTGTTGTGACCAACTGTCTTTAATTAATGAAAAGGAGCAGGCATATACCCACTTTGCCAGCTCCATCATTAACTCCTTTTTATGGGTGCTGCCAGACTCTGCTTGCATCTTTGGAAAAGTCTCTGTCATGCCCAAGAAGTGTAAATTAACCTTCCTGGTGACCTAATCATGGCACCACCACAAATGAGGCCTTATAGCTTAGTGCTCTAGGGCACTAAAGCCAACCAGCCAGCTCACCCTTTGCATTTCATTTCTTTGCAAAAGGACACTGGTGTAATTGTCCTAGCTGGAAAGGGAGGTGATTTAATGCCTTAAGAACTGAGTAAAGCTCTGTAACCTAGCTCCAGCCCTATTCAAGCACTATTCCTGATCTACTGGAGTGATGAGGACTGTGCTGGAGGTGCTTCAGTCCAGTTTGACAAACCAACTGCTAAATATCAACAGTAGTTAAAAACATGCTGCCAGTTAGCACCTGCTCCATCCTTGCTGCATCCTCGTGCTTCCTGGACTCAGGTTGTGCACTACTTCAAGTCCCCCACTCGAGGGTTCCATCCCACCTTCCCCAGAACAAAAGCCATTTATCTTTCTTGAGGAATATGTATCATCTCTGCATTTTGAGGCTGAGGCAGAGCCTAGAGACTGAAATTAAACATGAGCCCAAGCCCTTCTATCAGTTGGAAAACAGAACCTGAGATACTGTAAGTAAATGATATTAAGGGAAAGGGTAAAGCCTGAGGAAAGCCTCTGCCCACAGCTCAAGCACCGGTCTTGAGGTCCATGATTTCCCTACCAACCTTTCACTTTATTCTTTTTCAGGTCCAAATCAGTCCCAATCAGAATTGTAGAGTGCTGGGTACATTTCAGCGTATAAAACACTCCCCACCAACTACAGATCAAAAAAGGGAAAACAAAATGAAAAGAGTACAAATGACCATGAGCAAAGCATTAAATAAGCTGGGTCTGGACTCCTTTTTCAAAAGATTGTGTTGAATTAGTGCAAGTGGAAAATTGGTTCAAGGAAAAGCAGGGGAAGGAGGGAGCTGTGTGGGAAAAATTCTTGAAATAATCTCTTTTTTTTTTCCCCTTAATTGGAGAATTGGAAAAGGAAATTAAGAGGTTGGCAAATTTTCATCAAAACATTTTAATAGTCAAAGCCTAAATTCTGGCTTTAGTTCTCTCTACAAATGACCATACCCTCTGAAAACATGTCAATAATATGAGAAAAAGTTATCTTTGTTTTCATTTTCTACAAAAAAGCCACATCTTCAGTGCAACTCTCATTTCATTCTGTACCAGTCACGAGCTCCATGGGCAGATATTTTCACCCTCAAGTAACTTCCCTCCATTAAAACCTTGGGGAAGAAGGAATAAGACAAAGAAGGATAGTAAAGGAGTCCCAATGAGGGGTAGGACAGAAGAAAGGAGGATGAAAGTACCCAGAAAATTGACAGAGAGAGAGAGAGAGTAGGAAGTGTGAAAGAAAGAACAGTGTTGTTTTTTTCTCCTCCTTCCCGTTAACGTAAATTTAATTTTCTTAATGCATTACAGAAAGCTCAATATGTTTATGGTTTTAAGTGGTAAAGACAAAGCCTGGGAAGGGAAACAGAGTAAAGTAAGTTGTGTTAGGTCACAGCCTGTTTAATCTCCTGAATCCAAGCTTACACCTTACACTCCTGTAATAGGTTGAATTAAAACTTTATATAAGCAACTGGTTATAATTACATAAAAAACATTTCTTTACAAGGAAACAACACTATAACAAATTTAATCCTGCAAGAGACAG
>JAWWES010000041.1:64222822-64249459 GCA_035583135.1 Lophotriccus pileatus
ATTTTTAATTGTATACTAATAAATATTTCTTTATTATACTTTGATTATTTTGAGTATCTCAAATAATCCATAACACTCCTACCCACACACAATAGTTCAGAGCAACGCTGTTTGGAAATAGAGGGTTCAGGAGCAGGGAAATATTTTCAGAAAAAAAAAAATTTCCTCTAGTACACTTCTTTCAGAAGAAGAAATTTTTACAGTCAACTAAAATGGATTCATGGATTCAATGTTTCTTTGCAAAACATTGTTTCTTCCCTGAAAATGCATGTCAGTTTTTGGTAGGGGCGTTTAGCCTGTGCATGGTGTTGACTACTTTTTCCTTGATATGCCTATGCAATTTATCCCTCAAGAATGTCCTTATCACAAAACCATCCAACCATGCAGGGTAACTGAAATACTACAAATGAAAACAAACACAAGAGCTGTTTCTAGGCCATCCCTTTCCCGGCGGAGCTCCCTCGATCCTGCCTGTGCAGATGGGCAGCAGTCTGACACCGCTGCCAAAGAAACTTTCAGAGCTGCTGGCAGAGCCTGTTGGCTGTCAAAGACCTGGCTTCGATGCTCCTGGACAAGCAGGCACAAGAGGGCAGAGCTTGGAGCACTCTAGGCATGGAGTATGCACTGATTTTATGAAGGTAAAATAGTTATAAAAGCTCACTGCTGCTTGGCTGCCCAGCTGATTCAGGTGCATCCCTGCCCTTTTATGTCGGGGACAGCCCTGCTCAGAAACCAAGTGGTGGGTTTTTCTTTCAGCCTTTGAGCAGTCCTTTGGCAGAGAGCTGGGTGTTTCAGTATACAACTTCTGCAGCCTGGAAGTAGTTCAGGTCTGGACTACAGCATGCAGAGACGCACTTAGACTCACAGGGCATGGGGACTGTGTGTGATTTAAGTAGAAATCTTCTAAGCAAACTTATTTCTGATTTAGTGATTCAGACTGCAAACCATAAAAACATAAATCATCCAATTAGCCATAGAAAGAATTCTAGGAAACGTCTTTTAATGTTTTACCAAAATCCCCTGTTATTTAACTGCATTTCCCTCCCCTTTTCCCCCCCACAAATATTGCAGATGAACATACATTTCCCAAGAAGATGTCAACAGGTTCTTACAGAAAGTGAATTTACCACTCCTGTCTGTGGGTACTTCTGGTGGAAATCTCAGGGTTGCATTCATGTAGCCATGGAGGAGAAATGACATTCTGACTATCTAAAGGCTCGTAGGCAAGCCGCAAATAAATGATTATTCACAGAAATTACGAGCAGCATTATTTGAAACAACAAACACATTCAAGAACATCCAGGCAGGCTCACAGATAGTTTGCAAACAGATAAAAGGCCAAACACTTCCATTCAGTAACTTGCTGTTGATTATTCACACAGCTCTAATAACAGTCCCCTGTCTCCATGAGACTGCATCAGATGCAGCCCAAAACTGGGATGGTGGTGAAAGCTTCCACTCTATCACTATGAAAACCCAGAGTCCAAGCTGGTTTTTTTTTTACCCATTCATTTCTACAAAACAAAAGAAAAGGATGGGATTGTCTTCACAGAGTTTGATTTAGAGTTGCTTCACTTCAGTGGTATGCAGATATTTTCCTGTGGTTTGGGTGACCAGGAACACCTGTTAACTCTGAAAGAAAGGCACAGAATCCCTGCAAAGCTGCAGTTTTCTTTGGTTAGGTATGGGTTTTTTCATCCTGATTCTGTTTTTTACGTTAGGACAGCAAACATAGCTTGCAACAAACATTGTTTGGAAGCTGTAAAAAAGCCAGTAATTGCTGATGATGGGTGGCTGGTTGCACAGTGTATGATAAATGGCCTCCCAACGGCTACACTTAATGCAGCCACCAGGCTCTTGGCCAAACCCTCTCAGCAGCTCCCAGCCTCCCACTAGCAATCCTCAGAGGTGGCATCCACCTCCCAGCTGTTCCCCCTTCCCCTGCTGATGCCATGAGATACTCCCACATCATGCTTGGGCCTCAGCCAGCCGGGATGCACACCATGAACATCCATCAGGCACTCTCCCACAAGGTAGGGAGCTGAAAATGAGCCCTGCCAGCCTTTCGGGGTTCCCAGTGGGGCTTCTCTCTCTAGAGGCAGTTGAGGGTATTGATTTCCCTGGTTCAAGCCTGTCATCTTCATCCTTCGTAGTCAGTGTGGCTAAAGAAAATGGTTTAGGCTGGTGACATGTGCTGCTATTCACCTTGAAATGCTCCTTTCTCCTGGAACTGTTGGTCACAGGCTCACATTTTCCATGAGCCAGACCATGGTTTGACTTTCTACATCTGGGGGGGGGTGGTTAGCAGCAATTCATCTACATGACTGTCATATAGGGGTCAATTTGGGAGCTGAATGACCATAGTACCATAGCCCTGGACCCAAACTCACGTCACTTGCTGTGCTCCTCACACCAAAGCAGCACAAATGTAGCACTTCTGTGCCGGCTCTGGTTAATGCCTGGCCCACTCAGCAATGCTGACAGAGGCGTCACTTGAAGGATTTGCTGGTAAGCCTGAATTAAATGCTACACAAGTTTGTGGCTTTTTGCTACAAGACATAAACTGTGATGCATCTGAGCACTTCAACAGATGCATCCCTGCTGCCAACCAGCCTGCCAGCAGCGTCCAGGGGCCTCCCCCTCAGTGCAGGCACACCAGGGGATATGTAAGGCATCAGGGGTCAAGCCAAGGGTGCACATTTGTCCAAGTCAGTCACACAAACCTTTAATTTATTTTTTGGACTCTCGTGGGTGAAACTCGAAGGCATCCTTTCACTGCATGTCAGCTGGGTTGGTAGCAGAGCAGGAGAAGTGCAGGTATGGGAAGGGCTGACAGAGACATGTCCTGCCTCAGCCATCTCCTCTGCTAAAGAAGCACAGCACATATGAGGCACTTTTTGAAAAAAGGCTGTTTATCTAAGCAACTGTTCTGCATTCCTTCTGTTTCTCATACAACTGACTTCAGTGAGCCTACTTTACATGCTATATGGGAGAAATCTGTGGTAGTTCTCCATATCCAGGAAGGAATGCCATGAAGTCACTACCATCTGCCAGCCCAGGTAAGAGTGTCCATAAAGATTTTAGCCCACAGGCTCAGCCAGCTCAGCTTAAGAGAGCTGCCATGGTCAGGTGAGGACATCTGGTGTGCTTGTAGGGAAAACCAAATTGTATTACTCTAGAAAGGGCAGGGGCTTCAAGGTCCCTTTTTTTCTCCCACCAGCATTTTGGAATACTTACTGTCCCAGGACAGCATTGCCCGGGATGTTCATGACTAACTTGCCCTGGCCAAGGGTGAAACTCCCACAAGGAGATCTGTCCATCAAAGCAGCCACACTGGCATGGATGCCATTACTTAAGGGTGGAAACTGTCCTGTTCAATTAAGTCATATCTGTACATACAGGAGGCACAGCTCACAAGCTGTTCCTCGGGTTTATTGCTTTGTGTTTCAGCAAGAGAGGATGGTGACAGAGACTACAAAGTGCCCCCCTCCGTGTTCCAGCAGACCAGGCAGTGCCACTGGAGAGCACAATTGCTTGCTCTCCAGCAGGTCTTTATAAAAACAATGGAGCAAGATGTGTTAAAAACATGTTAACTTGCTGAGATTGCTCTCAAGTTCCTGTTAGACCTAGACTTCTACCAGCTGGCCTGTTTTAAAGAGAATCAAATTACATGCCAAACTGTGTTTAAAATCTTAGGCAGGCCAATACATTTTCTAATAGGGCTTGTTTTCTTCCCTCTTACCTACCTCTTACCTCCTGGAACACACAAACCAGTTTTAGCTCAAGTTGCAGGATTACTGCATCAAAATTCATTTTGGGACCCCATAGGGGACAGACTCCTTGTTCACTGCAAAGAGAAAAAAGAGAGAAGAAGTGAGAAAAGCAGAAAGTGAGCTCGCAGGAACATCATGTCTGTTGCCTTGGGCTGGGGCTTCACCTCCTGCCCACTACTGACACAGAAAGTGCTTCAGCTCAGGTAAGTCATGGACATGTCAACAAACAAAAAAGACCTACCTGAAAACACTTCAGACCTTGATGTTCTGGGATAAAGAAGTGGGAAAAGTTTTTCTCTGAATAAGTCACCAAAGCTACTTCTTTCTTTGTTTTGTTTTGTTTTGTTTTAAAGCCATCTTTGCTTAACTACTGCTCTCCTGAACGATGAACGTCCATAAAGGCACCACTGCCATCCATCCTATCCTCTGCCTCCTGGCCTGGAATATGGACAGCTATTGTTGAACGAGGGCTGGGCATATGGGCTACTCAAAACAGAAAACTCTTCAGAAAACAGGAAATTTCCAAAATAAAGTCCTAATTATTGGAAAAAAAAATCTTGATAAGCAAATGTTTTCACACAATGACTGTCACAAAAATGAAAGCCTTGAAGATAAAAGTTAAGAAATGTTAGTTTTTGACCAAAAATATTTAATGAGGAAAGCAGGCATTCTCTTGAAAATACTCATTTAGCTGAAAGCCTGATTTTTCAATCAAAAAGTTAACAATGAAGCAGCCAGGCATAGCAAATTCACATTACAGTCCAAATACTCTCTTTGTGTGTCAAGAGAAATGGGGATACAATAAAATTACCTGTAAGATCAGCAGCTATAGGTTAATACTTAACACAGGGAGTCTGTTCAGGAGCTGTCATACAAGAGAAACACCTCCCTCCACAGCCAGCACACACCAGCTCTTTGGTGGCAAGGCCAGTGCCAGGCAGCAGGATATTTGGACAGTTTCAAAGCAATAGAACTACACTGAACAGCAAACAAGTTTGGACAACACAGACTGACTCTGTGTGGAGCTCTCTTCCTCCTCCATCACATCCCTTGGCCAGCAGAATGACAGCTGCCCCAGGGATGTGGAGGGAGAGCTGAGTTTTGGAGCACAGCATCACAGGGGCTGGCCCTAAGCTCTCCATAAACTGCATGGGTAGCATAAAATATGCAAACACACTCACACAGGGGACCCGTGTGGTGTTGCTTAGGCATTCCCAGTCCAAGCAGCAAGACCCGGGTCCCAGAGGAGAGAGGGAGGAAAATGAAAGTGAGCTTTTCTTTCTGAGCTGCATTAAGTCTGCTCCCTTCCTCAGCTCCAGGACTGAACACAAGGCTCCCTCTGCTGAGCCTGCCACACAACTGATGTCTGCTGGATCCAGCATACTGAGGGAGTTTCCAAAACTCTCCCTTCTCCTATACTTTCAACTCACCCTCTAGGCAGGCAGCAAGCCATGGAGGAGCCAGAGGAAGACCTCCAGCCCTTCCACAATTGGGGAAGAAAGAGCTGGAGGTGTAGAACAGGACAACACAACAAATTTTTCTTGGATAAATGTGTATGTGTGTATGTATATACTGTGCCATGGACACTTACACATCTCCAAATTCTTATTAAAGATCACTGGTGCAGTTTCACCGAAGGATGCTCGCTCAGTCAGCCTCAGTGCCTGGGCTGTGGAACTTCAAGCAACTGCTCTAACACTCCTCTGGTTAACTGCAGAGGTGCTATTAGCAAGACTGGGATAAAACAATCCCTCCATTTCAAAGCAGATTTTGGAGGCTCCTGTATCAGATGCAGAACAAGTGTTGCCCCAGCTAGAAGACGAAACATGGTACGAACAGGCGATTTTATTTTGTGATTCTTCCGTCTCACCCCACTAAAATAAAACAAAAAAATCAAAGTTAAAAAAAAAAAAAAAAAAAAAGAACTAAGAATGACCTGTTGTATATGCAGAGCTTTTTTTTTTCTCACTTTACTTCTCACTTGGGCTACACATCTTCATAAGTGTACTCTGCTGGTTTCAGAGCCTTACATTTCTACATATCCTTCACTTTCATCCCTCTCATATAATGGCTTTTCAAAGCACAGTCCTTTTGCCTCACTAAAAAAAAAAAAGCCTTACACTTCCCCAAGTACATTCTTATCTTTCCACACCCCACCTGAAAAACCCTGAAGTTACACTATTCATTCCCTGTTTCCTCCTTTAACCATGCCCAGGTCTTCTGGTTTCCGTTTCTACGAAGTAATCCAACTAATCTCTGTAAGAAAAATCTCATGCCTAAGCTTTCTAGGAAATCCAGTTGAGGCATTAAGCCCCATATTATACCCTTTCTCTCCTTAAGTTAAGCATTTGGTACCCACAAGTTAAGTGGATTAACCACATGCCTTCTCTAGGGTGCAGTACAAAAGAGTAAAGCTCCAAAGTACTGTTGCCCATAAGAGCAGTGCTGCAGGACCCCCAGATTTCTGTGACCTGTACTCATCCCTCATGCTCAGAAATGTCAAGATACATGTTCAGCAGGTGCTGTGGTTTTTCTATTATTTTATGAGGGCTATGTGAGCAGACAAGTGATTCATGGTATTTTTTGATAAGCTTTCTGATACCTCTGTTCCTCAGCTCCAGACCTTCAGAGCTCAGTGCTGTAGCTGCAAACTGTAAGCTGAGCAGGTTTGCCCTTCAAAATCCATCCACACAGCTCAGTAACCAGGGAGGAAGATTGGGAGCAGCCTTTTTTCCCATTCCCTGCCCCACGGCCAGACTGAGCAAGTCTCCTCTGTCTCCAGCCCTCCCTCACTCTGTTTCCAAAACACACACTAGATTAAAATGCCAGGTCTGGAAATTTAACAGTAAATAGTAATGTCCTGCCCCTATATTTTGCCAACACAGTAACAAGATAGCAGAAAATATCCCAGTCCCTGAGATATTTATACTGCCAGCATGGCTGCAAAGTATTCCTATCTGTATCTTAAAAAAGAGGGAGCTGAGGCACGGAAGGATTAAAGGTTATAGTTAGACCACTTACCAAGGCATCTGTAAGAGACATGTATTTCTGTGATTCAAAAGACTGAAGGAGTGTTTAGATGTCCTGTTCCCAGGGCTGCCAGGCCCTGGCTCCCTACAAGAAGTCATTAAAAAAGAAGTTAAGAGTTGTATTCGGTTCCCTTCTCTGAGTAACTTAGTACAATGCAACACACCACCTCATTCACCATAGGAAAAATTTGTCTCCTGCCTGGAGAGGAGGAGCTGAGAATCTCTCATTGCTCCTTTTAGCCCAGACCCTGGAGCTCATCCTCCAGCAGCCACAGCTTGGTGCGATTCACCACTGGTAGCACGGCAAGTGCTGGTGGGAAGAGATGCAAAACTCCATCTACCTCTAACTCAGTCCATCACTGTCAGTGACATTTCATTAGCTTACCACTTCAGAAACAGGGTTTTGCACAACACAGCCCTGCTGCATTCAGCCACTTCCAGCCCAGAGCTGAGCAACTTGATTATACCTGCACCCATTCACTTACTTAGTCTAGATCTCGAAAGATAGTCACCACGGGTTTCACAGCTTGTTTATAAAAGCAGCATTGCTCCCTAAATATACTTCTCAGCTGTCTTTCCAAGCCAGTAAAGTTTCTTGCAGGTCAGTCCAAAGAGGGTAAGAACACAGACACTGGACAAACATCCCCATCCCAGGGCTTATCTCTGCTCCTACTACGTTTTAACAGTTTGAATCAGGTGTAAGACAAGAAACGTGCTGTCGCCCTGAGACACCAGAGGGTGACTGTTACCAGCTCCATTTTGCAGAGGAGGAAGCCAAGGTTTGTGAGGTGAAGCCATCTGCCCAAGGCAACAAGACATTGGCAAAGCCAGGATGAGGTGAGCTTGTCTAAAACACCCGGGGGACATGTCTACAGTGTTAAAGAAGTCAGGAGCTCAGTATGGTTTAATCAGTCACAAAATCCCCTCCTGCAGCTTTCCACAGTGCACAGCCCATGTGTCACTGAGGTTACTCAGACTCACCAAGGAAAAACTCCCCAAACATCCCTTCTCTCTCTCACAGTATTGTCCTCGTATTCCAATCTCCACTCATTTGTTTGCCAAGTATTTCCTGTGGATCCCATCATGACTTTTTCCTTGCAGGATGCCCTGGGAGCAAGAGCTGCAGCCCACTGACACTACCTGACTGATGCAAGGAATGCACAGGGGCTGGGGAAGAAGCAGGGTCAGGCAGGGTCATGTTGCTCTGGGAAGTTCCAGAGTCTTCATCCTCAGAGTCAGGAAAACCTGACTGGGCATGGTCTTGGTCAGCCTGCTTGAGGTAGTCCTGCTTGAGCAGGGGATTGGACCTGCCCAGGGACCAAGCAGAGTCAAATGCTGTCAATGAGACATTTCCCACCTCTAAACTGATGAGAACCTCACATGTTCAGCCTCACAAAGTCCAAACTAAAATGAAGGCAGAGCTCTCCTCCTCTCTCAGTCTCCTGTTCTAGTCCTGTCCCCGTCACACCACTGTTCCACAACTGATTATTTACCCCACAAGAGCCATTCCCTGCTCTCAGGCACTGCAGGCCAAAGACATCTTCCATAACCAGTGCATACATGGGCCCGATTCAGCATCCCTGAAAGACAAAAGTGTTCTTTTGTTTAAGTAGTACCAGGTGTTACAAAGACCGTGTCTTTACATCAGCACTTGGGAGTCCTTCCCTCCTCGATTCCCAGCATTTGGTAGCACAGCATTTTGGTGTCTTGGCACCAACCTATTCGGAAGCACCAAAGACAAACCATTTTCAATCCCTTCCAATAAGATTATTCATCATTTCCATCTACAGAGGCTCATATCTGATAGGCCATGAGCATCTACACAGATTTCAGGCATGCTGCCTAAAAAATGTACCCTCCAGTGCAAGTGGAAAGGTAGGATTTAACCTTAAACGAGCAGAACACTCACTTGGGTATAAGCACTACCACCTAGAGGCAACTCTGATAACAGGTAACCCCCTTCATCCCAAGAGACAGCTCTACACCAGTATATGCCATAGCCAGGTGTGCTTTGCTAGCGAGCCAGAGCCCCACCTGCAAGCAGCTTCACCAGCTCTCCCTGCATTAACTTGGGTCTCACACTACCTTGGTGGTTTTCTTATCATTCCACTGCTGATATCCTGTGGCTGCTTTCGTTTTATGAGGTAAGAAGAGAGCTTTTAGCGCTCTCGGGTTTGCAGCAAAATCCTGAGCCAGGCATTTGGACTGCGGTGGCAGAAAGGAAAAAAGGTTGTTAATTTGATACCTACCTTTTAATCCTTTCTAAGCCAAGTTCACGGTTCAAGGGAGGGCTGAACACTTTGAATGAGCAAAGTCTGCGGTGTTAAATCTACAGGCTTCCACGGGGAAAAGAACAGTCACGCAATCTTCCTCATTTCACCAAAGAGCCCATTAAGGATACTTCCTTCCTCTCCTTTTCCCTGAAGTGCTCACGTGCTAAATGACACACAGGAGAATATGCAGGAAAAAAGGTCAGAGAGTATTAACAACAGGGGAGACATCCGTCTCGATTTTCCTTTCCTGAGAATTCAAAAATTCCCATAGCTTCATTGCTACAGAGCACCAGCTAGCAAAATCCAGTGCAGCACCACTGCTTTCAGTGAAACTTTGGTTGATTTGGAAACTGGCTGGTATCAGCAGGTGGTTTTTTTCATGATGCTCATTTGGAAGAAGAGAAATAGCGTCATCATTGTGAAACGCATGCTGAATTTCATCAGAATATTTAGGCCCTGGAGGAAGAGGCAGCATGAAATGAATTATCTGTCTCACCTCAGCAACCTGAGGTGAGACAGATAATTCATTTCATGCCCCAGCACAAGGTTGCCAGCAGTGAGCTGGGGCATTAAAGCCAGTATTTCACATATAAAGCATTAAAGCCAGTATTTCACATATAAAGCATGCACAGCAGTTACGTGGCTAATGTGCCCTTTTTATTTCAAAGGTGGCAACCCAAAACCAGCCTTAAATATAACCCTAACTATATATAATACTATACATAATGCATTTTAATCTGCTACAAGTATGGTCCCTCAGCATGAACATATTTACATGCCTGGCTGTTTCTCAGCATAAGTGATACCTCGCTTGGGCTTCATTATTACTCCTGTGGACTTCACATATGATAAGCATTAAAATCCTGTCAAAACCCAGAAAATAATAATAATCTTACTCTCTGGAGAGACTCCTTGTGACTCTTTGCTGCCCTTCCCAACTACAAAACTGGGGGACAGGCAGAGGCAAGAGATGATAAATTTTACCCTCAGATATTGATGTCATCAGGATTTGCACATGAGGACAGAAGTCAGCCTGGTGCCTTTCTGATCATGGCATTCAAGATGTCTCTTGAATCAGACAGGACTCTTGGTTCACCTGCTGCTCAGCTACAATAAGAACAATTACGATTTTTTTTGCCTTGCTTTTGAAAGCTTAAGTAGAGATGAATTACACTGAAACAGGTAGGCATGTGACAGTGTAAATGAGAGCAGAGAAAGGGCCTCTTTTATAAAAGCAAACCCATAAATGCCCCTAAAAATAGAGAAATGTGGTATGAGAAGCCAGACACAGAAATGCTACTAGAAAAGAGAAGGGTTGGTTGGAGATGTTGGATTTCACTCTGTCTTGACTGAAATTTTTCTGAAACTCCTCATCTGCTGCATTTTTTCATGTAATTGCAGAGCCAATTTTGCTCTCCAATAAAATGGAGTCAGTCCAAAGTTACTTTACTTATTTCAGAGTGGTTACTCCAAACTTAAACTTAGTACAGAATTTAGCCCTGTTTAATGCCCAACACCACCCTAACTTTCCAGCTGTCACCTAGCATAGCACATTTGTTTAATCTACAGCTGCTGTTGCCTTGACATTCCTCCACTAAAAACCCTCCCTTCATGAGGTCTCATTATAGGAGTGCAGGCATCTCTGGCCCTTGGTGACCAGCAGACACAGGTCATTAGAAGTGACCTGGAGATTTTTAGTACAAGGAATGCGGGCATATGAGTGAAACAGGGAAGATAAATGAGACACCGAGGCCTCTTGAAGAGTCATGACCTCCTCCATCCAGTCACTGGGAAGGCCTAAATATAAATAGGCAACTGCAAAAAAAAAAAAAAAAATGGGATTCAGGGAAGTCTGGTAGTGGTTGGCACTATCATTACCCAGAGGCTGTGCAGGCACAGATGGCTGTTCAGGCTCCTGATTCTGCCTTCACAGTCTTGAGCTTACCTCCTAGTCAAGGGAAGAAGCATGTTCCTCCAAAAGGCAGTGACCAACAACTCAGTTAAGCTGTTATTGTTCTTTAATTTACTAGGTGGGCTTCAAAATCAGCTGTGAGAACAGGAGGTGTGGAAAAACCTCAGCGCAGAAAACCCATTGCCTGGTGTCTCTCTCTTCTTCCTCCGGAGCAGAGGAACCACGCAGAGAGGCTGACGGACACCTGGAGCATCCTCCTGGCACAGAGAGCCCAGAGCCGCGGGAGGGCAGCATTGATTTGCTTTCCGAAGTGCCTGCCGTGTGTGGGAGGTCAGATAAGCTCCTTCTTCAGGGAGCCTGTAAAATGCTAACCGCAAAACTGCTGTGGGTTTTTGTCCTGGCGAACGTGTGAAAGGTTACAAAGGAGTGTCACTGAGAAAGTGCAAGTGCAGCCTTTGCAGATTTCTGCTGCACGAAGGCAGCACCTCTCTTCTGGTTTACAAACCGTTCAAGACAAATTCATGACGGTGAAGCCTTCTTGGCCAGGGGGCTGGGACAAGGAACAGATTCCTCTGAACATCACTGTCCCAAAAGCATAGTAACTATAGACAGTAAACAGCAATAACCACCTGTGGCCACTGCTTTCTATGTCTCTTTGGAATATGTTTTTCTCTCATACAGTTTTATGCATATGAGAATTTTCTTTGTCGTGACTGTGGGAAGACAGGGGAGAAGTGGCAGTGCCTGCAATGTGCATCCTTCTCTGTCCTTCCCCAAGGCAAGCAAAGAGCTGCCAGGGCACTGCTAAAGCCATTCCTAAGAGCCACACATCTCTGAGCTCTCCCAGCTACCTTCAGAAAGTGGCTCAAGGAGAAAAAACTGAACCTGTCCCAGAAAGGATTAATGACTTGGGTGCTCAACTGATGTTCAGAAAGGAATTTACATCCTAACATAGGCATCTCCCCACCAAATCCATTTCAGGTGCTCCACAAGCAGAAGAATCGTCCTGATATCACCACCTCCCAAAGCCTGGCTGCCTCCCAGCCTCGTACAGGGGTAGAGCCGGTGTCCCCATGGTCACTCCCACCTTCCTGCATCTTTAAGATGAATCCCTTTGACACTGGGATTCACTGTGCAGCTACTGCTTCTCCCAGGGAAGAAAAAGGGCCTGAGTCCAGCAATGCCACTCTTGACACTTCAGAGGGGTGATTACTTTCAGGCTGTTCCCAGTGAGAGAGGATTCAAAGTAAGGGCTGGAGGGTTTCACAAATAACTTCACTTTTTTGCACAGTGGGAGAAAAGAAATTACCATATCTCTTCAAGTAAGAAAATCTGGTGTCCCTAGTGAGTGGCAGATGATGGCTATTTTTATAATAGACACATATAATAATCTCACAGCCATTTTTAAGAGCAAATTCAGAAGTAAGGGGAAACGACAGCCAACATGTGGCAAAACTTGGTGTCTGTTCTCAGGGCTTCTCCATCATTTGTAGTATTTTTATTTGAAATAAGTGCATCATGTTCCTCCCTCCTATTTTTTTTTTTTTTTTTCACAATGGTTAAAGATCAGCCAGAAAAGAAGCTGGGTTTCTAATGACACATCTTTCTCCAGCCACAAGGTTTCCTGTCTTATATTCTCGCAGAAATACATTTCACAACTAAGGTAACATTCAATCCACCAACCGAATGTTCTGCAGACCCCAAAAATCACTTGAGTTTCCAAAATTTTGTGCAGCTTTCTGACACAGAAGCTATTTGTTTTGCTAGTAGAGACTTATAATGATATGGCACTTATAAGTAGCTCATAAAATGCTGGTGGATAAGCATGATATGCCTGTCAGCAACTTTATCATGGGTGCTGTGAGAACATCAGTCAAGGATGTTTTATCAGTTGTGGTAAGAAGCCCTTTGACCTCTGGGGCCCTGTTAGAGTTGCCTCATCAGTTATTAATCCTGTAATAAGTTATTTGTGTAAGTAATTTTAAGATAAAGCCTGACCTTGTTTCCTCTGAGTAACTCAAGCAGACAACTCCAGAGTAGGAAATAATTTCCCTACTGAAGTCAGTGGGAGCCTTTTTATTGATTTTAATGAGTCTGTCATCAGGCTCAAAGCAAACACACCTGTAGCACTTCTTGGGTGTATTTTCCTCATAATGCCATTTGGTTGCATCTTCTGGAGGGAACAGATAGGCCTGATTTTCCAGCCATCATTGTCAGCCAGGCTTGACCAGAGGACTGTGAACAAGGACAGTTGGAACATCAAGAACTCCTAGACCCAATGCCAACTTTGCTAAACAAACTCCATCACAACACAGGCAAGTGTCTACACGTTTAAAAAGGCAGCATGAGAAAGCAAGTGTATATGATGAGAAGGTTATTGGGACCCCACAGGGGTTGAATCAGTGTAAGGGAGTCACCAGCCCTCCTTCACCGAAGCAGAGACAAGGCAAGGATTTTCTGAAAAATATCTGAAAATAGCCAGTGCATTACATGTGAACATGTAAAAAAGTTTATGGGGATTTTTATACGAAGAATCTTAGTGATTATTCAAAAGAGTAAAATTTTAAAATCTAAAAAAATCCTATTTCTTGTTTCCCTAGTCCGAGTGAGAAGCGTGTTTCCTATGTTGACCTGGTTGATAAGGGCTCAGTTCACAGCTCTACCATTTCACTTCCTTTTGCTTTGGTTTCCAAAGCATAAGACAGAGCTCATCAGACTTTGGAAAACCATTTTATCATTGCTCTTTTCAATAGAGCAAGTATCTCATCCCATTTTCAGGAGACACTTCAGCACCAAAGAGACTAATTACCTTTACTGCCTGCCCATAAGGCTTTATCTCTTGAATGCCTACTAGGAAAAGAATTTATGCATGCCTTAGCTGGGTGAAAGATGCTGAGGGCTACATACTACTGTTTGACAGGATGTGGCAGGATACTTTTACAGCTACAGTAGGTCTGTGTGTTGTAAGAGACAGCTCTGTGGTAAGAAAGATTATATGTTTAAATAACCTTGGGCACAGCACTGAAACCAGGCCATGTGCTGCTGTGCCAAACTGTACCATGTATTCAACGGTTGGACATGACCATGATGTGACTAAGGGTCTGTGCATCAGGGCTTGGAACACAGCAGCTAAGACCACCCCCTCCTCACCCTCTATATAACTGCAAAATTAGATCTGCTGTCAGGAAGAGTATTCCATTTTGCAGTGTTGATGTATAGCCAGTTCACATCTCTGTAGGAAACTAATCCTGTCTATTGATAAGCATGGGGATAGTTCTTCTAAGAAGAGCTGTGAAAGCCTGGAGTGATCCAGTCGTTTTATCTGAAGGTAGGCAGATTGGAGCAGTTCACAGATTTGGGGTTTGGTGGGAGTTGTTTTGCTTTGGTTTGGTTTAAGGCCAGCTCACATCACCAGTTCTGTTCTATGCAAGGCTCCCAGGCTACACTGACTGAGTCTGATCCATCCTGAGTTCTGTGGCCCTATCAGGAAGGTAAAAAAGCTCCTGTTATGCTAAGAAGAAAGTAGCCACCCCAACAATCAAAAAAGATTTCCCATTCAGTAATGTTCAACCAAGAGCCTGTATCAGACTGAAATAACAAATTGTGACTATTTTACCCTTGGCACTGGATTATCCATGCTTCCCGTGGTTGCCACAGCATCACCCCCTGATGCCATAGCTCCCTCCCTGTTTAGGATTCCCTGACTGGCATTGCCAGAAATCCTTTCTGTCCTAACCCTCTTGTCCTGACTTTGACAGGTGAATCCACATGATTGAAACTGTGCCTGAGTAAGAGGCATGGTCAATGCCTCCAGGGAATAAGTTCCTCTTGAAAGCAGGTGCAGATCTTACCAGTGCTTCTTAATGAACGGTTCAGCATCAGTTCTTCTCTGTTTCAAATATAAGCATTCATTTAAGAATGCAGGAGCTCTGGCAGCCTCAGACACAGAAATCTGACTCATCCCAGCTGCACTCTGTGCATGTAGGTCACATGAAATGCCACCCACTAGAATGCACAATACAGTAAAATAACTTCAAGGGCCAGTGATTGCTGCTTTTCATGCATTGCCTGGGGAGGACGCAAAGTAAACTAGTTCATAATAAGCTTTAATTAAACAGAAACCTAGACATTGCCCTACTTTTCCAAACACCAATAAGAGTGAGTCATATTTTCTCCAGGCAAGTTACTAATTTCCACACCAAGTACATATAAGGTGTCCCCAGAGCTTGTTATCCCAGAATTTCACTTTCTTTTCACATGTCTGTGCTCAGACCTTACAGGGGCAAGACCAGACCTTACAAAGGTCTGAGCACAGCTGAGCAAAGCTATGGTTTTAGCTCAGCTGTGGGACATTTCTCACTACTCTCTGAATCACTTTGGGATTTAAATAGGTGAAAACATAAGGAAACAAAACAAAACAAACAAAAACTACTCTTGGTGGGCTACCCTTTAGTGGTCCAGTTCACACTAGATCCAAAAATGGAAAAACTTATGATCATAGAATATCCCAAGCTGGAAGGGCCCCACAAGGATGATCAAGGACAGATCAGAGTTTGGCCCCATGCATAAATGATAATACTTTCCCCCTGCCTGACCCTGCAAACACAGGCTCCTCATACACCACAGGGAGTACCTCAGCCATAATGATCCTCATACACAGAAGGCACAACAAGCCATATATTGCAATTTGCACTTATTGCCTCTTATCTCTTCATATGATTTATTTTTTACTCCCCCTCCCTGCAGCAAACTGTCTAGTGATGAGCACAAAAAATGCCCTTTTGTCAGGTGTCATTTGGGGTTCCTGATCTGTCTGACTGAGTTTATCTCTGGATTCATTGGCAGGAATAAAAGCTTCTCTAATAGCAGGAGTGGGACAGGTGTCAAAAAAAAACCAACCTGAGATTTACTTCCAGCTTTGGTCAAACAAATGCACAATATAAACAGATCGATGCTGAGTGAAAATTACTTTGCCCTGCAAAAGCAGTTCCAAAATAATGGCTCTGGTAAAAATTGACATCAGATTTGGAATAACATGGGTCATTCAGGACAAACTTGAGAAAATGCTGTGGTCTTGTCAGAGAAACAAGCCTCCAAATAATAAGGACCAATGTTTCAGGCTCTCTGGATATACTGAATGAGGTTTATGTCCTCATCCAGTTTATCAATACTGAAATTATCTACTTGGATTTTGTAAAGGTTTGAATAATACAAATTCCACTGGAGTAGATAATGAGATCTAAGCTCATGAAAAACTAGTATAGCTTAATATTTCAAGCCTTGCTCTTCACGTCTATGTGGCAAGAAGGAGAAAGTGAGCCCCATTCTTCCAAAACATGGTGCATTTACCACTGCCAAAGGCTGCATCCCTAAACTAGAGGAATTGAGATATGAGTCAGTCCAGCAGTTTCCATCTCCCTGTGCAACACTTCATGAACACCAGTGTCAGGTAACTTTCCTTCACCCTCCTGCACTGTCAGGAAAACCATAGTTTGAAAGAAGGTGGAAATTAAGATTTTCTTTATCTAACACTGACAATCACAGGGTGGAAAACAGTAAGGGGATGGGGGAGGGAGGGGAGGAAACTTGCTGTTTAAAAACCAGCAGAGTTTTGAAATACACTGTGTGAAATATCTGGAAACATGTGGTCAAGCTGCCATTACCATTGTCATTGTCTAACAGGGCAAGAATATATTGTAAATGCATTTAGAAAGTTACATTCCTAGCCCAGACTTTATAAAATTATCGATTTACAAAGATACCTTTCACCTATATTATTGGTTATAAAAATACCTTTCACTGAATACTTTCTCCAAGAGTTCTCCCAACCTCCAACTGTATCGAGCTGGGATGATTTTCTGAAAGGAATGTGTTTTATTTGCTTAGAGAAGGTAGCTCTATTTAGCATTTTTCCAAACATTTGTTCAGTCTCCCCTCAATTTCACATGAAATTCTGCATCCACACTATCCTTTAGCAAGGAACCCAGGAAGTTATACCCACACTGTCAGGAAACAAACCCCCCTTATGTTCTGAACCTTGTTCCTTCAACTGATGCTGTCTTCCAAGTTCTTCCACTGGAAGATGAACAGACAACCCCTACTGACACTCTCCATGTCTTTCACTCTATCAAATCTGCCCACACTTTACCTTTTGCTAACCTAGTCTCTTCTTTGTATAGAAGTTATTCTATGTTTCTGACTTGATTCCCAGGGTACCCATTCCACTGCATGTAATGTAGCTTAAAAATGTAAAAACATAGGAAGTTACATTATAATAGAGTAATTACCATTTTAAAAACCCACACTTTATTTCAATGTTCTTCCTTGAGAGTAGTTTTCAATAAACAACTGTACTTTTTCTCCATTGTCCTAAAGACATCTAGTAAAAAATTATAAAAATATACTGGCAGTTCTAAACTGAAAAATGAGGGAAAGTAAAGGAAAATACCAATCCTTTGAGCCAGCCTTTGTTGGTACAGTTTACCGGTTCATTTCAAGTCAGAGATCCTGAAATAATAGAAATCCATACACCAAACAAATTTCTTGGTCAGTTCACAGGCAGAAAGCTTGTCAGGACTAAAATGATATCTTCCTTCCTTAACCATCCAGTGTAATATAATTTATGGAGCTGTTGTACTTCTGTCACGAAAACGCTTGTCAGAGAGGACTGATTGAGATTTGAGGAGGGTTGTTACTATTCTGACTTGTTTAATAAAGTGTATGTGCCAGAGAACACAGGGAAGTGGTGCCATTCCCCATAAAATAAAATAAAAAAGGTGCCCAGTTTTAAACAGGGGGACCAGGCAGTCTGAGTTTCAGGATCCACACGGGAATTAAAAAATAAATAAATAAATAAATAAATAAAAGAACACAAATTCCCAGAGGCAGCTAATTAAATATTCCCTCCACCTCCTTCGCCTTATTCATTCCCCTCCGTCTCTTTCAGTTGGCGGGGTCCCATGGCGACCATCGTGGGAGAGAAGCATCCTCTTCAGCCGCCGCACCTCGCCATGGCAACCGGCACGTCAGCGCCG
Source organism: Lophotriccus pileatus (assembly GCA_035583135.1). Taxonomy (NCBI): domain Eukaryota; kingdom Metazoa; phylum Chordata; class Aves; order Passeriformes; family Tyrannidae; genus Lophotriccus; species Lophotriccus pileatus. Next base: position 64,240,844 of record JAWWES010000041.1, read on the forward strand.
GCAGCCGAGCCCCCGCCGCAGGCCGGGGGGCTGCCCAGCCCCCGGGGGCCCTGCTCTGCTCCGCGGAGCCTTGCGGGGCCTTGCGGGGCCTTGCGGGGCCGGAGGGACACGGGGGGTGCCCGTCCCGTCGGGGCGCGGGGCGCTGTCCGTGGTGCTGGAGGAGGAGGGGGGGGAATCCCGGACCGCACAGACCCGACGGGGGAGGAGAGCCCCGGGCGTCTGGGTCCTGGAGAGGGGGATGGACACATGATCCGCATCCCGCATGACACAGAAAGGAGCTGAGCACCAGCGAAACCTGCGAATCGTCATTTTTTTTTTCCTCCGTTAAAGAAGAGGGGGAGAACACTCCATCCCTCCCCCTCAGGAAGCTCTGCAAACATCCGGGCAGGGACAGCTACAGACGTGACGATACCCCGTGGTTCCCGGTATGACTGGGACCTTTCCAGAGGTGCCTTCACTTGGGATAATAGGCAGAGCACGGAGGAGACCAGCGCCTCTGGGACTATGCTTTGGAGCAGGTATGTGGATGGATAGGTAGCTGTAGCTAAAGGGATAGTTCTCCCCGTGGAGACAAATGAGATGATTTTTGCCAGTAATTTATCTTATGCATATTTACTTACACTCATTTAAAACCCTTGGGGTTTGGCAAGGAGGACGTTCCTCAGGAGAAAATGCTCTGTGGGGCTTGAATTTTAAGCTTATTCTGCTGAAAGCAGAGAGATGTGTAGCATTACTGCAGAATAACTCCCTGTATTTTCTGCACAAATATACATTCTCTGTATCTACATTCATTATTTTTCAATTATGCTACTTATTTGTTTAAAACAATCCCCTGACATCATCAATTCAATGGAAGCAGAAAATTACTTTTACAGTAATGGAGAAAACCAATCTGCTCATCTGGGTTGGTTTTTTTTTGTCTCTAGATACATTCAAACAACCGTCTCTAGATCCAATTCAAACTTCTTCTTTCCTCTAAAACAGCTGGGTTTGTATTTTGCAGTCATTAATCTGAAATCATGCTTTCTGAAAACGTTGTTGCCCTTTTTCTGTGTGGGTGCCTGGATGCAGCTACTTAGGGAAACACCACAGGCACAGCAATCCTTGCTTATCTGTAGCCAGCACAGGAAAGAGGGCTATTCTGGTTTTGCTAATTCAGACACATATTCTCTAAGAATCCATAGCAATATTTCTCATTTATCCAGCTGGCTTCCAGCATGTCCAACAGTATGTGGCTCCACAGAGTAATGGAGAAGTAAAGCTGCCTTCTACTTTCAAAAGGCCATTTGTGGGTATGAGGCAGGATGCATAGCCAGTTCTTTCTGGCAAAGATTTTAAAATGTGGTTCTTGAAGATTTGTTGTTAAAGTCACTGTTAATCACTTAAACAAGTGGCTTGGCTTGCAGAAAAGCTGGTTGCCAATCCAGAGGCATCCTTAAAAGCTAATCTGCATTTGGGTGTCTAAATATGGATTTTTTTTTTAGGAAACTTGATTTATGAGTAAGCTTGATTTATGATTTATTTTAAGCATGCTTGTCTCAGATGAGTCAGTAAAGGGAGGAATTTCTACACCTTAGACACATTTGGGGAGCTCTGCTCCTTATCTTAAAGTGAGAGCTTGCAGACTCTTACTCCCCCGCAGTTCTCCTGTGAAGCCTCTGTTTGCAAAGCTGTGCAGTGCAATTCCCCCATCTGGACCACACCACATGATCTCCATCTGCATTTTTCTTTGCAGCCCCACCAGGCATCCCCTCTCAGGTGTTTAACAATTTAGAGAGCAACTTCAATCAGACAGTGAAGAACAAACCCCTGACATCCCCAAGTGGATTCTGCTCTCCCTCCCCACCACAACCACAGTTCTCCCAGTGCCAAAAACATGACACAGAGCTTGTGCACTTGGGATTTCTTCATTCCAGCAGCTTCCATAACTCCCTAGACTTCTCCTTTGAGAGGCAGCCAACACAGTTCTTGCAATTGGCACCCTGTCTATGAAGATATCTCCAGTTCAGGAGTTATCAGCAGGTTGATATCTTGCCTCAGTGGCTTCTCCTAGGCTGCTTTTGTCCTCCCTGAAACTAGCTCAGCTGAGAAAACCCCTTCCCACAATCATCTCCACACCAGGCATTTCCAGTTTAACTATAGGCTTTGCATGGCCTTCAGCCTCCCAGTTTCTCCAACAAAGTTACTGTAGGCAGACTATGAAATGCTCTCACCAATCACCATGTTCTCTGGCAGAGACCCATGGGAATGTTGTTCCATTGCTCATTCAGGTCTCCTCCTCTTATTCCTGCCAGGTAAGTCCTCCTGGAAGCATCCTAAGATCTCTGGCAGCCACCACAGCCACGCCACACTCTGTCACTGTGTCTGGCACAGGTGACCTGTGTCTCATGAGCACAGTTCCACGTTACTGAGAAGAGCCAAGAGACATATGACAGGCAGTCTCACATCCCAGCACAAATGTTTGAACCAGTGCAAAAATCCTGTTGCCGTATTAATTTTTTGGTGTGATGAGAAAGCAATTTTCACGAGATTTAATATCAAGAATTCCTTTCCACATGACCTTTCCATACAAAAGCAACAAAAAAAACCTGCTAAGGTTCTCCTGGTAGAAGGACTTGTGCTCACTGACAGTGAGAGGATGAGCCAAGCTGGTGAAGCCCTCGCTGCAGCTGCTGGAACATTTTCCATGTGGGGGAGAGGACACTCAGTGGGAAAAGGGTGAGAATTTCCAAGAGGTGGGCAGAAAAATCAGCCAATCATGAGATTCACCACTGCTTGTCTGCCAGCACCCACCATGGCAAACCACCCCTGGTAAGCACTGTGCTCCTCTTATCACGCAGAAGAGTGTGCTGTGTTGTAGGCAGGGCCTGGTGTGGCCAAAAATTAGTGCAAGCGTGTGGGAGAGAGCATCTATTTTTTTACCTCTGAATCAGGAAGCCATGTCCAAGCCTAGCCATGTCCAAGGACAAACTCATCCCCCTTAACGAGGACTAGGAGCCTCCAAAGTTTTATTTCAAGCTTCTCTACGCTCTTCTTGGACAATTTCAGTAGGTGGAACCTATTTTGACAGGAGACTTGGAAATTAGGTCAGTCTCTCTTCTCCACTTTTTCGTGCCCCCACAGTCACACTGAGCACAGATCTGGGTTCTGCCATCATTTTTACACCAGTGCTAGTCTGGAGTTTTGTATACTAGTCACAGCAGTAGGAAGACAGAGTAAAGCTTTGAGACATTTCAACCTGTGCGTCTTTCCTTTGGGGAAGAAGAGTTATGTCCATAACAGAAGATGCGAACCCTTGTGTGCCTCTTTGTAAACAGTGTGTTGTGCTCATGAGGTAGTAGCCAGAGCACCATTCTCTGTTTATCTCCTATGATTAGCCAGACCAGGCTGTGGACAAGAGCAGAGGAGACAGGTGGAAGGAATAGGCAGTCCAAAGGTCTTGGCAAACCCAACAACTCTCCCTACAAACAGAGAATAAACATCTTAGGGTTTATGTGCACGAATAATTACTGGGTCTTAGCAACTCATTTCAGGTCAATAGTCCTAGAGTGACTTCCAGTATGTCAGTCTTAACCCACAGTAAATTCATGAGAAAAAATTCATTGACTTCAGATTCGGGAAAATGCCATTGCTCCTAGAACCTTTAAGACCAGCATGAGCTTCAAGACATGGCAACGTCTATTAAGGAGGTTATTAAGCCAATATGTAGTGACTTGTGACTTATGTATGATTTTGAATCCTGCTTGTTCATCAGAGTCATGCCTCATGGATTTGCCCTGAACCCAGTGCTACGAGTCTGCTGCCCGAGCAGTTACTCCAGATGTGAGCTAACAGACCCAGAAGCAATAGATGGACCCTGTTCTTCTTCTAGTTAGTTACTGCATGTCTCACCCATTACTAAGGTCAGTTAAAAGGATGAAGCTGAAAAAGGGTTCTTCATCAAGTAGCCAGTAAAAGAAATGTAAATTGATCCCAATCTCAGCAAGCGTTGCAGTATTATATCCTTGTCCTCAGTTTTAATACCTTGTTAAAATAGTCAGGAAAGAACTTGAAGAGTCAATGAAGGTTGATGGCAAAGAGGCTGCCTAGTTGCCCTTAATTTCCTTAAGCATACAGGAAGAAAACCTTGTTTAGATTCATGCTCATGCAGTAGCCAAATATAACATATATTCTGTAGATGTGCTGGAAATTAGAACAGTTCCTTCTTTTATTTGATTCCATCCATATTTCTTGCTCCCGTGACCTCACCCTGCAATCCAGGCTTGGCCCTCAGATCCTGATATAAGATGCAATAACACATATCAGCTGACATAGGCAGGTCAGAAGCTTTTACCAAAAGCTGAGCTGTGTCCACATCAGCACTGAAAGCTTCACCCATGAACCCATCCACACTTACAGCCATGTCATCTTAAGTTACCCATGCTGCAGAATAGGAGTTTCCAGCAGCTGGGTGAAGCTTGGGGGCACACAGCAGAATATGAGGCATGGGTATGGATCTCAAAAGTTTTACTGAATTCAAAACACATTATTCTCCTGATAAAATAGGGGTAGATGTTTTCTATCCTCATGTGCTGGAACGCAGAGAGTGAGGAAGAACACACTTCACCTCAAGAGATTTTCGGGCTTTGCTCAGAAAAACTGCCCAGAGAAGAAAAAAGCCTTCGTTGGAAGAGCAGGGCAAATAGGTGAGCACTTTTGTGAGCACTGGACCAGAGAAAAGAACTGGCAGGGAAATGGGGTACTTACAAAAGCATGTGTATCTGCATTCCTTCACTGGAAGCAGAAGTACTAAATGGCCTATTCCCAAGATACTCTTCAGAGAGGGAACTTTATGGAGTAAATGACCAGTTTAATGCTTTTGAAATAATTTTCTGGGCCAATGTTTGCCTGGTGATTTGCAGTTATGATTCAATATGTTGAATAAAAAAGCCCCTCTGCTAGTGCTAGGTCAAGCAACGTAGAATGATCCGTTTCTTTAGCTGCCTTTTTAATCCTGAAAATAGTAGTTGGGAAACAAAGTGTTCATTCTTTTGATTAATCATTAAAAAAACAAAAACAAAAACAAAGCAACAAAACATTTATTGCATTCTTTTGTGAATCTTATTAGGTTTTGCTCTTCCAAATTTCAATGGACACTGCACTTTTAGATAGGACAGTAAACATGCAAACACATAGTAACTATTGCCATATGAGTTTTATGCAACACCAAAGTATATGTGGTAGTGATTTTATGAAGTTCTTGTAGCACAAATGCTTACTCTCCAAGTAACAGATCTGTTTTGGAGAGTTAGTTATCAACCCAAAGGGATAACTCTGAAAATGGAGATATTTGGTTTCCAAACTGCAAATTAAGGTCAATAAAATGGAACTGTGGCACAAGGAAATCCCTTTTTGATAATTCTGAGTCATATCCCATGCCCTTTCTTTTGCCAAGCAAATGCACATAAAGCAGGTTTTAAAATAGAAATACAGAAAGTCCTTGTATCAGTTTTAAAAGGATCCCCACTCTAAAATGTTTGAAAGACAAAGTGAGGGAAAATTAATCAAAGCATTTTTGGTAACTAAAAATGTAATTAAGCCTCATGTGTTTTCTATATGTAATTTTTACTTCTTGGGTTTCTAAATTTCTGCTTATTGACCTGCAAGGCAGAGGGAAGTGACAGAGCTCATCACTACTTTTTACAGATCTGATATCTGCAAATTGAATGGCTCACTAACAATTAAAGTGTATTTCAGTAAACAATGCAGCAAGCAGGAACATGGGAATGGAGGATAAATAATGTAGCAAGTTACAGAATCTTCAGGTATTTGCATCCTAGACTCATGGAGAGTTATGCATTTGTTGAGCTTTCATGGTCATGTTTCCTTTTGGAACACTACTTATAATGCAGAAGTTCAAGTCTCCACTATAAAAAACAGACTTTCCTACAGAAGAAAATTATATGTTGGGCCGTAGATGCTAAGGTTCTTAGTGCTAAATCAGGGCATGATCCTGATCTCAGTGCCACCTAGGGATAATAGGCTTGAATAGAGATCCTTTAACATAAAAGAAATGAGCTTCTGATCCATTTGAAAGAAAAATTATCTATGACTAAGAATGCAGAAATCCCAGAGCACGTTGGTTAACTAAATAGCACTTATTTTTTAAAAAATAAAACAAATAATTGCTGTCCAACCAGAGAAATCTTTTGCTCAAGCTAGTTGAACTCCCTGCTGAATTCCTGTCTTCTCAAAGGCATGTTTGCAGGTGACATGCAGGTTCTCCAGGAAACAGTGGCTGGGCTGACTTTTGGGCAAAATACATCAGGAAAAAAAGTACTATTTGAGTACTACAACCCTGTGACTATTTTCGTGTTTGCTCACCTGTATAACTAAATGTTTCAGGTCTGAGCAGACACAGAGAGCAGATTTGGCCCACAAGGAGAAATATCATGAAAACAGTGTTAGCAAGTCTGCATATTTTAACACCTCAAGAAGGTCATTGCATTCTTGTATCAGACTCTTCAGTATTGGTCAAGAAATTTTATCTGGTTATTCTTTTATGAAGCTTAATTTGTAGCTGGCTATTTTTAATGGCACATACTTCTGCATGGCAAGAAGGGAAATTAAGGAAGAAAATTAGCCTATAATGTTTTTATCTATCTGGTTAATAGGGTCCACATGTATTATTTTATTACAGATAATTCTAACACATAATTGAGTGGATTGTACTGTCAATGCATTTTGCCACTCTGCTCCAGGGGATCTGATCCACTTGACAGAAGATGGTCAAAGATAAGCAGGAGCTCTTTGAGAAATCAGGAATCATCTGCCAGGCAAAACCAGTAGGGAAATTGATGAAAGAAGGCAATCAAGGATTAGGGGGAAGGCAAGGCCAGGCTGGGCAGCACCCACAGCCCTCCAGCAGAAGAGGGGACAAGAGGCAAAGTCTGATCTGCTGACAGATCCCCTTGCAGGCTCTTGTGAAGCAATGTCATATTAGTGCAGCTAATAATGAGACAGTCTAAAAAGCTAAAGAAAAAAAATCTTCGATAACAACACCAAGCAATTAATACACCTTTTCCTCTTCCACATCTGAGTATTTTTTTGCACAACATTATTGAAGATGTCATGCAAAACAGTGCAAGGAGCAAGATTCCAAATTCATCCAGTGGCTCTGAGCTTTCACTCTCTGCTCTGAGTAGGCAGACAAGGAGAAAATAATTGCTGATGGAGGCAGAACTAGAGTAGACAGAGCAAAAAGCATCAGCAAAGCAGTGAAAAAAAAGCCATCAGAAAGAAAACCTGGGAATTTGGATCACTTGGAAAGCTGAGGAGAGTGATGATGGCTTTTTGAGCTTGTTTAGTTGGCTTCTAGGATGAACTTTTTGATCTTCTGGTCATTGAGGGAATCCTGATTCATCTTGCACAGTATCAGGCTCTGGAGTTTAGCATTCTCACAATATACCCATAGAAACAGACTTTCTGTTTCTAATGAGTAAAAGGTTTTGCATGTCAAGATGATGACTGAAAGGACATCAGACTGCAGCAAGGTGCTTGTATACATATAGCCATTAAAATTAGCTGGTTTTTTCCATTTTATCCTTGTGATAGGCTATGACCAACCCAATCATCTAGCTAAATTCAAGACTGGAAACTCTGTCTGTTAATATATGCATTCTTGTCTCTTCCTCCTCAAAACAGGAGGTCGTACCTATCACATTCTGTGGTGTGCCTGTCAGGAAGGTACAGGAAAACATCTTCACACAGATAACGCACTCAGACAAACTTTAATTCTCGAGCAATGAGAGATTAACAGGTTATAGGTTTGGTGCTACCAGTTGGGGATATTACTACTCCACAGACAAGAATGATGACCCAAAGCGTGCCCATGCTTGCACATATGCTAGAGGCCTGTCCTTCTTCTGGGGGGTGGTGCTGGTAGTGAGGGAACTCAATCCCAGGAAAGTCTCCTTTGATGGCATCCCAACCCCAAGGGAAGGGCTTCCCACCACAGACTTGCTGCTCCAAGGAAAACCACACGAAAAAAAGGTGGTTTCCAGTGGGGGCCCCATTTATTACTTGGTCCAGTCAGGGTTTGTGGACATACATGGCAATGGTCCAGAAACTTCTCTGGGCTGAGGTTACTCACTGCCTGGGGACTCTACATGTTGACCAAGCGGTTCTGCCCTTCTCCTTCCTCCCACCAAGGCAGGGATGGGGTGGGGGTGTAAGGCACAAAAACAAGGGCATGAAAGGCTGGCAGCCACCACATATCAGTGAAGAGGGTGGGGTGGGCTGCTCCTGGCACAAAGGACCAGCCTCAATACGATCCCAGCAGCTGTATTCCAGTGTTAACTCAGAAATACAGAAGTCATGTGAGCACCCATGCAGTGCATATTTCTGCCAGTTTCTCTGAAATTAAGGTATACTACTGAGAATTCTCCTGTGTTGCTTAAGGTGGCCTTTTCACACAGAGCTGTTGAAAAGAACCTTTTCTCTCCTCTCTTTTTGCAGCCTGAGCATGGCCGAGTTTGCCCAAAGCATGGATAACAGCAGCGGTCCTTTTCTTCTCCCTACCTTACTGCTCCTGCTGCAGAACACGAGCAACCCCGAAAGCTCCATCCCTCCTGCTGG
>JAWWES010000041.1:64249947-64318218 GCA_035583135.1 Lophotriccus pileatus
GGGAATGGGATGTGCAAGCTGGTAAGGTACATACAGTACCTCACCCCGGGAGTCCAGATCTACGTGCTCTTCTCCATAGGCGTGGATCGATTCTACACTATTGTCTATCCCCTGAGCTTCAAAGTGTCCAGGGAGAAAGCCAAGAAAATGATTCTGGCCTCTTGGCTCTGTGGTGCTCTCTTTGCATCACCAGCTTGTTTCCTCTACGGCTCCAACAGCGACCACCACTGCAACTTTTTCCTACCCAGTTCTTGGCAAGGAGCTGTCTATAGTATCACCCACCTTTTGGTGGTGTTTTTGATCCCATCCCTCCTCATTATCCTCTTTTACAAGAAAGTAATTAAGCACATTTGGAGAATAGACACAGATGGAATGACTGTCAGGAGGACAACAAATATCGTCCCAAGAACAAAAGTGAAAACCATCAAGATGTTCTTAATGTTAAACTCGATGTTTCTCCTGTCCTGTCTTCCTTTCTACATGGTACAGCTGTGGCACCCACAGGAAACAGAGTACAGAAAGAGCTCCTTGGTTTTTCTGGCTGTCACCTGGATCTCTTTTAGTTCCTCAGCCTCTAAGCCAACCCTCTACTCCATCTATAATGCAAACTTCAGAAGGGGGATGAAAGAAACTTTTTGTATGTCTGCCATGAAATGCTACAGAAGCAATGCATACACCATCACCACCAGTTCCAGGATGGCAAAAAAAAATCATGTTGGTATTGCAGATATTCCAGCGACGGCCAAAAGTGTCACCAAAGACTCCACCTATGATGCTTTTAACAGAGAAGCCAAGGAAAGAAAGCTTGCCTGGCCTATTCCATCCAATCCCCCAAATACATTTGTCTAGTAGACTTCATTGGTTTGAAAAGCTACCACATAACCCCAGAAGAAGGAATTTTCTCTCCCTTTTGAACCAATGTATAGTTTCATATTTTTAACACAGGTTTTAGGGGGGGGGGGAAAGAGAAGTTTTATTTTATTAAATGCTTTAGGTTTGATGTATTTGTTCTATTTCATTTCAGTTATCATGTTCTGCTTTGGGGAACTCCTCTCCTGGAACCACAAGCAATGCTATTCTACGAAACAAGAGTCCTTATACTCTCCATCTGTAGGGAAAAAAGGGAAAGAAAAGACACTGTTTGTATTAATCCCCACACAGGATGGGCCACAGTGTATAAATACCTAAATCCACCCAAAGCCATCTAGACTTCCTTCCATTATGTCCCTGTGAATACCATTGCACTGTGGTTGTCCCTCTTGTTGAGACCCCACAGGTAAGATGTCCATACATGGACCCTGTTGGCCTCAGTCTGAGCCTACTGACCTCACCAGTGGCAAAATTCCCACTGCCCTGGCAGGGTCAGCATTGGGCCAGCGCTGGATGCTTTTGCATCTCTGTCCTCGTGCCTCTCCAGAGGTCTCACAGGCCAAACTGCCCAAGAAAATTCCCCTTCTTGGTCTCGTCCTCCCTGCCTCCTCTCAGGCTGCTTCTACACCCAGCCTGGTGCACCCACCCAGGAGCTAGGGCTGGGCACAGCCAGGGAGCAGACCTGCTGGGCAAAAGGGGCCACGTGTGTGACAGGCACCCAGGGCCTTCTCACACCTGGAACTGAGTGAGTTCCCTGGCCTGCAGCCCTTCTGCTGAGACACAGCTGTGGCCCTGCAGCACAGAGTGGCCTGTCCCAAACACGAGCAGGAAAATGAGCTCTGCAGTCCCACGCTTGCCTGAGGGCATCCTCCACAAGGGTGTGTTTGAAGAGGTCCCTAATAGGTGTCCCAGAAGAGACAACCTGCCTGGGAGCTGGGGGTGCAGGTGGAGGCAACTCTCACCACTCCTCCCCTGCCAGCACTGTCCCAATGGGCTTCAGTCCTGCTGGAAAGGGGAACAACACCAGCTGTGCAAACTGGACACCCGTGGAGAGAGGCAGGAGCTTCTTTGCACCTCCCTGCACGCCACAACAGTGACAAAGTCCTGAGAAATGGGCGCTGGCAAGCGTGTGTGGGGTACACAGGCACCCCCAGGCTGGCCCCAAAGAGGCTGACCTTCAGCTCCACCAGCACAGGGCAGGGTGGGGGGCAGGTGGGAGGTGCTGGGCTGAGCTAGGCCAGCCCTACATCCCAGCTGAACAAGGGCATGGGGAACCCACATTCCTGTGGAAATGTACACCTTAGGGCCTCCCGCTTGAAGTGGGTACTGTAGAGGCAAACTTGGCTTACTCCTACCATGAGGAGGAGGTAACAACACGGTTACGTCCCAGAATCTGTATTTCAGTGTTAGCTCAGAAATACAGATGTCTCTTTAGCATCCAGGCAGGTGAAAAACATCATCTAAGAAGTAGCTGGATTATTGATTGTGTTAGAAAGGCCCCCAAATTCAACTATGATCCATCTGATAGCAAGCTAACAGAGCCATCATCTCCTTTCAACCTGGTTGCAACCTCTTTTTTTTGCCTTGTGCTCACCAATTGGCTGATACTCCCTACCTGCCTCTGAGCCATGAAGGCTAGGTGTGGTCAGTGCTCAGGCAAGGCAATGTTTGTAGAGGGGATGGAAAGAAGGAAGAAGGACTGCAAGGGTCTGGCAAGTAAAGAAGGGGAGCTACATGAGAGGAAGAGGAGGAAGGAGGGACTGTAAGCCAATGAGCTGGGCTTGGACTCATCTGGCAGCCCCCACAGCTCTGCCAGTCTGCAGGTAGTGCCAACAGAGAACTGCTGAGCTCAGAAATTTTGCACATGCCAAGGCCAAGTCAAGGCACCCAGGTCCCTTCCCAGAGCTGGGCAATTCCAGTCTTTATCAATGCCCTGGACAAGGGGACTGAGTGAGCCCTCAGCAGGTTTGCAGATGACACCAAATGGTTGGTATTCTCTGGAGGGTAAGGAGGTTTTGCAGAGGGATCTGGACAGGCAGGATTGATCAACCCAGGCCAGCTGTATGAGGTTCCACAAGGCAAAGTGCTGGGTCCTGCTCTTGGGTCACAACAACACCATGCAGTGCGACAGGCTGGGGGAAGAGTGGCTGGAAAGTTGCCTGGTGGAAACGGACCTGGTGGCCAGGACTAGGCCAGGACTAGGAAAAAATTCTTCACCCAAAATCATCTATACTTCCTGAAACAGAGGGCATTTTTTTTTCCTTTTTTTTTTTTCCCTCCAGTTATCGATCTCATTAATAAGAATTGGACTGAGTCTGTGTGGAGAACATTGATTTTTTTGTTTTTCTCAGTTCTCACAGTATTGCCCAGAAGTAGCACACCCTCAGAAAACACAGATAACTATTTATCCACTACATTAAGTCAGCACTAGCATCTGGTAGGTGAATTCCCCTTACTCTGTGGGATCAATGTGTCCTGTGTGCTGTAGCCCTGGAAGGTTCAGCCCAGGCTGCTGCACCGCTCGCCTGCAAAGTTTTCCTTTCCCTCTTTTTACAGTATTGACAAGAGAGTCAATCAGACTGGAGGTCCATCCATCCTAGTATCCTATTGTTTACTGTAGCCTTTAGTGGGTGCTTGACAGTGGTGTAGAAAGCAGAGAAGCTACATAGAGGACTCCTGACACATCCTCCCAGCCTCCAGCAGTCACTGGTAAGAATTAATACCCTTCACAGAGTAGCTGCCAAAAAGTGGTGCCATTCAGTAAACCCAGAGCAGGTGCAGAATGACCTTTGTGCACCTTTCAGTGCAGAACAGAACAATGCTTGCTCAGACGCCATCTGAGCAGATTTCAGGAGCTTTTACCTGAGAATCAAGGATTTTACCTCTTTTCAGTTGAGGATCTCAAGTACTTTTTTCCTATTCTCTATTTTCTTCTCAACTCCAAAGCTCCAAAAAAGTTAATACATGGTGAATAGTTGGTCCCCATCCACTCTCTGTATGCCAGTCTTGGGTTTGTAAATCTGTCATGTATTCTCTCAGTTATTTCTCTCCTGAATTGAGGAGTCTCATTATATTCTGTCATTTCTTGCCCAGAACAGATGAGCCTCTCCTTGGAGCACCCTGATGTAGCTGGCAGGGCATGGCCAAACATCCTCAGGTCCAGGCTATCAGCAGGCATTTCACACTCAAGTCGTCCTAAAAGCAGTGTGGAGACTTTGATCCCAAGTGTTAAACAAGGCAACAGAACACAGTATGCAGGTGTCAGCTATCCCACCACATACTCCTGTTTCTAAATTTCAAGTTCCCTGCTGTTTAAGAGACATCCCTTGTCACAACCTCCTCAGAGAAGGAATTGTTTTTTTATTCTGCTTTCAGAATGTGGTACATTTGGGGTCTTCAGAGGGTCATGCTGGAGCCTGAAAGCGCAGCATTAGTAAAAGTTAATAGAACAAGAGCAGCAAGTACTACAGGGTGTAATAAAGATGCCCGAGCATCTCCCTTTTCCATCAGCAGGGAGCAGACGTATATGTGTGTTGGAGCCCCAAGCTGACATCCTCTGAAGAGTCTCTTGTGCTGGCAGTGTGGGAGTGGGAAAACACCTCTGTTGAGAAATAATCCTACACATATGGTAGAAAACTTCCTTCTTCCTCTACAGTACAAAGTATGGTTGTAAGAACCCTCACTGACCACAAGAACACTTCCAGTATGTATTTCACAGATTCAGAAATCCCCATTGAATAAGTATCTGATATTTCTTGTAAAGCCATTACCAAAAAAAAAAAATCCCATGAATTAGGAGATGAGAGGACCTTGAAAATGAGAAAAGACCAGTATTTTCTGTGTGGTTCATGTTCTGAGTCAGTTGTTTCTCCCTGAAAGATATGCTTAGTTTTTCTTTGCCATTTAATTGCCTCTGACACTTTAAATCAGATCTAGGGTCAGGTCAACTTTGCAACACTATCTTTAATGTTGGAGAATGTAACAACTGTATGCAATCAGTCCTTGCTCAGTTGGATCCCAAAGATGTTCCAGTGGATGCTGCCTGTGCTGCTTTTGGCCCTCAGATGTGAAGCAAGCCTCAGACCATGATGGATCCCAAAGGAAAACGCTGCAGCCACCACAGCGCAGGGACTGCTGCCTTCAGAGCTGCTCCATTGCTGAAAAGGAAGGAAGAGAGGGGCAGTCCAGCCCTGCAGCACTAATTCCACATCACAGATCCACAGCCTGCCAGGTGTCATTTTATGAATTTTGTCTTTTAGACCAAAGAACTCACCAGAACAGTGGGTGTGAAACCTAAAATACAGGTGAGAACATTAGATTTCATGATCCTCCAGCATGGTCTGAACTCCATAGTGCTTCTGCCCAGGTGATCTTTCAGGGATTCCCTGGCTGATGAGGTAACAAAAATAAATATACTCCTTGCATTTCATCCATGGTTTGTGGCTGTTCCTGTGTCCAGCCTGTACTGGCTCACACAGACGGGTGAGAAAACTTTAACACCAGACCGAACAATGCTACTCAGGTAAAGGCAGCTTGAAGAAACACCTTTTAATGTGGGAATAGCCAGCAACTGCCTCTAGAGCTTCAAACACCTCTTGAGACACCCCAGTAACCCACAAAGGTTGGCTAGGTGCCTGGGATGCCAATCACTGCCCCTGCATGGGTAGGCATGCTTGTCCATGAGCTTGTGGGTCATGGACAAACAGAATGGAAACCAGCACGTAGACATGGACTGAAACAGGCAGCATCGCACTAGGACAGGTTTGGCACTTGACAAACACAGTTCACAAACACATCTCAGCCCCATTTGCAAAGGAAAAGCTCTGGGAGAGAGGACTCCTGGATCTCTAGCCCATATGCCCCTTGGTTTTAAATGTTTAAATGTTTTCAGTGTAAGAAGACAATACATGCCAAACACATGTTAAGTGGAAACTCCATCATTGCCGTTCATTTTTGCTAATAAGTGGCTTGCACTTGGAAATTACTATTACAAATTGTCAAATTATGTCCCTCCGTTTTTATTTCAGCAGAAAGCTGGATTTTTGGTTAAACATATTCTAAAAGTTTCCAGTTCAAGGATATATTTGTCATAAGAGTCACCAGTCATCAGAAAGCCAGGCAAACCTCCTTCCCCTTTTGCTATCCAAGATCCCAGACAAGACCCCAGATTTAAATGGAAAACCAACACTGTTGTTCTATTTACTTTGATGAAACATCTTCTCAGTGATGTCCATGAGATAAAATCACTTTGGGCCACAATTTTTAAAATGAACCCCCGCCCCTAACTCCATAGGCAGTTTCAAGTGTGTAAACCTAAGCTAAACTCCTCCCTTTGTTTGGAAGCACATTTTGTAATGAACTGCAGCATCTAGAGCAGATTGAAAAACTACAGTTAGAGCCTGCAACTGTGTGTCTCGTATTTTTGCGTGGAGGACAAACAACAAAACCCTTTAAGATGATGTAGGCTGTAACATGCCTCCTGTCCATCTGCATGAAGCACAAAAAAACCTGTTAGGACATGGGTGCCACTACCTGTGCCCCAGAGCTGGGCTCAGGCTCAGGCTTGCCAAACACAGTCCTGTAACGTCAACTGCCGATTAAGCCGAGAAGCAGAAGCCACCATGATGGGGAAGAGAATAAAATTGTTGCCCATCACAGTGAGAAACTCTGACTCTCCTTCAGAAAATGAAACTTTCTGCTGAGAGGCTTCTTGTTTGGTATCACAGCTACTGAAACACAGAAAGAGGGAAGAAAGCAAACAGTGTATTCCTGGCAAGCTCAGAGCTGTGTCTGTCACATTACCTAGCGCTGAGTGGAGCTGTTCTTGTCACATACCATAACTCCTGTGCATGTTTTCTGCATTCCTGATTCAGAAAGACACTTAAGTGTACACATAGCGTTTGAAATATATGTTTAATTACAATACATTGCTTACATCTGAAAGTAGACTGTGTGAGACTAACTCTAGCCCAAAGTAATACACTACACTTCTGGTATGATCATATTACAAAATCCAACTACAAAGTGCACAGAGTATGGTTCTGAACATTTGGTCTAGGATTTTTCTTCCCCCAGAAAATGGACATGCAAGCATTCAATACAGACAAAGAGCCCCAGACTTATGTGTTGGCTTCATTGCTACCTTTCAGGACAAACTGCAGTTCCAAACTTCAAATATACAGGGTGGGTGACCAGGGTGGGGCAGGACATGGACAACACAACCTGAACCCTCATATCCTCCCCATCTCTACTTCAGTATATTGCTTAACCTTTCGTAATAGTTTCCTGTATCTGTGCAACACTTATAGCAATTCTTAACTAAGTGCATGCTTGGAGGGTCTAAAGAATAAACTTAAAACCATGCCTTAAGGTACAATATAGAAGTGCTTAAAATGCAATTCTGGAAAAAATTGTGCTGTACACTGAAATTATTTTCAGTGCTTTCAACCCATCTTGAATTGAGGTAACAGTAAACAGACCCAATTAGTTCAATAAAAAAAAGGCAACATTCAGTCTATCAAAGTCGTTCATTATAATATTTATTCTAGGAAACAATGAAGAAAACATAAGATTAAAAAATGTTCCATGCATTCCATAAAATACAGAGAAAAACACTGCCATAAACAAAACAGAATAAGCAAGCCAACCCCCCACAGAAAATTCAGAGAGCTCCACTCTCCACATTACATCATATGAATACAAAAAGCATATCCAGGAGAAAGAGCGGTCTGAAGAAAGTGGCAGCTTATCTGTAAATAACCAGGATGAGTAAATCAGCCCATGAGAGTTTTTGCCATTACTTTTCTTATCATAAAACTGATGCCGCTTGGTTTCCTTGCTACCAGTTCTTGGCATTATCTTTGGCTGGGAAACCAGGACAACACAGCAGAACCCATTTTAAGTTGCAGTCCAGGAAAGTACCAGGGCCCAGTAGCTACAGAAAGATAGCAGGGCCCAATGGGTCAGAGGGAATGGCTGGAAGCAAGATGCAGGGATGTGCTTTGACTATCTTACCAGAAGTCTGGCAGGTAGAAAATACATTCAGTGAAAGAAGTATGGGCAGAAGCAGGAAATATACCTAGTACCTCTCTTTAAGGATCCCTATCACATATGCACATGCTGCATTACAGAAGGATGCTGACAGCAACATCTTCATTCAGGTTACAAATTACATTGCTACAAACCTTACTGAAAGCTTTTGATCCAGTTCCTTCTCCTCGACCTACAGTACTCTGTTGGGCTTTAGCAAAGTTGTTACAAAATCCTTCTCTTGCTTTTACTTTACAGAACCTCCCAGACTCCCAAAAAGGTTAACAACCACATAACTACCAAAACCAAAACCAGCCTAATTCTGGGCTCTGATAGAAAAGCAGCCCCCATTTCATACTGGGAATTCCCAAAAGCTGCCACAGCTGTATTTGGGGAGGGTGGTGTAGCGAAAGAAAGAACAACGCTCCACTTACACAAACACCGACTACCCCAAAAGCCCCACTCCACACAGCCTTAGGAACACCACCAAAGAGTTTCATGTGGGGAGGAGCAGAGAGAAGACAGCGGACTGGGATCCTTGCCCCTGCATCTGGGGATGCATCCTCTTCTCAGAACAGCATTCTTCTGCCAGCTACCAAGGTACCTCTGCTGCAGCGCGGAAGGTTCTGCGTTGGCCTCCTGTGAACGATGCACCACAGGGGAAGATTTATGGTCAAAACTGTGATTTTCTTGTTGATTCTTTCAAACATAAAGCTAGGAATTCCTATTAAAAAAAAAAAAAAATCAGTAGAGTGCAATCTAGCCTGTAGCATGAAATATTACAAAATTAGAAGTAGTAAGATATCAAATTGCCCATGCTACATCTTAACTCTCTCCCTTATACATATCAGGAATATGACTTTATATCTCACGATCTTTTCACCTTCCGATTCCCAGAATATTCCCTGGACAAGCACAAATGAGTCAGAAAGCAGACTGCACAGGAAATCCCAAGTCCAGCATTTCTCGCTTCTGAGTGCTTACAGATAGAACACTGGTTTTTTTGAAGGAGTTTTTAAAATTCAATTATGTTTTATGTGCTCCATTCACCTCGCATTAAGGAAACTGAAAATGCTGTAAAAGATCAAGGTCTCAGGTCTTCACAGGCCTTAGTGAAACACAAAGATTGAGTCTTCTTTTAAAATAACTGCCCAGCTTCCGTAGTATCTGTGTTGTCATGTAAACATTACACAGAGGCTTTGTACCACCCACAAAGCTCTTTGCTTCAATCAACTACTTGTGCCCAAAAGCATATCCTTATGTTTCTTTCTACACCACAGCTATCCTCCTATACCACAAAAGATGTAAAAAAACCCAGGAATTAAGCACAGGTTGAATACTTACAGGGATTGCTGCTGTTTGCTTCTGTCTTCCCAGCCTTAGCAAGTTTGGTTGAGTTCTGCTGTGCTTTGCCTTGCTCCTCTCCAGTTAGCAGGGCTTTTATTTCAGAGGGGATTTTCCCTTGGTCCATCGCCATGCACCACTGCTTGTACTGAAACATGCAAACACATTAGGCATTAGCAAACTGCCAGGATCACATTAGCAGACAAAACAGAGCTCTAATCTTTACCTTCCGGTATATTCATTTAGAGTCTGAATTTACTGAGCTGAAGCCTCTTATGAAACTGCAGAGCACTAATGAGCTAAGCACGTGTCCGTGGTTGCATACCTGGCCTCAGCAAATCCTGTTTCAATCAATAAACTGCTACTCAGTGGCCATACTAGACAGAATACTGTAATTATTAAACAACATGGAACACTTTGTGCAATTTCTTGCTGCTGACATGCAAGAATACCGTTCCAGTTCATGGCCTATTAAAAACAAATCTTTCACATGACTGTGCAGCTGATGGACTACTAAGAGGTCCTCTTGGATTGTGCAAGGCACAGTTGCACCATATGTGCCTTATTCCTAGCTCCCTCTCTTAAGTTCTTCACACCAAAAAACCTGTGGACAGCTGGCTGACTTTTCACCTGATCCTAAACCCATTCACTTGTGCTGATTAGTCCTGTCTACTCCAACAAACCTAAGGCCGGGGCAAGGCAATATCCTCAGCTCCAGTGAAATTTCAGTACCATCTCAATATCACTGAGGAGCTCTGTCTGATTTCCAAATGAAACATTCCCTTTGATTAATGCCACTTATTTGGCCAAGACACCCATCTTACATGTGCTGGAAAACAGGACAGCTGTGCAACCATTTACACAGAGAGCATGCTGCAAGAATCAGCTTCCCCAGTTAGAAGCAATGACACACTGTGGATGTACGTTCCCCCTTGATATATTAACACATCTCTTTCCACCATCTACCTGTTTCTACATCTGTCAAAGGTTATTCAAAACAAATATTTCAAAGGCAACAGACTCAAATGCAATGGCACTGTCTTTGCCTGCTTCCTGTTCAAAACCAGCAGATAACTTGTGACATGAAATCCATATTCTACACACCGAGGTAGGCAAACAGCTGGATGCATCCGATGTTTTGATACCTTCTGGCTAACCAAATGCCACTGTCAGTCACTGTGATTTTGAGGAAAAAATGCTCATGAGCAGAGGTCCCAAATAATATCGAGGATTAGGTTAAATGACAGTTTCTTACCATTTCAAGCTCTTCTCTGAGAGCACAGATGGCTCGCTCTCTGCTCGAAACCAGCTCCTCCAGGTACTGGTACCTCAGCTTCTTCCTGGCTCTGCACTCTCTCGCACTCTGACGACTTCTTTCAAGTTTTGCCTTCAAATCTATTTTGGCCGGTTTACGACCTCGTTTGCCTGGTTTCTTTACCTTGCCTCCAACCACCTGGAAAGGAAGGGCACAATAAAGATCCTGCTCTTCAGAGGTAATACTGTAACCACGTGATTGCAACCACTCAGCGTCTCAAGTATAAACTCTTGTATATACATTCACCGATTCTGGAGCAAGAGAGGAAATAAGAATGCTGTTGTATGAAGTTTTCAATAATGGCATTAAAAACAAAAGGGAGGGATGTAATTTCATAGTGAAGTAAGTCCTTAGGCAGTCCTGTTGTAAATGCTACTAATCTGATTTGGAGCTCCACAAGATGGCTGAGGTTGGCAAGGACTTCTGGAGGTCATCTGGACCAACCACTCCAGCTCAAGCAGGGCCAGCTGGGGCTAGTTGCCCAGGACCATGGGAGACTCCACAATCCCTCTGGGTGACCCATGCCAGTGCTCAGTCACCCTCACAGTAAAAAAAACCCAGACATTTCCTGATGTGCAGATGGACCCTCCTGTGTTGCAGTTTGTACCCACTGCCTCTGGTCCCACTTGTGTACCACTGAAGAAAGCCTGTCTCCACCTCCTTTATACCCTCCCTTTCAGGTATTTATACACACTGATGAGACCCCCTGAGCTTTCTCCTCTCCAGGATAGATGATCATGGCCTTTTCAGTCTTTCCTCCCAGGAGAGATGCTCCAGTCCCTTCATCATCTTAAAAGCCTTTTGCTGGACTCTCTCTGGTTTCTCCACTTCTCTCTTGTACTGGGCAGCCCAGAACTGGACACAGTACTTCAGATATCTAGGAGGGTATCTGGGACATTGAGGAGGCATAGTCAACTTGCAGTGAAACTGGTTTAATATCACCAACAACTCATGTTCTAGTACTTGCCAGAAATATTAGAAAAATTATATTATCTAGAAATATTATAGTATGCAGTTTAACATTTTGTTAAAAAAATAATAATAATCAGTATAATCCAAGACTTTTGGTGCAATCAACAGTTTCAGCCTACTCTAAAGATGAAGCTTGTCATAATTATTCACTAGCCATCTCAGCTTACTCAGGCCATGTTTCTTTCACAGGAATCTTCTGAGGAGTTCGGGTCCTACCTCTGCTGCCTCTACTCCAGCAGTACCAAACCACTCTGACCATGATTGCCTTCAAAACATTATTACACAGCCTGATGTGAGTCTCCTCACACAACCTATCAGTGTTCAACTCTCCCTACACCTGATTTAGATCTCCCTTCCAGAAACAGAACTCCCTAGTTTCTTGCCCTGTGGAATGCAGATTTTTCAATCATTTCCCCCTCTTCCTTGTGGCTCCTTTTTAATAGGTCTGAAAGCTTCTCTTGATACAATTACAATAATTTTTTTTTAAAAAGGAATAGTTTCCTCTGTGTTTACTTTATGCTTCCACACCCAAATATTTTACTCTTAACATGGGAGCATGGCACAGGAAAGTTTTAAATAGTGTCTGAAGCTTACTTCACTGGTCATTGGGTAGTATCACCCTGTAAGCATTACATCAGCCACACACCCCAGCTCCCCTCTGAAGTGAGGATTTCTCTTTATTTGCATTCTGACCACACTGTTTGAATGGAGGGGGTGTGGAGAAACACACCTAACACACACACACCTGCATAGAAGAATTTTACTGCTGCTTAGTGTTTCACCATACTGAATACAGACAGGACTTTTTTTAATAGGCAGTGTTCAAAATATCAGAGTTCATCATAAAAAAAAGGGCACTTTTACTGCGTAATGCTACAAAGTAAGTAATTTTCAATATTCAAAGAAGTCACTTGTTCTACAAATTTACCAGGCTGTAATGAAAACAATAACATAGTGAATTGATGTGCTAGAATGAAGAGGGGGGAAAAAAGAATTATACAATTGAGCCTATTCTTTCTTTGGAAAGTGAGACAACAATCACATGCCAACATAATCCTACCCTCTCTGTATTGCCTCTCCTAATTTATTCAGGAGTAGCTGCCTACCATAAGTAAATGAAGGAACAGAAAGTACTTAATGGACATCTATGATAATGAAACAAACAACACATTCAGAAGAGCAAAGGGGAAAAAAATAAAGCTCTTTTACACTTTAACTGCCAAATACAGTTTGAATAATCCACTCACTCCACCAGAGTGCTCTCCTTATGATTTCCTAGTTCAGAAAATCTAGTCTAGTTCAAAGTAGGATAAAACTAACCAGCCCCGGCCAAGGAAAGTGACTTTCGGCCGCCTTTCGGGCGTGTCAAACGCAGCTCAGTACTCTCATGGAAACACACTCACAGGTGTGCGTGGTATGATCTATATTCCCAGCTCAGCTGGAGGTAGAAATTCACACTCTTCCAGTTTGGGCTGTAGGCACTCACAGTTTGCTATCTATTATTATTTGCACTTGGAAGATTTCTGGATATTACATTATACATTACAATTGAAGTAGTTCAGTTCTTGAAGACTTTTAGCACCTGAGGCTTTTCTGTGCCAATGCAAGGTAGTACAAAGTAAATCTTTGAATTCAAGAGCTAGATAAGGTCTTGTAGAGAGGTACACTCTGGCTCTCTTAAAAAACCTTTGCCAATGAGTTCTGACCCTCCAGAACTAGAGTGAGCTAGCTTTTAAGGTTGGAGCCCAAGCACACCCCACACTGTTGTATGAACAAAACAACTCGAGTCTTAGTCCAGCACAGGAGCAGTCACATCCATGCCCTTTCACCACAATGTCAGTCAGGTGAAGAGTCCCCACCACGCTGTTTCTCACACACAGCAAGTTAAAGACTGCTTAGCACGTTGCAGATTCATCCTGGATCACCATTACCAATAAATTGCTTTCCCTTTAGTCACTCCAGAGAGCTTTCTACAGCTAGGTGTACTAATTGCTCTCTCTGCAAGATCTTTTACCACTGCAGCAATCCTGCACACATTTTTCTTATGGCAGGAAAAAAGGCTTGTACATCTTGGGGTTTTGACCCTAATAAACTCACTTCACACCACCCCTAAAGAGCTCTTACTGTCTTTATGGCTCCTGGACTTCACCATATAATTAAGCATCAACCTGCAAAGTTGGTTTGGTAAGCCATTTAATCAAGTCCTGCATCATCATCATCACTTTTCCCTCACCAATATTTAAAAGCTCCTGCTGTAACCTTAGGCAACCCAGCTGGAGGAAAAAAGGCCTGGGAAATCCTTTGCCCCCATCCAACATTACCATATCCCCCTGGCTTCCGAGTCATGTTTGCCTACTCAGTCGCTACGCTGATGTGACAGAAAGAAGACAAAGCAGAAGTGATAGTTGATGTTGAACATGGCAACAGACCAAGAAACAAGCGAGCAAACATTTTTTGTCCCCTTGTATTCCTCTGGAGTTCATAAAGGGATGTGATCTATTAGCATTCAGCAGTAGGAATTTGGGTTTTTTTCACGGAGTCGTGAGTCGTAAGCAATCAAGACCCAGAACAACATCAATTATAAAATCTGACACAGAAATATTAGTAATGACATGCATTAGTTAGATATATGACTAAGCCCAACTTCAGTTCACTCAGACTTCAGAAAATGGAAAACCCTCATTTTTTCCCCAAGGCACATGGTGTGATTCTTGGGGTGTCCTGCGCAGGGCCAGGAGTTGGACTGGATGATCCTGATTCCAACTCAGCAATTCTATGATTCTAAGATTTTCTTTTTAATACAGTACCTAGATCATAACCTCATTCTTATCTGCCATCAGTGTTCAAGCACAAAGTTATTTGACCTGGAATTGGAAATAGCTGCAATTACTTGACCTGACATAGAAACTCCCTCACACTTCTGGATTTTTTTATTAGAAGGATGCAGCAGCTACAAACACACTTCCAGAATGCATGATGGAGAGTCCTCTTTAGGAAGGAGATGCACACATAATACAGTCACTAGCACTCACAACACTGAGGAAGTGAGCCCCTCGGATAGAAGATTTTGGTAAAGAGGCCTCACTGTAATATCTGCAGGTGTTAAACAATTTGGCAGATTAAAACAGCACTATCTGAAGTGTTGAAGCAATCCTGATCAGATTGACCAGCAGCTCGGAATTCATTCACCAATAAACAAGCAGTTCCATCAAACAGTAGTTGAGATCCAGCTCAAAGAATCATCTAAAGTGGACCCTTCATTGCATAAGCAGCTGAAGGTACAGGTCTGCAGAATTTAACTTAACATGGAGCTGATGACCATGTACAGAATTTATATAAAATTGTAAGAATGACTAGTAAGAAATAAAACCTAAGTGCTGCACTTAGGGAGAGGAATCTGTTCACGTTTGCAAACATTTTCTCAAAACCCCAAAGCAAATGAAGTTAGTCACTAGTCTGTTAATAAAGACGAAGTTTTCTGATCTTCCAACTCAAAGCATCCCACCTACAGCAGCAGCACAAAACCCAGCTGGAAAGTATCACTGTTATTCCTCCATTGCATGACATTTCATATGCCTAACATAGTTTTAACTTTCACTAGCAGACAAAATGCTTCCCATAAAGATCCAAAAGTGTGAGATACTATTTAGTGAGCAAACCTGCTATAAGACTCATGGATGAAGACTCATCAGGCTCTCTGTTTTAATCACAAGATTTCACATCTGCCTTGCTCCCACGCTTCCTCCAAGGAACATCTGTATCCCCACAATTATGACTCAGGACCAGACAGGACTGAGTGTTTGATGTTTCAAAGGTAGGCTTGCAGAAAGCAACGTAACTCCTTGTGTGCAGCCTTTTGTGGTGGACCCTCCCCTGCTCTAACACCAAGCACTCCCTTAAAATGGAAAGGCTGTATGAACACCAGAGCAAGGCATCAACAGATGCTCAATCCATAAATGTAAATGCCCCATATAAACAGTTTATCTGAGGGCTTGATTTTTCAAACCCAGGTAACACCTAAAAACACTCTGAGCTTACCTATCTAAAGCCTTTTCTTTCACTTCACACATTGCAAGTTTGTGGAAGTTTAGAAGAAGTCAGACTTCAAGACCAACATTCTTGCCCAGGTCCCTGGAACCAGCCTGATGAAGAGCAAACCATCTGAGCTGGAGACCTGGCTTTAAACAGCCACTGCCTCTTTTACAAGATTAAAGGAATTTGCTTCTTCATTTAGGGGACACAGCAATTTATTTACAAGCAAAAGAAAGTCAAAAACCAAGAGCTAATCCCTTCAAAGTTGAGAAATTGACCTGGAACTAAAAGTGCCTGAGATTGAGATCTACTCTCTCAAAAATCTGAAGAATGGACCTGTTTATTGTCATCAGAACTGGGTAACAAAAGGTTTTCCTAAGCCTTCCTTTGTATATCCAACACACACAAGTATCTGCCTTGAACTAACAAGGCATTTGAAAAAACTGTCGGGTGCATTTCATTAAATTTTCATTCCCCTTCAAAGAAGTAATCAATTACTACATTCCACTGCTAATATTAAGAATGTTGCACTATACATTTTAACTCCCCAAATCTCACTTTAAATTAAAAATAACATTTAAAATATATTTGTCTCCAAAAGGCACTTTTTTCTTAAAACTCAATCTAATCGTTGGTGTTTTGGCTCAGTTCAATTTATTTTTGAAGAAAAATACATTTCATCTAAACTGTTTGAAAATTAAAGCCATCTTTTCCGTACAAGGCAAGATTATTTGTAATAACAGAGGGCAACCCCAACCTTTTTTTGGTGGTGGTTTGGTTTTTGTTTGCTTGGTTTTAATTTCACTGTAATAACAAAAGTGATCTGATGTTAAAACCTTTTTTTATTTCTAATTTCTAGCTATAAACTGAAAAGTTAATTACCCAAATAAGTATTGCCAGAGCATTCCCTATAAAAACCTCCCGTAATTAATACAAAAGATTGCAGTTAGCTATATAAAACCTTATTTTAATGGTTACCAACTAGTTATCAGCTAACAAAAACATGCAAAACACTTCTTACCCTAGTTCAAATGTATACAACAAATAAATATTAAGTTATATGTAGTCTTCCAAACTAACCAAGTAATTTCACCTATAAAGGATGAAACTACTATAAGAGTTCCTCCTTTTTGCTGTGTCTAAATACTTCACAGGTGCACAAGTGTTGTTTTAACAGGAATTAACTGCCCAGGAACAGTTTCATCACTAAACTCTTTCCCTTACACAATCAATAGCTCAAACCACAGTAAGAAGTGAGAGCTGTACCTGAACGAGCCTTAGTTTCAAGGAAGGTCTACAGAACAAAAGAAGGTCATACTTTGGGTTTGGTTTGGGGTTTTTTTTTTGTGTGCATAATTTAAGAACATCCTTCAGAACTGAAACATTAAATTTTTCTAGATCTGATGTTCAGGTGTTCTCTCTCTTTCTTACTATTTCTTTCCAACTGAAGGAATATGTTAACAAGAGCCATTTTTCTAATGCTCTCCTAAACCAGATAAGGCTAAATTAAAGTGACAATGAATTAGGGAAAACATTACAGCATGCAAGCCCAATTCTAAATTATTTATGTCATGCAGATGAAGGAAAACACTGAACCTGAGTTCAGGTAGCTACAGAATAGTTACTTCACTACTAATGAAATTTAGTTATCTCCGTTCTTACAGGGAAATTCCTTTCACAGTTGTTCAGTACCCGGACAAGACTCCAATTAGGCAGGACAACCCTCTCAATAAGGAGGAAAGCATGACTCAGGGGAATTTTTAGGAGATTTCAAGGGCACACTGGCTCAAGTTGTAAGCCCGCAGTGGCTACAAAATGAGGTATAAATACTGCTTGCCTCATCCTGACACAGCAACCTGCAATGGGAAGAGCCCTCCCAAGAGAAATGGCATCTCTTGGATGGAGTCACCAAACCCTCAGGGCAACCTGCAGCCTCCCGACTTGCCCTAGCCCATCTCTGAAGCTTTAAGGACACCCCAGAAGCAGCATCCAAAAGCTGCAAAGGGAAACTGAGGGGGCAGCCCCTCCTTCCTGGCAGCGACCAGAGCCCTCCGGAGAGAAGACTTCAGCGGGCTCCCTGCACCAAGAGCCTCGCCGGCTGCCCTCAGCTGCGGCTCCGAGGCGGGCCCCGCAGGCCCTTACCTTGCTGTCATCCATGTGTGCCGCCACGAGTCCGCCGCGCCGCAGCCCGAGCCCACAGCCCCGGCGGGCGGACAGACAGACAGCCGGCGGACAGACAGCCAGCCGGCGCTCAGGACACCGCAGGGCCGCCCGCGGCCGCCGCCATCCCCGGCCGCCCTGTTTGTTTACAGCCGACGGCAGAGCGATGCGCGCTGGGAAGTGTAGTCTTTCCCGGCCCCGCCGCCTTCGGCCGCTTGCGCTGGTCGGGGTGGGAAGAACTACAACTCCCAGCAGGCCCAGCGAGGGAAGAGACTAGAGGCTCGGCCCTCGCCTATCTAAGTCGGAGAACTACATTTCCCAGGAGGCCCCGCAAAGGCTGAATTTGTTGTTTGGTGAGTTTTTGGCCTTTTTTTCCCTAAAGCGCCGTCCGGCGGCAGCTCGCAGCCCGCCCTGCTGGCTCTGTAACGACGGCCAGGGGCTGGAGGGGGTTGCCCGTCCGACCCTGCGCACGGGCTGTCGAGCTCTGAGCCGTAATTCCAAGCCCAGTCTTTGCTGGTCCCGCTGTGACCGCCCCCGGTGCCTCCGTGTGCCCGCCTGGTCAGCGTTATAGAGGCACGGCCTGGGCGGCCGAGCAGCGGTGTAATGGCTCGAGCATTAGATAAACGAAAAAAAAAAAACCCAAACCACAAAACAACAAATTAAGTCTCCTGCTGTTGTTTGCTGTGCTTTTCCCTGAGAGTTCCTGAAGGCAGAGCCAAGCCTTCCAAGCCACCTGGACACTGCGGGGTGTCCTGAGCTCCTCGGCTGCCCCAAGGCTGAAGCAGTCCCTGTAATCCTTTGAGAATACCCGGGTTCCTCTCATTTTCCTGTCGACACGTGGCAGATAATGTTAATATTGAATGCTTGATGCAAAGCCAGGCCATGCATCGTCCTGTGTCTGTCCTGCCCCCAAGTCCCTTGAAATCAGGCTTCTGCTTGCTCGAAAGACACATGTAGCCCAGTGAACAATTTCGTAAACACGGTCAACATTTCAAGTTGGCAGTGAAACCTGAAGCTAGGCATGTTTCATGTTGCTGCATGTTTCTTTTTATTCATGCACCTCTATTCACAGGAGTTTCCCATGACTTAATCTCTCTTACATGCAATTGTTAGGGCTAAAGGCTTTGTCATGGGATTTTCCCCCTGAATCACAGACCTTCCTCTTGGAAGGCCATGCTTTCTAGATGGCAGAGACAAAGCACTTTCAGAAGCTTTTTTTTCTCTGTAGGCTTATATGCTTTTCAGTTGTCAAAGACATGGCAGTTTGCTCACTTTGTATTTGCCTGTCCAAAAACAATGAATCAGTTCTGGCAACTCCCCTCTGAAATAATAGTAATAAAAAAGCAGGGATGATCAGTATGTTAAGCAGGAGGCGCCAGCTAATAAAGTAGCAGGAATAGCTCACTGTGAGCTCGCCTAGGTTGTCTCCTGTGATCCCTCCACTAGCTTTGCCTTCAAATTCTTCAGGAAGGTGGCGTGGTGCCTCATACCGCCTTTGGCGCTATCCTGGGGCCATAAAGCGAGCTCTGAAAGTCAGCTGGGGGTTTCCCCGGTGAAGGGAAATATTGAGTGGCAAGGAGCCAACATAGCTCACTTAGGCAACCCTCTGTTGCAACATGAGTGGAGGAAGGAGATTAGACAGAGCCCTGATGCTGATTCAGAAAGACCAGAATCCCTTTAACCAGCAAATTGAAGTTATAGCTGCATCTTTTCTTTCCACTAGATTATGCCACACTACTCCTGCTTTATATCACTTACAAAGCAGACCTCAGCTTCAAACCAGGACAAGCACAAGTTCCCCGCCTAAGCACCTAAGAGCTTCTATATTTTAGCACAGAACAACTCAAAATAGGCATTTCAGTCTGCTTTTCTACTATGGTTACGCTGTCCCCCTGGATGAATACGGACATGCAAGTTGAGTGGGAGTCCATCAGAAAGAACAATTGTGAATGAAACTGAATATTATACATATGCACATTTATAGAGCACATAAGATTGTGACATTTTAAACTGATTTCAACAGCTAGAAGTACTACTTCTTTACACAGCATATAGGGAACTCTTGGAGTTTACTGCCAACAGAACACTGTGAGGCAGAGAGTACAGCAAGTTCAAAAAAGGATTAGATATGTTTATGTCTCATACAGAGGTACCAAGGGGATGTATTCTCCATCATCCCTAATCTAACTGGGATACTGGGGATGTATGGGAGGAACAGATGTATGAGAGAGCAGAAAAAGGCCAAGTTCACATATTCTCCCTAAAAAGTGTCTCCTCTTAAGGACCAGTAGTCTTGCTCAGAAGGTCTTTTTTTTTGTTGTTGTCTAACAAGTCACCATTTTGACCCCCAAAGACTCACAAATGATAAGATTTTTAAGTAAAACTTCCTCGGTTAAAGTAAAGGCAGATGACCAACTCATGCTCCCTAACTGGAGGTTACTGTTTTTCCTAGTAAGTGATCATTCCTAAGTGATTCTCTGTGACATCCCCATGGTTTTATTGCTAAACCATAATGATATACACCAAGGAAATACTATCTTGGATTAAACCCAGTGTCACAAATCGTCTTATGCAGTACCTATTGGCAGGTTCCTGCTGAAAATTAGTTATATTTATTAAAAGAAGGGTTGTGCTTCTGAGATCCAGAGAGACTTTGAAGTATATAAACAAAGTGGGTTCAGGCAATACAGTGGCAATCAGGGTACAATTTAATTGTCACTGCTTATGTCAGTGTGACTTAAAAAGATATATAACTCACAGGGTGATTTTGCACCGTGTGCTCATATTTGCAGTGATGTCAATAGATCCTAAGAGGGTGTTTATTCTCTCTAGAACTGTAAATGTTTTAATTTGGGCAATTCAAAATCTGTTCCTCTGAGAGCCTGTCTGAAATAAGAATAAATCTTGCAAGGTTTTGGTATAAAGGCTCAGCATTTTACTGAAATTGCTCCACTGTACATTTATGGAATCTTTAGAGATTCAGAGCCTTTGAGATTAGTTCATCTATGGATATAAAGGCAAAGATTAACATATTTTCTTGTTTGTTTTCCAAATGCACTGAGATGCTAATTGCTTTAATAGAGATGCTAACTCATTTGCCATGGGGCAAAGACTGCATGAACAGCTTGTCTTTCAATCCCTTGGGATTTTGGAGGTCTTTTTGTAGAACCGATAGAGAAATTGCAATTTTCTGTATCCTTTAATCTGACACCCAAGAAACATTTCTGGAAATACAAGAAATTCTCTGTCTTTCAGTTTGTAGAGTCTGTTGATAGTGAGACAGAGAACACCTTTAACTTTTTGTTTATACTCACCAGTAAAAGTATTTGTCAACAAGGAGTGACCAAAAAAAAAGTTTATTTACATAATATTCTATATCTCATTTTTTAATATATAACTATGGTAAAAGTATAACAGTTTATTGGTTTGGATTTTTTTTTTTTTCATTAGAGAAATCAGCCATCTATTCTAAAGCTCTGGAAGACCCGATAAACACATGAACAGCACATGGTCACAAGTACATTGATTGATCACCTCCATTGGTGATGGTTAAAAGAAAATTATATTTGAAATAAAAACTCTTTGAAGGTTGGCTTTTGAATCTAATCAGTGTTTGAAGGAAGCACAGCACACTGAAAACCTGATCTGCGACTATTTCCTATACACTGTATAATTAAATGTTGATAAGGGGGTTACTCTCCTATTTGCTAAATGTTCTACTTTGTGACAAGATGAGGGCCTTCTGTAGTTGCAAATGCTTGAAGTCAGATCTACAAGGGGAGTTCTTCCTGTTTAGCTATTGCAAATGTACTTCTAAAGTAAAATGGAGTCAAAATAAGATAATTTGGAATAATCAGCTTTTGTCCTGTGCATACACACACAGAGAAAAGTTACAGCTTTATCTGGCCAAACTAACTTTCCCACATAAGCAAAATCTTGAGACAGTGCTCATGATGCTTTTATATTGCTGAAGGGATAGACTATGGGTAAATTAAAATATTGCATGAAAATGCTCATGTTGCAGTTGGAAAGGAGCTACTTCATATTTTCTAGCTAGCAGAAGGGAGAAAAAGAAGTCAGATGATCACACATATGACTGGTAATTCCAAATATTATATGTGAGGAAAACCAGGAATGGTTCAAAAAGTTATTTGAAAAATATGGGTTTCATGCAAAATTTAAACTAAATATAAAAATCTGAGAACCAGAGAGCAAGACAAACAAATCACTGATTAAGAAGATGACAAAGAGTGGGTTAAAGCTCAATGAGGTGCACGAGTGAATAAAATTTAATCTTGTTCCGAAACAACAAACAAACAGAGCAGCACAATGTGCCACGTTCAGGAATGTGAGAGCCATGTTGTATCTGGCACTCGAACAACAGAGAATTATTGCTGCTGATATGGTAATTGCAGAGGTACAGAAAAAAAGTGGGTGGATCATGTGAAATTCATGAAATACTTGAGGTGAACTTACAGCAGGATTAGTCTTTTAATTGTGTGCATTGATCTCTATGCACAACTGGTTTACTAAAAAAGGCATATTGTTCACTCTCAAGAGGTTTAAAAATCCACTTCAGCTCGGTGTCTTATTCTTTTGGGTCATGAGATATTTTGCAACGCTCTCCTCCCCTTTGGCCTACGCAAACAAATATGCCTGCAGAGCCATACCTATCAGAGCCAGTCAAATTCTGGCCATTCTGCTAAGAGCATTTCTGCTTGCTTTCCACAACACATAAAACAGTTTTAAACGGTTTTGTCCAGACCCAGATTCTGTGGCATGGGCTGTGCTCACATGCAAAATATTTACTAATCTAAGTCTGATACTGTTGTCTTGTCCAAGGGCATAAACAAGGTTTCTGCATAGCTTAAGCAGAAACTGAAGGACTTGCATGGCAAGCTGGATCTGCATCATAACTGGGTCAGAGGGCTTCCATGATGACCTTAACTACTTTCAGAAATGCCATTGTCCCTCATCTGAAGGGTCAGGTCATCAAATACAGCACTTTTCCCTGGTCTGCACAGGTCACCCCATCTGAAGTCAGCATCATATCAGCTAATTTCTGTTTTGCAACTGTATTTAAGAGTATTGGACTTCCTAGTATTGTTGTAACTACTGATGAGCCGTGTATTTGTGTTTAATGAGATTTGTGTTTAACGAGACTGCTCAGGTGAACAGAAGTTATTTACAGGATCAAAAGCTTCACCACAGAAAGTGTTGTATTAATTTGTAATAAATGTAGATGAGGAACACACTCCTGGATAACACACAGGGCTGTTTCAAGGAAACAGACAAAATATGCAGCAGGTTATTAGGAGCTGGCAGGCTGCCTGCCTTGCTGATCCAAACAGGGGAAATAAAAGTGTGTTGTTTCAGAAATACACAGAAAAAAAGCATAGCTACCCTCCCAGTACCTAAAAGGGGCTAAAAGAGAGCTGGAGAGAGACTTTTTACAAGGGCATGTAGTGATAGGACAAGGGGGAATGGTTTTAAACTGACATAGAGTAGGTTTAAGTTAGATATTTGGAAGAAATTCTTTACTGTGAGGGTGGTGAGGCCCTGGCAAAGGTTGCCCAGAGATGCTGTGGGTTCCTCATCTCTGAAAGTGTTCAAGGTCGTTGGATGAGGCCCTGGGCAACCTGGTCTAATTGCTCACTTTGGTTTTGACATCACTAGAAGAAACAACATATAAGTTCACAAGTCAGACTGCTAGTTCACAAATGATCATATTAAAAACCTAACAATCAGAAGATTGACCACAAATGCACATAAATATCTACTAGTTTTCTCATTCACATATCTATATATAAAATAGTTGTAAGCTCAAAACTATCTCTGACTTGAAACCATAATTGATTTATGGCAACTGTTTGAAGATTTGGAGGATTAGCTGTGATTATAAAGATCAAAATTAGAAAATATTGATTAGTTTGCAAAAAGAATTAAAGGACAAGATGAGGGCAGGGGTGGGCTGTGTGTGTATTCCCCTGTGTCTAAAAGGACCGTAATTAAAAAACGACACATCAAACTTTTCTTTTTCCTTTAAACTTTACAATACTTTTAAACAAATTTCAGACAAGACTGTTCCAGTGGAAGAAGGAAATGGGCTTTGTGAAACACTAGAACTAAAATTGAGTTACCTGTTTTTTTGAGCAAGTGGTCTTTTTTTACTTCTTTCTCAGGATTTCCCTTTAGCATTTGGGACCGGGGCCCACACTGTCCCTCCAGAACTAGGGACTGACACCGGAGTTTCAGAAATCTGTTCAAAATATCTTGCCTCACGTATGTCCCCACTGTCTTGTGTTACAAACCACTCATGGCCAGACTGTACAGGGTAGTTCTGCACACAGCAGAAGCTGTCTGTGGCATTGTGTCTCTCTCCTACGTGGTCTCTGGCAGGTTTGCTGTCAGATCCAGGAGCAGTACATTAGAGGTTACTAATTCCTGAATGGCACCCCCTCTACAGGTCTCCATGAGGGACCACTAGAGGTTTCTACTGGGGCAAATCTCTACAAGAGTGCTAAATGATGCTATGAGGTAATTCAAGAGCTTTTGTCCTAGCAGTCCACAATACCTTGAGATCCACAGCTATGTGTTTACAAACAGGACGTTTAAGAGTTTTCTCCAAGTATTTTCTGTGACTTTAAGGCCCAGGTTAAGCTACAGGAGAAAGCCTGGTATACATACGCAGTGTTGATGCCCATGTTAGGCGTTTGTTTGGTCTCAAAGACATCTCCAGAAGCTGATTTAAAACATTTACATCAGTCAAAATCACTGAAACTTAGAGGTAAGTAGATAATTATAGATGCTGTGAACAGACCCGTCGGTAGTCATTTCACAGAACCAAATGAAGTCACGCTACAGAATAGCTTTGCCATCATTTTGGCAGGTGTTTTATAAAAAAGAAATGCAGGTGGGGGGTTTTCATGTGTGTTTGTTGTATTTACCAGTTTGTTTTTACCATCTCCAGTTCTTCATGCGAATGAGTTTTTTTATTAACCAACTGCTACAATGTCAGGTATAAATATTAACCAAGGAAGCAATGAATTTATACAAAGATTGACAGCTCTTTGCTAGATGTTCACTTTGGTTGCACATATATAGTCCTTAGCTCTCTAATGATTTGTCCTATTGCAAGGAGCATCAGCCTCACTACCTCTGCCTTTGTTAACATCCTTTAAATGTCTAGCTATGTCAGGGAGAAAATACCCTATTGCTGAGTCTGAGTTGAGACTGCTATGGA
This sequence comes from Lophotriccus pileatus, assembly GCA_035583135.1. NCBI lineage: Eukaryota > Metazoa > Chordata > Aves > Passeriformes > Tyrannidae > Lophotriccus > Lophotriccus pileatus. The sequence goes on from JAWWES010000041.1 coordinate 64,274,913, forward strand.
AAATTTTCCCCTGACAGTGTCAGAAATGTTATTCAGAGTCCCACAGATAGCTACAGCATTCTTAAATGGAATACAGCTCACACTTTTCCCCCTTTAATGTGTTCAGCAGACAGGTGGCAACCCAACTGCTGGGAAGTTCCTAAGTATTTATATCCTTTAACTCTCAAATGATATTAACAAGTAATAGGAAATGTCATGCACTGAGTATATGAGTAATGTTCCCATTAATCAATCTTCCAAAATTAACTATCTCTTTGTAGCTACTACACTGTAGCTATTTGCAGATAGGTGTACTAAAAGAGCAAGCTTGATTTGTATCAGCTCTGCTCCATGTGGAGCTTTATGGGCAGAATCCCTTACAAGTTCATTCCTTTTCCAGACGTGCTTTGGCCAGGCACAAGAGAGACTCACAAATGTAGAATAACACCAAGATGCAATTGTCTGCTTTCTGGTGTCAGCATTTGACTCCCACTTAGACATAATTTTCAACTGAGTGTAGAAGCTGTGAGGAAATGAAAAATGAGATCTTTAGTTGCTCTAAACTAGCAATCAGCCCCAGAATGTTTTAGAGATGAATGGGATTTTGAAAATGAAGTCCAAACAAAACAAACGACTTTTTAATCATTAATAAACAATTCAGATGGCTTTGTTGCTTGGTCTTTATATGTTTTTGGCTTATACATTTCATAATCTGTCTGCACAACTGAGAAGAAATGAGTGTAATACATCCCTTTTGCACCACTCTAGAAGAGTTAAGAAACATTTAACTGGAAGTAAATATACCCTGTGCAGCTACACTGTCAACTTATGAACAGCTATGAAGAGTGAGGTGTGTAATTCAGAATAAGACTCTGGGATTTTTTTTAAGATATATTTGCTTTTGCATTTGTTCCTACGGATTTTGTTGTTGTTGTTATGTTGTTGTCATAACTTCATTCCTTAAATTACATACATATGGTCTTGACTCATTTTATTCCACGGCCTTTTTTCACACCCCTACCTATGTGAAAGGACCTCTCTATGGACGTAAATGTGATTTGCTACTGTAAAAATATCCAAATGCTAAGCACGACAACTTTTATCAACCCAATAAAATTCAGCAGCCATGCTGCATCACAGGCATGCCACTGAAAGACAAAATAGAGAGAGGATGAGTATGTTTTTACATCCACTGAGACTAATCAGTTAAAATACATTATGTATTATCATACAATTATTGTGGAGTCTCTCTTCAACATAAATTCAAGCTTGTTTGTAAACTTTTTATGTGTATGTGTCACTTTAGTAATTTTTGCAGTAAATTCATATTCAGTAACCTAGCTTTAAAATGTTTGGTCTAGCAATAATAAGATTAACCTTACAATAGCTATATTTTTAAAGAACTGACTTCCTCCTGATAAGCTTCTAAAAATGTAAACACATAAATTTATACACTGAAATTTCATAATAGTGACAGGACTATCTTAACGTTTGACAGATAATTTTTCAGCCAGGGATACTGATGCGCTGAGATTTCTCAATGTAAAATAAGAATACAAGATACAGGAATCATAAATGCCCCCTCTATACCACATAATAAATTATGTGAGCTAGAGCATCACCTGATAGATGGGCTCAGCCAAGGCACCTGTTTGCATCTTCTCAAGCTCTGTACACCCATGCCACTGACACACTGGTTCTGTACCAGTTGCTGTGCATCCTTTTTTCTATTTTGCCATCTCCTCTCCAGTGGTTGAAGTCTTCGCTCGTTCACGCGCCCTTAACCAAACAGAAACCACACTCTCCTTTCAGTGACATCCAGATTACAGCAGTGGTGCAACTGCATCCTGATCTCCTGCTGACATTATATGGTAAGAAGGTATTTGAAATGAATCATCAATTATAATAGCCATTTTTCTTAAACTGTAGCTGACATCATTTAATTGTAGGTACTAGTACAAAATAACAGATGAATAAACATATAATTTCTGCAACTTAGTAATTAGACAGGCCCTTTGAACAGGGGCTTCTTTTTCCTTTTATATTCTGGAACTCAAATTGCATTTACCCTTTTCCCATAAATGTCTCCACTGACTGGCTCACAAAAGACTGCGTCCTCACATGTTCCTGTCTAGGAAATTCTCCTGAGCTTTCACAGCTGCTGAGAGAAAAATGCCATGGAAAGTCACATCCTCTACTTGAAACTCCACCTCTTAAAAAACCCTCTGCCCCATCCAATTTCATAATACCCCTTTAGATTTTATGTGGTCATGAAGAGGCACATTCTTCAGCATAAATTTATCTGGAACTCTCAGCATTTGATCAATGGCTTGAAACAATTTTTAATGGCTGGACTGTCAACAAGGCAAATTTATATCTCAAGTAAGCGTATCTCAAGCAGCTTCAAATAAGTCATGAGAATTCTGAGGCAGACCTTTACAAAGAAATAAAACACTGTATTTGTAGCCCTCTGCTTTACCCTCATTGACCTTCTCCCCTTCTTTTTGCAGGCCAGACATAACCTGGGGATTTAAACGTTTCTAATATGTTAATGATTCTTCCCTGGCTAAAAGGAGAACAAGTGGCAAACTGCTTTGAAGCATAAATGTTCTTGCAAGATTTTCAACCCCTTCAGAGAGCTAGAAGAGCTCTACCCATACCTAATACACAGAAGCCACGTTGTTCCTGAGCATCAGAAGGGTAGTCAAGAAGGCAATATAAAAATAAACCAGCAGTCCTTCACCTCACCTCCACCTTGTATCTAAGAAAAAAAAAAAGAAAAAAATACATGCTCTGCAATTTTCATATGCTGCTTTTCCCTCTAATCTGATATTTCCACCAGTTCTTCTTGATAAACTCTGCTCTCTGTTGCTGACAATTGAGCTAGGATGAGACTGACAATTTTCTGACCAATGCATTCAACAAATTAAGATACTATTCAGAGTTAACAGTCTTTTTTCCTAAAAATCTATTTTTACTGTAAGGCCAAAATATTGATGTTCTGGGTGTTATCCACTTAAAAGTTTACATGACTGAAAGCTTATAAATGCAGGTCATTGTGGTGCTATGCCCTTCTTTCCCACAGCATCAACTAATAGTAATTAACTTGGTTTTCTTTCCCATTTTAAAAATCAAGTTTATTTTTTGTGTCCACTGTGGGTTTGTCTGTCTTTTCCTTTTTTGACATTAGGCTCTTTTTATCTATTAAGTACATTTTAATGATTCCATTGAATAAAAGTCTCTCTCTCTTACAGTCCATTTGAATACCAGAGTAGTTTCACTTGCATATTACTGCAATACCCAAACTGTGTCTTAGAAATAAAATAAAAAGCAACCTATCAAATCCACAATGTTTAGCTTACCTGTAGGTGTCAGGAGCTGTTAAAGGTAGGCAGAAGCAACAGAATGGGTCAGGAGAAATGGTGAAGACTCTAAAACTGTCACAAAAATTCCCCTCCTGTGTACGTATCTTGAAAAGAAAAATATTTTAAAACAAGAAAATATAAATAAACCAGTCTTTGTTACCACAGGTTATACATTCTCTTTCTACATTCAGACTTTTGAACTATTTTCTTGATTGTTAACTTACTTTAGCTTGCTGTCAATACAGTAACTTTGCACTTACTGGTTTATATTGACCCAAATGACATTTCATGTATCACAACTTCTAAACATTTTATGAATGCTATGCTTTTTTTTTTTTTTTTGTATCCTTGGCACTCTTAGGAAAATACTTCACAGGAAATTTAAAATGCATTTAAGGCTGGTAATTACTATGTCCCACTTCGTTTAAAGTATTCAAAACATTAAAAAGAAGGATGTGAGTAGTCAAAGACCCCAGACATTTTATGTCACCTTCATAATAAACACAATTACATTTTACTTCTGATTCCTCACTGGCCACGAACAAAACACAAACATACAAAACTACTCTCCAGATAGTATAAATTAGCATAGCACCTGAAGTGTTAGTTGAGCAATGATGATTTACACCATCTGTGCTTACAGCCCATTACTGGTTGATTTCAATAGAAGTATACCAGCCCACAGACAAGTGACTAACAGTGAGTAAGAGCTAAAAGTAAGTGAGGTGGGTGTTTATTGTGACAACTATCTTAATTTCTGGAATGTGTTTGTGATTTTTTTTTTTTTTACTGTATGAGCTTTTTTGTTGGTTTTATTTCAATATTTTCTCTTTAGATATACAGAAAGGTGAGAAGTGTTACCAGTTAAGTTTTTCAGTTGCTGTAGATTCGTCTGAACTTGTTGTTTCTTGAAAGCAGTATTTCATTAATCTGTTTCCTGGTGACAACATGTTATTATGCTCCTTTTCTGTAAATAACATTTATTATGATCTCCAATTTCAAATGCCTCCTCAAAACTTAATCTTGCTGTTTTATTCAGAAGTGGCCTGACCATGACTTTTTTCTGCTTAACATGATTAGAATTTATCAAAACTCCCTAAGCTTCAAAAAGGCCATTCACAGAACCAGAAATTGTTATTTCTTCCCTTGTCTTTTCTGTTTTCTGTTGTACATCTCACTTATAGCTTCTGTGTGTGTGTGTGTGTCTCTCTGTTTGCAAAATAAGCTGACAGACTTTTGTGCACATGCTTAATTTTAATAAATCTGCCTGCTTATGTAAGTAAAAAAAAAAATTACTATTTCTTTTGGGAAATGGAAGAGAAGAGAGGGGAAAGAATGAGTTAGTGGTTAGATTTGGAATTTAAGAGAACTTGGTTCAGTTCTCTGATTGCAACTGTCTTGCCACACTATTTAGGATGCATTATTTTATCTTAATAAGTCAGCCTTATATCCATAAAACATGGATTCATGATACTCTGTCCCACAAAAGACTTGCAAAAATAACAAGGACTCAGAAACTATAGGGATAGGAATTATGTAATTTCCCGTTGAGTAATGAATATAGGGTTTATGAAGTAAGAAGATACAGGGAAGCAGGCAGCTGAAGCTCTCTTTCCCTTTTTTTTTCCTGGACTTCCTGCTGCTCTGCTTCTTGTAATTCTCCCTTTCTCTTCCACTGCTCCAAATCGCCCACTGTTGTCCTACAGAGAACAAGAATATTGCTTCATCTTGTCCTAAATCCCTCCCAACTCCAAGACACATATCTGCATTGAACCTAGGCCTCTCCACTTGCACACTAACTCTAGCTCATTTGATGGGCTATTAATCTGGCAGTCCTAGAGAAGCTACAGGGAAGTAGAAGTATGAAAACTATCTGCAGTGACAAACTAATGAGGCTATTCTTATTTAACCATTTTCCATAGGGATAGAGCTTCCCAAGGTATGATGCACACATGGAAGGGAAGAATAGGGAGATACTGGGTGTTCTCAACTCACTGTTTTCACCTGAGCATTGCACTTGGCACCCTACATCTTTGATGCCTTCATTTCTCATGCTACTCAAATTCTTCCTCTAGACTGAGTTCTGTGATCTCCCACTGATCTCCAGCTACAAACTTTTCTCCCTTTTCTGCTCTTTCCCCACTTTCAGTCCAACATCTTCTATTCCTACTGGTTTCCAAATCCTCATGTTCCCACTGCTGCTCTCCTACAAACCTGTGCTGCTCTTGTTGCCGTACCCTGCTCTATATGCCAACAAAGCTAGTGGTATCTAAAAATGCTATGTTTCAATGCGGGTATCTTGGCAACACTTCTACTTTTAAATACCCTGAAAAAGTGTGGGTAGCAGTCTGCTCTGAAAGCAGATTAGGCCAAACTGCCCACTGCCCCTGAAGCTGTCCGTGAAAAGGTCATCAACTCACTTCCCATCTTGTGTTTCCCCTGATCCTGTATAGCCAAAAAAAAAACAAGTGCAGCTGACTTCTACTATTTGAACTGCTTAAGCTACTCTGGTTGACTTTGGCCAAAACAAGTTTGGGAGGGATTGAGTGAGCAGCTTATAGGTAGACAGGGAGGTGGTAACCTTTGGTAGAAAACAGCCACGATGGTGAGTGGGAGCTGTCTGGGAATGGTAACCTCTTCAACAACTCCACTTCAGCCCGTGGAGGAAGTGAGCACCCACAAGGGGATTTTAAAGCATAGTAAATTCTGTGCTTAGAGATCAATTCTCAGTTATTTCGCAAGAGGTTTCCCTGGCAAACCACTCCTTTCCACTGTGCAGGAAAAACGATGACGTCACTCAGGCTTGTCGTTCATGTTTCCCCTGTTTAATCACCGCTAACTGATTAACTAAGTGAAGTGCCACAAAATCCATTAGCTGGAAAAGGAACAAAAAGCTGTGCCAGCTTTTACGAATAAAGAAAGAGAAACCTTTGTAAACAAGGTGCATGACCTCCAGCTCTTGAAAGTAACAACCTATTCTCCCTCCCTGCCCCCCCCCCCCCAATAGGGGCAGTGAGGGGTGCAGTGTCAAAGTTTGAGGGCTGTTTCACAGCCTGTTGGATAGCCACCATAATATATTTTGCCCTTGTTTTACCTCATATAGACACCTCTGGTCTTCTTATCTCATGAGCTTGATAAGGAGGCACAAGAAAGGAATGCTAACTTTAACTCCTTCGGTACCATTATGTCAAAAAGGACCAGTGAGCTGAAGCCGAAAAACCCATCAACAGAAATGTAGCAAAAATACATTTCATAGAATGAAGGGATCTTGGAAAACTCGGGAGGGAAAGTCAGCAGCCAGGGACACCTACAAGGCTGGGTATTCCCTTTTTAAGAAGGTTCAGGTGTTTGCCAAACTACTGCCTGACTCTCCCTGTTTTGCGCCTGCAGTTCAGATCATTTCCAGGAGCCTGCTGGGCAAGTGCTAGGGAGGAGTGAAAGGCTTTCAAGGGGGAGGAAAAAAAGTTAAGCTGTACACGCAAACTAGTTCCTGCTCCTACAAGAGGCATCTCAGCTCACACTTTGTCTGTTGTAAACAGGAGGTAAAGAACACAGCTCCTGCTCTCACTGAGGCAAGGTCTGATGCTGCCTTGTTTGGGTCTTCCTGATTTCTTCTGTTTGTGTCTTCAAGTAAGCAACAAACCTGCCCAGTTTAACCCTGCAGTGTTCTTCCAGATCAGATTCTCAGCTCAAGCTCAGCTGCAAAGGAAAAGTTACTCTTAGGAACAATTTCAACATGCAGGAGTTGTGAATTCACTGGTTTAGTCACATCTTTTATTACATTAGGAAAAAGAAATAACCTGACTTTATACTGAAGAAGCTTTAACTTACTGTTCTAGTACAGACTCTTCTGTATATATCCCTTTTTTCAGCTAAAAAGAAAAATACTTCGAAAAGATCACAAATGCTTCTTATTCTTACAGTTTTGCAGTCAGGAAACTTTTACAGTCCCACAATTTAAAAAACAAACAAACAAACCAGTTATATAAGGTGTTACTGAGTTGAGGTGACAAAAGGGAAGGGAGAACTGAAATGCCTTTCCTCCTCGCCACACACCTCTCTCCACTGCTCCCCACTTCTCTTTGTGAGGATAACCATGCTGGAACTATTTGTTCCTGCACTTTTCAGATCTGAATAAGCTGGGGCACTGGCTGTTACCTCCAGTTTCTCTGGCACGCTCTCCTATCCCCTTCATCAAAATGGGTCAGTTCTAGCTCTCTTAACCACCAGTTAATTGTGCAGATTTTTAATACTGTGGGCACTTTGGGGATTTGTGAAAGGCATCTTCAGGGCCACTGGTTAATTGAGACAAAAGGGCAAAACTGCTCTTCAGCTACCGGAAGACAGACACATGCAAAATAGTGAGCAGACTGATGTTAATTGCTTTACCATAATTTCTTCACTGCTTTTGATCTTTTGTCTCTGTCTTATGGAGCTTGGGCTTCTCTCTCTCTCCTGCATGCTTTGCACTCCATTGCACAGGATGTGACTGTTCAGTATGAGTGCCAACAAGGCTTCCTCATGAGGGACAGCTCACAACTCCTTAACACTAGGCCCTTCATCAAGGTCGTTCTTGGTCAATTTTGCCAGGACAGAGCCCACCACCATATAATTTGTTCTGAGTTGCCTGCTTCCTGAAACAGCAGCCACACAAACTGTGATATTCATGTGCCTTTCCGAAGGTACTTTGTTTGAAGAGACAGCCACCAAGAACAAAGGACGCATGCAGTTAATTCTCTTCTCTCATGCTGCCTTCCAAGGGTTTCTGGCACAGGGATTCAAAAGCCATCAGAGGTGACTGACTGCAGTTTGGTGTGCAAGATGTCCTGCGCATCCAGCAGTGCTGGCAGGCTCCCTGTAGCGATGATGCCTCTGAGGAAGAAAGAGAACTGCAGAATATTCTGGTGTACCTGCAAGAGGGATGTGTAAGACAGATGGGACCCATCCAACCCCTCGCTAGTTCAGGTTGATACTAGCCATAACAGATAGGTATTAAGACAAAAAGCTTCTGTGTATCTATGCAGACTTTCACTTTTATCAAGTTATTGGCTGAAGATTTTTTTTTATATTATTGAACAAGGTTATTAAAAGGGCAAAAGCCCTCAACGTTCCACGTGGCCCACAAGGTGCTCGCTCACATCAAGTGAAGGGAACTGGATGACGTTTAAGGTCCCTTTTCTTCCCTGAAGCACTCCGCGATCACACGACTCTATTAACACTACCACTGGAAGAACTGACGCCTTCAACACTGTAACAGCTCAGCACCGCATCGCGCAGCGTCACACGGCAAAGGAAGGCCAGGCCGATATTTACGGAGCCAGCCGGGGCGCTTGTCCCCTCCGCTGGTGGCACCGAGGCTGAGGCGGCTGAGGCGGGGCGGTCCCGGCCCACAGGGCCCGGCAGAGCAGCGAGGGCCGCGCCGCCTCCCCGCCAGGGCCAAGGGCGGGGAAGCGCCTCGGGGCCGGCCGGGTTGAATCGCTCCGGCTCCGCCCAGGGGCGGCCCGGGGGGCTGGGGCGGGAGGCCGGGGGGCAGCGCCTTCCCCTGGGTGACAGCTGGGCCGGCCCGCCGCGATCGCCTCCCAGCGCTGGGGCTGCGCGGCCGCCGCTGCCTTCGCGTCCCCGCAGGGATCCTCTCTCCCCGCTCCTCCTCTTTCTCCTTCACCCTCTTTCCCCCACCTTCACCCCCCCCCCCCCCGTCTGAGTTCATTCACTGGGATTGGTTTCAAATGACGCCATCGCTTTATTTTTACACCAATGACCTCATCGCAGCAGCTTGAAGTTTACTGACCAGCAAAACTCTTTCTGTCGTTCGTTCCTCTCCTTGTGCTTGCTCTTCCCGTGTGTTTGTCGTCCTTTGGGTCATTCTGGGAACCGAAGGCTTTAAAAAAAAACCCAAAAAAACCTCAACACACACACAAAACCCCCTAACCCCCAAACTTTTTCCCTCCTCCCTAGCTTTTCAGTGTGTGTCCCCCTCATCACTGTCCCCTTTTAATTTTTTCTAGCCATCTTGGAGGGGGGTGGGGGAAGGAGAACGAAAGCGAAAAAAAAAAGAGTTCCAAAGCTCCAAATGTTTCCTTTTTCTGGCCCTCTCCCCTCCCACCTTCACGCTTCCCACTCTTAAAAAAAAAAAAGAGCCGAATATTTTTTTTTTCTGTTCTTTTTTAATTTTAAAATTGCCTGGGTTTGGTCGTGGTTTTTTTTTTTTTATTTTGTTTTGTTTTCTTATTAAAGAAGGAGGAAAAAGAGGCGCTCTCCTAACGACTGGAAGGAGGCAAAGTTGTTTCAGGCTGGTGACAATTAGTTTTATCCTTGCCGAGGGGACAGACGGACAGGCAGGGGGTGACACAGTAAGTGCCGGGAGGAGCGCACAGACCCCCCTGATCCGGGGCCGCCCCGGGGAAGCCAACTCGGGAGGGGGGCTCGGGGCGCGGGGGGGGCCGGGCACGGCCGGGCCGGGCTGGGCGGGGAGAAGGAGGAGGAGAGGGAGGGAGGTGAGGGAGAGGCGGGCGGTGGGAGCCCTCCCTCCCACCTCCCGCAAGCCCATCCCCCCCCCCCCCGCCCCTCCCGAGGAGAGCGCCCGCCGTGGACACGTCGCTGCTCTGGCCCGGGCAGGCTCCGGCCGCTTCCGCAGGTGGTAAGAACGGGGGCTGAGAGGGAAGGGGGTACGGCACAGGCACGGCACCGCGCTCCCCTACCTGCCGCCGGCACCCGGCCCCCTGCTGCCCGCCGCCGCTCCTGCCTCCCCGTCCCTTCCTTTTCCACCTCCCGACATCCACCTGCCTCTCCCCGGGAGAGGAGGCAGCCGCGGCTGGGAGAAGGATGGGCAGGAGCCCGCCGGCTGCCCCGCAGAGGGCTCGGGGGCTGCTGCTGAGGCGCGGCGTGCGCGGCTGCCTGGCTAAACTTAGCCGAGAGCGCTGGCTCCCAACAGCCTCTCCGCTGCTTAAAATGGTCGGGGATGCTTTAAAGCCCCGGAGGGCTACCGAAGCGATGTTGAAGTTCTGCCCTCGACTTGGAAAGCGTTTAAATTGAGGCAGCTGACAAAATGGAGGGCTGCCGCGGCGTCCAGGAGTGAGGCAAATTGCGAATTGTTAACCTGGCATCGCGTTCGCTTCGGCTTGCAGCTCGGCGGCTGGCGCCGGGACGCGGCCTGTGACAGATCGCCGGTCCCAGCTTTGTTCCCCCCCGGCCCGAGGGAGCGGCGGGATGCGGAGCTGAGCGCGCAGCGGTGCCCGCCGAACCAGGTGTATGGGGTGTGCCTGTTGCAAAGGCCGGCCAATGGCAGGGTTTCTCAGCGGCCAAAAACCATTTGGTTAGTTGTCAGATGACAAGCTGAGGTGTTTTGTTTGTTGGTTTTTTTGTTGTTTGTTTTTTTTTTTTTTTTTTTTTTGGAAAGAAAAGCCAGAAGATTCTACTTTCTTTACTTGTCGTTTGAGCTGATTGGAATAGAAAATCGATCTTTTTGGTTTTCCTTCAAATAAAGAGTGCAGTCGAGCGAGCTGTATTGTATAACTTTTTTTTTTTTTGTTCGAACATTTGGTGTATACCCAGCAGAATAAACAGATCTATGCTGGTTTTGAAAACTGAAAGCATATTAAACTGTTCTTCTTTGCAAGGGTGTGTGTTGGGGTCTTAAAAGAAAAAAACCCAACCAAAACCGCCAAATGATTTTGGAATCCTTGCTTTGAGATTTGTGCTATTCCTGGCAGTGTGTGGTTTGGTAGATACAGAGTTTACAAAGTCACAACTGACTAAACAGGAGTTGGTTTAGACTCTTGTGTTTTGAGGGGAGGTGGAAAAATAGTAAGTCTTAATTTCTTTTTATGGTGTTCATCCCACTGCCCACTGGAGATTGAAGCATTCATCACAGTTGTTTATGTTGGTTGTCTGGGAGTTTCTGCTCAAATGTGGAGCAAGTATGCAACAGGGAGGTGTATTTTTAGCTTTCATTTAGCTTTCATTTTTAATGACAAAAGATACAAAGAATAGTGATATTCACAAGTCAGTCCTGTGTTTACTGAGTATGCTTATTAATATTTTGAGGATGGAAACTATAAAAAGTATCTGAGGTGTAAAAATTCTGGTCATTATGCTTGTTACAGTAAGTCTTAATACACAATTTAAAAGTCCCTTTTTAAATGAACAGATACGTAGAAACAGCAGAGAAGGTGCTTTATGGTTTATTACATGTGGAAAGGTCCAGAAAACCAAACCAAGCATTTGAAAGTGCAACATGTTGTATAGAGATACCTAAATACATCCCTGCTCCAGTAGCTCTGTTTTTTTTTAGCCATCTAAGCAGATATAATGGAACAAAATCACACCAGAAAGGCTTCTGTGGAAGATAGTGAGCTCAATTATGCTTGTTTCTGTAAAATGCATGCTCTTCTTTCAGCAAAGGCAGCTGCTCTGGCTAGGATATTTGCTTTTAGCTAGAATACCTTCGGCTGCCCATAGGAATGGTATTGGCAGAAGCGGTGCAGGAATGTGTTAAATGGATCTCGCTAGGATCTCTGTCTCCCGAGCCAGTCCCAGCTCCTCTGGGGTCGGTTCCAGCCCGTGGGACGAGCTGTGGTTGTATCTGCCATGTGCCTGTCTACCTTCCTTGGCAAAATGACTCTGCCCCGAGAGTCGTGTGCTGCTGTACTCGCAGGGTGAGTGAAGTCATACGGAGTTACTAGAAATTGGATGGTGAGAGGGCTCAGTCACTCTTGTGCTTATCAGGTTAGTGAAACACATAGGCCTTACGAAGCGCTCGAAGGCTAAGTTCAGGCTCTGTTCTAGACCTTCGTAAGAAATGCCAGATAGACAAATTAGCCCTTGATTTCTCTTACTTGCATTAGTCTGCAGGTGATCTCTGCTCTGGTGCATTGGGCAGTAGGAGATGTGTGCAGGGTGAGGGCTTTGCTTAGTCACCTGTCTAAAAAGTTTGACGCCTTAATCCTCAGGCCTGTTCACCAGTGTTCACTGTTTTCAAAATACAATTTTTCTAAGATAGACAATAAGCACAGCCTTTTTTCCCTCTCAAAAAAAATGAGGCAGGATTATAGCTTTCACTTTACATTATGTCTGTTGAATTTTTGACGACTTTCTTTCTTTTCTTTTCTTTTTCCTTTCCTATAACAGCAGTCAGGAAAGCATTATAGGTATTCTTCAAGTGCTGACAGTCCTTAATAGCCAGATGGCATAGAGTACTTACTGTCAAAGGATGAGGTGTGGAAGGATTGACACATCCCTTCCTTTTCCACTTTTTTTCACCCCTAGAAAGAAACATGGGTTTGGCCTGCAACTCCAGTGAATCTGCCACTATGGATTTGTTGTTATGATAATGACTAAATGCTTCTTGCAATCTTGCAGTATTTTGTGCTTGGTTGTATAATGGTATGTCCGTGATTATTAAAGAAGAATTATCCAGATGCTCTTTTTCTGGGTAATAGAAAAGTAAGCATGTCCCTGATGTGTTAAATTGTACATTCACTTTCTCTACAGTTCTTTAGGGATTGCTTCCAGAACTAGTGTGGTGGTGTGGGATTTCTGTAGAATATTTAAATATCAGTATCTAGATATCATATCAGTATCAGTAATATTTCTCTGGTTTCTTTGGTATCCCCTTCATAAACAAAGGGTGATGCATCATTCTTTAAGGCTGTCGATTGCACATGTGGCCTCTACTTTCTGCAGAAATCAAAAGCCACAGGTGATGGCTGGCCTGGTGGTATGTGCACCAAGATGTTGTCCTGGACTAAAGCTAGCAATTAACTGAAGATCAGGAGTCATTTGCACGAAGATAAAATGAGCATTGTAACTTCAGGCTACTTCGTGGTTGTTGCTTGGGGGACCTTATCCTCAGGGTTTTATCACTCCTATAATAGTATCCCCACCCTGATACCAAAGCTAATTGTGAGCAAACCTGCTCAGGAGCAAGGTAGGAGGCTGAGATGCCCTGTGCTGCTGTAGAACGCCTGCTGTCTGAAGATATTCGTGAGGCAACAGGTCAGTTTGTATCACCACTTTTCTACTCCTCCTGTGCTGATCTTTAGATTGGTATGATTTGGAGCTTGTTAGCTCCAAACAGAAAATCTCTATTATAGTTACTCTCTAACTTCCTGTAATGTGCGGAGGAAGCCAAAAGTACACATTAATGGTAAAGTTTGGAATTTTAGCTTCTAGGTTTACCTAGTTTTAATCTGAGCAGTTCTTGGTTTGCTTATGGATAGGGCCTGTTGGCGGCTATCGTGGTCTCCAGTGGAGATGATGTTGGCCACCAGTGAATTCCTCACCAGTCAAAGAAAATCTGCATCTAGGGTGTGTGTATGGAGGATGAGAGCGAAGATGGGCGTGAGTTCAAGGCCTTGTGTTTCCTTTCTGCTTCGCTATGTGGCCTGCCGATGAGCCAAGACTGACCTACTCGGAATTGGCTCTGGGAAGGCTGGCAACTTTCCATGTCGTGTCCCTATGAAATGCTCCAGCAGCTGAAAAAAAAAACCAACAAAACCCCAACCAAAATTAATAATTGGGCAAGCTAGGAAAGAGGGGAAAGAGTGTTGTTTCAATGATGAGAGGTTTCTGGTGGGGCTGTGGGGATTCAGCAAGGACCTTCCCAAGCTCCCACGGTGCTGTTTTTCTGAGTTTTCACTGCCCAAAGCTGTAACATATATGAAAGGAACTCCTGAGACAAGGTTCTTTTTTGAGGGGAATTCAGTTATCTCTGCTCTGTCTTGGTTAAAATAGGACATATACATTGCTAGTAACTTATATGGCTTTTCTTTAAGTGTGTTCTTGGAGCTTTTTCCCTGTGTAGTATGATTTTTCATGCTGTTCCTCATAAACTAGGATCAGTTCTTTGCACAGATCTCTTCAGGTACCTTTGCGCTCTCGTTTGGTTTCAAGCTGAAGATACAAACTTTTATCATTTGTTCAGCAAATAAAGATACAAAAGTAGAAGTGTGCAGAGGCTTTCATTAGTTGAGGATAAATGTAATTTTTTCTCCTTAAGATCTTTTTACGTGCTAGCCAGAGTGATAGTCGGCTAAAATTACGTGAAAATATTCATCATAAAATCATAACTGTGTTCCATTACATTAGTTTGGCAGAAAACTGACACATTCTGTAATATTGGGAGTGAAATAGTGTTACCCGTTTTCATTGTGCTTGGCTTGATTTTGCTTTGCTATAGTAATCTATGAATTGAGCCTGTTGACTAAATGATAGATCAGTGGTTTTTGTAAAGACAGTCTCTTTTTAGACATCCATGCCTGCTGTTTTTTACATTACTGAAGGCATTGTGGGAGGCAAAAAAATGAGTCTCAGTGTAGTCTCGCTGGAATGAGAACTTTACAGAGAGCATAAGCCGAGGAGGACAACGGGGACTAATTGTATGAAATTCCTTTTATGCACACGTTCTTGAGTTTGAATAACTAATATGTATTCAGCCTGCTGTATTAGAAGGCTTTGGCTCTGCATGTGTAGCATAGATGTTGCTCTCAAAATAGGAAAGGAACTCTCCCTTCTTCCACACTATTCCAGACAAAATTGATTTAGTACTGTATTTTGCTCCTGCTGAACCCCTAGTAAAGCATGTGTAAAGGCTGAATAATTCATAATGTTAGAGACATAAATGCCATGCTTTTAATAGTCCGAGTTGTTTGTGTTTCTTGATTGCTAGGTGTAAGACTCGTTCACCCCAGACTTTAAAGACTCAAATCCTGTGCCAGGACTTGGGTTTCTACCTGCAAGATGATGCTTGCAGGGGAGTGCCTTTCTCCACAGTGTGTGTTTCATGAAGTTTGTACAGTCTCTTAAGCATGAAAGCCGTCCATCTTGTAAACACTGTCTCACAAATACATGCAAAGAGTCTGAACTGCACTTCAGAGGGCTTTTCTCGGCATGCCATCCTGCTACTGAAACAAGCCTTAATTTCAAACGTGATTTGAAAGCATCAGGAACATTTGCCTGAAGAACAGCATGAGATTACTCTCCGCTCATTCTATTAGTGCTGTCTGGAATACCTACAGAGCCTATCACCTATCACAGTTCCCACAAGTGTTTTGTTACAGGTGCTTAGGTGTTGGGGTTTCATACCTCCCTTCTTTAAAAATCATGCTTGGGACACAATGTTTTCTCTTGCTTTCCAGCCTTGCTGTGCCTTTTCTTGGTAGTCTGTTTGAACTCTGGAAAACTGGGAGGGAAGAGAAGTGGAGGGGGAAGAAACTTTGTGTTACAGGTCTTTCTTCTAACTCGTATTCTAATCATATTCGGAAGTGCCTTTAGAAACAAAGAGGATTAGGTAGAGGCTTCATACTAAAAACACTTGGGGAGCAAACAGAATCATTTTCAGCCTGGCTTCCATAAAGATTCATAAAACTCTGCCAGTTTTCAAGCAAGAAGAAAGACCACTCCAGCGAAGGACTACAGCAGCAGTCTTAGTGCACTAGGTTGACATGTTGTTAGGTCCAGATAAGTTTAAGAGTATGCACTAGATTGAATCTAGATTAGCAGAAGGCAAATGGTGTCACCACTTCAGTGGGGCTCCCTCTGTCTGTCTCAAGACCCTGAGTGTAAGGCTAAAAATTTGGGATGGGCTGTGAAAATCTGTCCATAGTCTGCTTGGAGTTCTGCATTGATGGCAAGTGTCTTCTCATAGCAAGAGGACCCAGAACCTTCTTCCCTTTTCTCCCAGACTACTCCCATGTTATTTCAATTTCCTAAAAGCTCTCAGGCTTTTACACAGTGAGTGTTCTGAGGCCTTACTGAAGAAAGGTGATCTACAGTGACTGGCCTGTAGGTTCACAGTCCTGTATCTTGGGAAGACAGGGCAGCTGAAGGCAAATGGGCACCATCCTTATGAGAGCTGGCGAACTTCATGTTCTCTGAGCTGATAGGAGACTTATTTAAGGCATGTTTAGACAAACTAATAAAGCTGCTTGTACTTTTAGTTTCCACTGCTGCCTCGTTTGTTTCTTACTTTCTCACTTTTGTTTTGGTTTTACTTTCATGTAATTTTTCAGCTTAGTATGTACGGTGTTAGTTTTTTCCTCGTCAGTGTGGAGTGAGGTCTCGTGTCCAGCTGATGAAAAATCCCTGACTTCTCCTGGTTGACATGTTGTGAGCATGCTGTCAGCTTCTCAGTCCTCCATTCTGCTTGTTAGATACATGACCCATGTTAGGTTACCATGCAGTTGACAAAGCCTGTTTGCTCGGTGTGGCTCACTTTGCCTGCCTGCTGTGCTTTCCAGGTGAACCTATTTGAAGATGCTTGAAAAATCTATTTATCCAGCCCAGACATGATTGTATGAGTAGTCCATCTGTTGCCTGTTTGCTCTCAAAATATTACTGAAAGAAATGAACTCCTTCAAGCAAAATATAGATGGAAAAGAACACTACTACAAGTTCAGATCTCCAAGATGCTGGGCTCCAAGGACAGCAAAAGCAAAGTGGTGAAATACTGCTAACTGATACTGTCACTGTACATTTTCCCAAGATACTATTTTCATGAAGTGACACACATCTTTCTGCCTTCTCGTATTTACAGGACTTGAATATTTTTTACTTCATCTGAGGCTTGCATGACTTGCCAACTCTCCTGCAGGTGTGACCTGTTGTGAAACAAGGAAACATACAGTGTCTTTTCCCATGCTGTCTCATGTGTGGTTAAACCTATAGAAAAGCTATGGAGGAAGCACAAGCAGGCTGTTCCTCTGACAGCCTTCTGCAAATACAAGCTATTAATGACCATTGCCTTTCATGGGCAAAAACAGCCCTGGCAATTCCTTTGTGCCCTTTATTTAATGGCGTAACAAGCAAGCACATTAGCTATTTTTATTCAAGCGCCCAGACAGAAGCCAGTATGGTACAGTGGCTATGAAGTGTCTGCATAGCTAAGTGAAAATACAGCTACTGTTTAACACTAAATCTTTTAGTTACAGGATTTGTAACCAAATTTGAGAGTTCAACTAATGATCATCTAGTATTTCTAATTGAGCTGTGATGAGGATTTTGAAGATTTTGCGTTAAAATAGGCATAATGTTCTTTTCAGTCACTGACTTTTTCTACTGTTGAAGTCAACAATAAGGGCAGGATTTAGGGAAGTCCTAGTGTGGGTGGGGAAGAGAAGACTGCTTCAGGGGAAAGGTTCAGGTCTTGTCCTTTTAGAAAGTTTTGGGACTATCTGTTTGAACGTGCTACTTAGTGGCAGGCACAGGAAAAAGTTGAATAAAGTGACACTGTTGGCAAATGCTAGCTTAGAAAGATGCAATGTTTGTTTTGGGAATTTTTAAAGGCTGCCAAACCCTTTGGTGGTGGTTTTTCCTCTTTTTTTACTTTTTTTTTTTACTTCCCCCCTTTCCCTTGAAAAGGATATCTGACAGTAAAATTACTTCCATAGTATGATGAATAATTTAAAAAAAAAATTAAGACTGTGTTGATGATTAAAGTATTTTAATATTTCAAAGACAGGAATTTATGTAATGGATTAACATGGGAGGAATGTTGAGCATATAATTTTTTGTGTGTGTGTGTGCATACTCAGCATATATTTGTGTATATATATACATATATATATATATGTAATACACCCTCTCCTTCCTGTAGTGTTGACATGCATTGTCTCCAGTTCAATTTTGGTTTAAAATAAAAAAAAAAGAAAACAAGCTTTTGAGCATAATGTAGATGTTAGAGGTCCTATGGAAAAAAAAGACATCACTTAATATGCTTTCCCTGACCTGGAACCTGCCTGATACTGGACCAGATATCCGGTTGTAGCATTTTTATATAACTTTGCTTAACTAAATTATAAAGTAAACTTACAAAAATCTCGTTGTTCCATCCAGCAAAGTACGGCATTTCTATTCAGTGCTTAATATTTAGCCCAGCTTGTGGTACTGCTTTTCTGTGCAGTTGGACGTTATGCTTACTTAGCTATTTATTATTTATTTACTTGTTTTTTTCCATTTATGTTAGCAAATTGAGAATATACCAATCCAGCTTCCTCCTTGAAAGGTCTCTCCCTTTCAAATTGTAATTACTATACATGAAAGCACAGCTGGAGAAGTCTTATCTATTGGTAGAAAATAGAATTACCTTTTTTTGAGGTGAAGTGGGATTGGTATTAAGTAGATCAGCTGCTTTGGGACAAGATGAAGATAAGGTAGTTAAACCACCAACACAGAACCACATCTTTCAGCTTCTGCAACAACAGAAAAATAGGCTTCTATCATGAGTTGCTGTTTTTTCATGCTGTTAGTAATTGTTGGCTCTTTGAAAGTCCGATATGTATATGGAATTATTCTATATGGAAGAGAAACTTATATTAAAAAAAATGTTGGCAAATTTTGTGTTTGCTTCTAGGATATGTTCAGTTCAAGAGGTTGATGTCCTCAAACTATGTTGTAGGTGCAAATGTACCAGCTTCTCTAGGCCCTTGCTGTTTGTCTTATAGCATTTTGAAGTTATCTTATACGCTGCCACTGGTGTAAGTGCTTTGCAAGTACAACTAGTTGTTGCCCCAAGGAACTTTAACCTAAATACAGAAAGCGGAACAGTAGTCTAAAGGCTATTGACAAGGGTCTTTTTCCACCTCTTTATGTAGAAAAAGTTACCAAGTCTGGCTGCTTGACACAGTCCCTTTGCCTCTGTCTGCTGCCCTAAGCTTGCTGCTTAGGGTAGTTCTTGTGACTGTTCATCCTTCACTTGAGGCCACCTCAGTGAATGAACTCACAGGTTCTGTTTCATGTCTGTGTTTTCTCTGAAGCAGACCAGAAAGCCATCCCACTGTTTGCTCCGTAGTCTCTAAATTGTTGTTCATTCCACCTTAAATTACCTGCCTTTTTAACATAGAGACAAAACTTGGAAGGGAAATACTGTGTAGACTGGCCTTTCCTTTCTTCCATGTTGCACCCAACTGCTATTACTCTTATCCAAAAGAAGTAGGTTCAGTCGCAGTAGAAGTGAAATTGGAGAACATTAATTTGGATCTACTGAAACTGATGGAGTTTTCTCAAGGTAGTGCAACCTAGTGTGCATTTCTGGGCCAGGTAAGATCAAATGCTTGCAGGTGCTGTGATTCTTCTCTTGTCTTCCCAGCCCTGTCTTTTCTTTAATGGCTGTCAGGATCCCACAGCGAGCCAGAGCTGGGAAACAGAAATGGCTGAAAATTGTTTGGATGTGGTTTATTGATGCATCTGTTTATTCTGCTTGTTTGTACAGTTGGTTTGTGACTGGCTTAGCTCTTTGAGTCAGCTCACTGAATTAACATGTGAGCTGGCATAAGGGACTCAGGTGCTCTCTGGTAGCCCTGACTTAGCCTGTTTTAGGCTGCCATGGAAGGTGCCCCCTCAACCTTCTCTTCTGCAGAGGCAGCAAGAAGTATATTCATTACATACATGGATTTACCCACTAGAAACCAAGCTCAAGCTGTGGAGCTGACTGCTTTTTGCTGCTTCACATACAAGTTGGCTTGGCTTGGCTTCCCGGAGTTCCAAGGGCTTTGTGCCCCATTGTAAACACATACTTGTATGCCACTTGACAAGTTTAGAATTTGGGTTCTGTCTGGATGCTTTTTCTTTAAAATAAGGCCAGGACATATGCATATATTCATGTGTGGTTATATATATAAAAATATATATATATATACACTGATATAAAAACTGTGTATCCATACATGAACATACACATATGTATATAGACACAAATACTCTGTCCAGAGCAGCTTATATCTTATAAAGCTTTCATTCAATGTGACTTTTTTTTTTGATGGTTTATATGATAAGAAAAGCAGTTAATTAGCTAGTGAAACAAAACAGCCTTGCAAATAAGGCTTCATAGGCTCTTTCTAGGTATAATAAACACAGAATCTGGACATGTGGTCTTCACGGAACAGTTACTATGTAGTTTTAGTAGTCATAGCTATCTGAAGGAGATAGATAAATGTTGTGCATTTGGTAGGTTATGGTGTGTCTGTTTGATCAGAAATCACAAGTACATTTGTTACTTGGTCGTTCAAAGGAGAGTGAAATGGAAACTTCATAGCTTTCTACTAAAAACTTGAAAGTATTTCTCTTATATCATACCTATTTGGTAAAATGGAAAATCTCTTTTCTGCTTTGAGAATGGATAGCTAGTAATATCTGTTAATTTCTTACCTTAATTTTTTTTGCTTTTCTCCTCATATTGACTTTAATGTGTTCAGAGTTGTCGTTTTCCTCACTCGTTAATTGCTTATATCATCTCTGCCCACTGCTTTGGGGAAAGTTCCATTTAGTATTCCCATTCCTTTTCAAGTGGTGGAATTTGATATCTTTTTAGTCCCAATGCTGTGTTTGTATATACTTTCAATCTCAATCCTCTGGGGTTTTTGAGTGTTCTTTACATTTACTTTTAGTATGCTGCTACCAGGACTGTCTTCCTGGGGTCTTGCCTAGAGTAAAAGGGTCCTTCTGCAGGTTCAGCTGGAGCTCTGCAGAGCTCCTGATGCTGTTTGGCAGCTTGCACTGCTCTAACGCAATGGCATCTACACTGGAAGAGGTGGTGCTGCAGAAGACCATGTGTAGGGCAGATAGGAATCCAGAGCATCCTGCTGGTGAAACTACCACCCCTAGAGCATGTTGGTAATAGTCTTGTTAGTGGTGACGTGTTTTTGTCAACTGAAGGCTTTTGTCATTCAGGGAGGGGAGGTTTTTTTTTCCCCCAGACCATGGAGACTGCATTTTGCTGACTTACTACGAGTTTGCATGTCAGTTTGTGCAAATAAGTCAACTGAAATACCTTGTATGTCAACACAGCTCTGCCATTCAGCCAGGGGCAAAGCCAGGTGCAAAGGTATTAATTCCCAATTACTTTATCCAATGTTGTTTCTATCAAAAGAGACATCATTTTGTCTTTTTTTCCCTCTACTACTCTGAGGTTTTTTTTTTTCCCATCCCCTCAGTGGTGGGGAATGGGTGCATGCATGTGGTTGTAAATATTATGGTTATCTTAAAATTTAGGTTCTTTGGAACTTTTTGTTATAGACTACAAAGTGTAGTAAGTCTGCATAAAGTTCCTTTGGACAGTTGAGTTGACATGCTCAAAGACACATGGTCAAATTTGATGGTGGGTTTTGGCCAGATAGAGAAGCATGGCTCTGTGTCCTACTTCATTTCTTGCCATATGCTCCTTTATGCTTGTCATAGGGTCTGCCAGGGGCTCTGTGTGGCTACTTTTAAATAACTTGTTATGGTACTGAATCTTCATCTGTCTGTCTTTTTTCCTGTTGTTTATAGGACTTTTTACAAACACTTGGCACCTGTGATGGAATAGCTTGCTTTAATGAGCATTATGTATTTCTGTTTTCTGCTCAGCCCTTAAATTCTTTAATTCCCTCTTAAATGTTGAGAACATGGCTTTTATATACATATATGTATACACACATACACATATATATATACACTGTTTGTTAGGTTTTTTTTACTCTTGCTCTGATATGTCAGTCCTGACTTAGTCCATTTTGAACTTACCTTTTGCCAGCATTCTGTGTAGGAGAGGCTCTTGCAAAGAAGCCTGTTTTTACTTTCTCAACTATTATTATCTAGTTCCTGGTATTAAATTTAATTGAACCCTTCAATTTTTATGCACCAGCTCTTAGGATTTTTCTTATTTTTTGTGTTTTCTGATCTGATACTCTTTGCTCTTCTAAAGTCTTTACCTTTTTTTTTTCTTTTTTTTTTTCCCCCCATCTGCTGTCACTTATACTGCTTTCTGTTTCTTTACCCAGGCTTTGATTCACATTTTTCTGGGATATGCTCATTTGGCCTGTGTAACCTCAAGAAAATGTTACCATTTCAACATAATGACTCTTTTCTTTCATGGCTTCCTGTTCCCTTTCCTTGTGAAGTGGTATGTATACCTTCTGCAACTTCCAGACTCAGCTGGGAGCTAAACATGCAGCTTTTCATTTCCTCTCTCTTCTTGCATTGAAGATCTTTTGGACCAGCAGTGTCTTAATCACCATTTCTGAAACGCTGCAGCGTGGTACGAGTTTTGATCGGAGTTCTTCCATGAGTGTGGTGAACTGTGGTTGTGTTATGAGTATTGTCATTTAGCAGTGAGCTAATGCAATCAGTAAACAGGCTTTCTGACATAATGTAAGATCATTCTAGTGAGGAGGAGGGGAAGAGCTTATTTTCTTATTGCCAGGTAAAGAACCAACATGGAACAAAATATGTCCCTTGGCATGTCCTGTAGTGGTTCAAAGGCTAAACTGAAATGTAGGTTCTCCATCAAATTACATTCCTTTGTGTCTGGCACGGTGTTCCTCTTACTTCCTTCTCTAAACAGAATTGGCTTGACTCTTACTCCTTTTCCACAGTAACTATGATTCCTTGTTTAGTTTGTGAGAGTTGCAAGAGCTGTGATGTTCTTCTGAATTAAAGATGCCAGATTTGTAGTGATCTCTTCCTCCTTCCTGTTCCTCCCCTCCTCCCAACAGACTTATTTCAGGGTTTGTTTGTTCTTATTTTCCCCAAGGAGAAGACTTTTCTTCATCAACCTTCATGGCAGGTTAGGGTTCCTTATATACAGAGGGCTTTAGCTGACTTCAAATGTAACACCAGTGCCATTTTACCAACTGAAGTACGAAAGGCTGGACTACAGTATAGTGTGCTCTTTGCTTCTTGTATCAGCTCTGTTCCTTTCACTTGGGGAGCATAATTTTCTAAAGTCCTTCTTGGTAGGTTTCCATTTTGAGATACACTCTGTTTGGAATGACACAGCATCTCTGCAAGCATAAAATTGTTAGGAAATGCTAGGCACAGAGAACTTGTAATCAAAATATTTGTTTCTTCATTTTGTTTTTATCACTGTTGTGAAATGGAATGATTAAGAAGTGTTACTCCAGAAGCAGAGGAAAGGTACTGGGAGATTGCATCTTTTTTTTCTGCAAAACAGTGCTGTCTTGAGACCCAGTTATTCAACAACAAGTTGTAATGAAAATTATCCTAAAATCCTTAGCTTTATCTTGGTTGTGTCAAATACTTGGTAAAACTCCAAGGTGGTAAATAACTTGGTTATTTTCTTTATGGAGTACTAATCTTGTTTGCTTTGGCATCCAAAACCAAAGACAGCTCACTTTTACTTAATATACACTTTTTTTTAGAATATCCCTTCCATGCAGTAATAAAGATACTACAGAGCCCAGCAGGCCAGTCACAGACCATGGATTCTGCTGTGTTTGGTGGTCCCAGAGGCAGAGAGGAGCAGTGTTCACTTAGGCAATTCTGGTTGACATAAATAGTCTTAGTACTGATGCCAGAGCCCTTGCAGACATTTTAGCAAGGTGGTTTTGAGGCAGTGTTTGGGGGAGTGGGAGGGAGGTGATGGTCTCATGTTGCATTATGTGGCTTCAGAAGAAAATGGAGATGCATCTGATGAAAGGAACAGGTCTGGAAAATTTAATTTGCTGCCATGTTTCATGTAGATGTGAGCAGCACAGTTAAGACCAAAAGAAATGCTACTGTACTAGAGAAAGAGATTGAGTGCCTATAAGCACTATAAGCTCATTTTTCCACTTGGTACTAAGACAGTTTAAACCACAGAGCTGGATACAACTTTGATGTAGAAGTGTGTGGTGAAATCCATCATGTAAGATGGTGTAAGAGGAAAAGATGAAAAAAGGGAAAGCCTCTCAGTTGTAGCAGATAGTTGAATTCCTTCAGGAGGGTACTAGAAAATATTTAAACATGCAATGACCTGATTTGTTGGTGAAACCATTAGCTAGTGCCTTGTTTTTCTAGATTGGCCATCAGTTAATCACGTTTTCTCTCTGTCACTGTTTTTATCGCAACCTGTGGTGGTTAGAATCTAGAATGTGTAACAACATCTTAAGTTGCCTCTCTTGTCAGTTACTGCTGTTAAAAGCAACAGTTTATTTTTGTTGATGACTCACATCAGTTGCCCCGCACAAGATGACATCTTCAAAGTAGGTCTTTAAAAAATAAACCCACCTTTTTTCTGTAACTTCTGGTGTAAATTCCTGGTTTTCTACTTTTTCTCTTGAGACTGTATTACAAACAGTAACGTTTTCTTAATGTTTGCTGTGGAGGTTTTAACAGTGCTAAATTTTGAGACTGCAGTCTCAGATGAGATGTCGAAGTGATGGCTTTACACGAGGTTCCTGACAGTCCCCAAAACACCTCATGTAAACTTGTTTCTGTTCCATCAGGACACATCCCTCCAACCACTGTCGCTACTGTGTTCTCTTGTGAAGTTAGAGAAATAGTTCACATGGTGTGTGCTGAATGGAGATTTGCTTTCAGTGTGAGAAAACTCAAAGCTACAACAGGTTGGCAAGTTTTCTGATTGAACTTTCAGATCTGACTCTGTCTTTAGAAGGCCAATCATATGTAATGCTGTGTGATCACTGAAGTGTTTGTGTGTGATGCTACAAATCTGTTTCTTAGTGAGGATGTCAACCTCAAACAAGTTAGCTATGTTTATAGTTTTGTAGCAGATTAAGTAACTCCTCTGGCTTCAAAAATTAAAATCAAGTCACAATTGATCATGATGATAATGTAAATAGGGTATGAGACTTTTACAGAAGGCCTAATCTCTTGTTCTTTATGGTTTAGTAGAAACCTGTGAATCACAAACTGTGACCCAGAGTTGCTATTCTCCTTCATATTTATTTAAGGTTTTCTTAATTGTTGTGAGACACTCAGAAGATGCCTATCTCAGCAAATCTGATGGCAGTGTTACCTCCAGGCTCTGCGTTGGCTGTTCTCTGTGTTTCAAAGGCTTCTGCCGTGGTGGGTGCATCACCATTCCTGCATGGAGCATCAGTAGTCATGGCATGGATTTTGCAAATTTGTCTGTGTCTGAAACTACTGGTAATCTAATTGCTAGGTTCAGACAGGGAACTTGCTCTTTACAAAAGCTTTCTCGTGGATAAACCTGGATGCATTTGAATGTCTGAAAAGAGCAAGGGTTGGGTAGAGTATCATGGGAATTGCCTTCAGCCTTGCTGAATGGAAAGATGGTCTGTGAAAGGCCTCAGGAGGATTCAAAATACGAAAAGAAGGTATCCATATTTAAATTCTTAGCCTGGTCCTCTATGATCACTTATCCCTAAAATGAAATGTAAATTCTAAGTCAGTAATTCATTTACTTGATGTCAGTTGTTCACCGAAAGAATTTTGGATGTGACTGTGGCTTTCTCAAATTAGACATCTTAAAAGATACTTGCCTGGTGTGTTCAGCAGCCTGTCTGGGAGCCACTGCTCTATGCAGCAGTAGGTGCCAAGTATAGTGGAGAGGGCCATTTTATTGCACATCTCTGTGTTTGAGTGGTGACAGGGTGAGTGTTTTTTCAGATGCTCTTGGAGCTGGTGAGTTTTGTCTGTTCATTCATTTTGGACGAAACACCTCAAAAGCTTTTAAGTAGCTAACGTAGAAAGGGATCATGCTTTTTTCTGTGGTTAGAAGCTCAGGTGCTGGTAGTAAAGGTATTTTCATAGGTAAGCAGAAAGAGAATCTGATGTTCCTGGGTAAATCTGTACCACCTAAATTGCTATATGGAGTGGGACAGTTTTCCTTGGGAGTCCTTTTTGTGTTTGTGAGGAGCTAAAGGTACAGCAAGAGACATTTTCTTCCCTGCTGCTTTCCTCGTTCCAGTCTACCTGAAGCAGAATAACCATGGCTCCAAAGTTGTCATTAAGCTTCCTAAGAATACTTTGATTAATGGTGGTTGTCTGTACAGTAGTTTGACAAGGTTAGCAAAGCATGGAGTGCACTTCCTGCTGTTAGTTTTTTATTTTAATGACCAGGTTCTTTGGATTTGGCACAGTCTGTCTGCTGCAAACTTCTGAAGTGCAAACAGTGATGACTTGGCAAGCAGTACAGCTCTGGTAAGAGGATGTTTGGGCCAAGGACTCCTAGCCAAACTCTTACCTTTTTTGCATAAGATTTTCTTTAACGGGAATGCAAAGGAGATGGGATTGTGGTTAAATAATTACTCCTTGATTGAGCGAGAACCGCCCCGAGGAAGGTGCTTATGTAATGAAAGTCCCTATTGTGCTGTGTAAGAATAAGGACTCTGTGTTGAGATGGTGTGAGCAATCATCATGCTGTTGCTTTCTCATACCTGACTCTACAGACCTGTGCTGAAAAGAATTATTAACTTGAGTTTTACCTTAAACACACCAAAAAACTATTGCAGTCTAGCATGAGGGGCAATATTGTACTTCAAAGTATGCTGCAGGGCTTTGGATCTTTATGCTCAGGCAGCAGGCACCATCCATTGGCACCAGTGGAGTAGGAATTCTTTGTGGCCAACTTCCCTTTTCCAATCCAAGCAGCTCATACTTTCTTTAAGGCCAAAGGTGTATCAACTGCTGGGGAACACCGTGGATTAATATTTGGTGTCTGGTTTCATCTTTTTGGAGCATTAGTATATTTTATTATTCCATATCCAGACTGCTGCTGCTGTCTGCAGCAATCTGTTTGTGCCAGTGGCAAGGTTGTTTTCCATTCCTTACACTATTTATGCGTCTGAGCAGGAGTAATAACACAAGCTTAGAGACATCTGCTTTCTCCAGTGTTTGGTGTTGTAATGGCACACAGGAGCAATGGCAGAACAAGCCATTCTGGATGTGGCAGTCAGGGAGGCTGGAGATGCTCAGTCTAGTCCATGTATGCTGTGGAGTGCCATGGAGGAAGCATTCAACCTGGATATGAAAAGCTCTGTAGCTGTGCCATGAGGTGAGCCTGCACAAATAAACCCTCCTTTTTCTGGCAAGGCTAGTTGGAACACTAGATGGTTTGGTTGAGGTAGCTCCTGACTCTTAGATTTAAACATCTCCCCTGCACACTGTCCCTGCACTGAAGCCTGTATGGAATATCAGGATAATTTAGCTGCCAAAAGTATTAAAAAACAAACAAAAAACCCCCCAAACTTGCAGCTTCTTGCTTTTTCACTGAAATTCATGCAGGTGGCCTTAGGCATACCAGTAGGCATACCTTTGATGCCAGGTGGTCTCCCTGCCAAACCTAAAGCTGGCTCTCAATAAGATCTTTTCTCGTTATGATGTCAGTAGAGTGCCAGAAAGCTGAACCTTGGCAAAACTGTTCTTTAAGATGATGGTGAGAATGAAGTTAGGAGGAATGTTTTAGTCCTGGATAGGCATTGTAGCTACAGGTAGACCTAGAGACATTTTCTTCTAGATCTAAGTAATGGATTTTATTTATTTTGCCTATTCCAAAGTAGTGTAAGCTAAATTAAAATTTAGATATTCTAAATAATTATTTAGATTTGTCCTTGATTTTCCCCATCTCCCAAGTAGTGGATTACTTGATTTTTTGGAAGCACTTGCCCTAGGCATTACTGCTCTAATTTGAGCCTAGTGGTGTGGCTGCAAAGGAAGAAGCCTGAAGAGGGTGGGAGGAGCACTTCTCCTTCCCCTCTTTCCTGGTGACCTCTGCTTCTGTGGTTGCACTCAACTCTTTTCCTGCATATTTTGACCTGTGCTGTAGTCCTATCAGAGAGGATAATTGCAGACAGGAATGGAGCCTTTTCTGGAAAAGATTTGTCTCTTAAATCTGCACATATTAAATGTTTTTGACATTGGTTGGTAGAAATTGGCTCCTTGTGCTATGTTGTTCGAGCCACCAGGGTTAGTCTTCTCATGCCACTCAGTGTTCCTGTGGAGAACCTCACTGCATACAACATTGTAGGAGGCAAACTAGCTAGCTAACACTTCTTTGCAATTCAGATAAAGTTAAAAAACCAAACAGAATTACTCCAGGTAACAAACCCATCAGCTACAACTATCGCTGTCATGACTTTGTAAAGTTAAGTGTGTGTCTGATCTCACTTGTCAAAGGCACTTAATCTCACCTGCTGTTTTTGTCATCGATACCTAAGTCAACTTGGAACTGAAGGAAAAGAAAATTGGTTTTACTTATAAGACCTAAGTTATTGCCTGCTCGTTGCATTGCAGAATGAAACGTCTAGTTCTAGAATTTTGAGTAATGCAGTACACTTTTAGTTGTAGTTGGAAATGGTCTAAATTTTTCAGTAACCTGGAAAATACTTTAGAGGAGATTGTATTTTTTCTATGGTGTTTTTATGGTTTTTTTTGTTTGTTTGTACTTGTGTTTGTTTCTTTTTTTTTTCAGAAAATACAAACTTTTCTCAGACAGGCTTGTAAGAAAGGTTTGTAAGGAGAGGAATTTTTTTCTGTATAAAATCACTAATTTGGAGAAGACAGGCAAGGTTTCAGGAACGCAAACCTCACTTAAATCTTGAAACAAAAGCAGTAAATATAAAGCTAGGTCAAGTTTGAGTTAATAGTTTAATAAATAACTTTGTAATCCAGAGAAAAGTTTGTTTATGGGAAAAAAATCTACCAAAAATCTGGTAACGTCGTGATGACTCCAAGATTTTCTGGTTTTGGTATCAGCTCCAGGAATTTGGATGGGGGGAGTGTTCTTTCTTTGAGGGTATCTTTAAGTTTTCTTTCTGTCTTCTATCGCATACTTTCAGTGGTGTGACTTCAGCTAGACAGTTTCCATAAGAAATATGATTCATTGGGTAATTTATGACATACTTCGGGATGTGCTTTGGACTTCTTTTCCTGTTTGGGAAGAGGGACAGGCTGGATGTGGAGATGTTTTGGAAGCCTTGGCTTTTGTTTCTGTGTCACGGTTTGGTTCTGTTTCACATCTTTCTATGTGAGGAAGGGTTTGTGCACTCTGGAGTTCATGCCCTCCCTCTTCTTATCGCTTCATATTAACCGGTCTCGTAAAAGATATCACCTCTCCACGCAAGACCTGCCTTTCCTGTATCCTTGGGCAGTTGCAGATACAGCAGTAACAGTGGGGATCTGTTGGATATGCTGTTCTTGTGAGCCACATCTGTATGTTTTCTTTCACAGAGTAGCTGGAATTTATTGTGGTGAGGAAATGACTGTGGGATAATGTACCTTCTCCTGATACTTTGTGAGATGCTTTCCTGCCCGTGTTAAGGATTCATGTGATAGCATTCTTCCATGGATATATATTACTTTAACATACTTTAACAGCTTTTAACATACTGACATGATAGTTTTAAAATCAATATAAAAAAACATAAAAATATCCATATGGGTTGGGAAACACGCCCTCATGAACTTTAGGGTGGGAGAGCCTGGGCTAGTGTTGCATCTCTTGTGTTGTAGCCCCAAGAGAAATGCTTTAGCAGCATAAAAATGATCACTCTTTTTTTTTTTTTCCTCTTTGGCTTCTGCTCCAGCTGAGTGTTCATGAGGTAGAGTTTGAGTGGCTGCTGCAGTGGGAAACATAGATTGGCTGTGGTTAAGATGCACACAAATGTTTAGTATAAATATTTAGCAACAGGCATAAACAGGAGTTAAATGGTGCAAATTGGGATTGCTGAGACAAAACTTACAGATGGCCATTTTCAAACAGTGACCTCTTATTTTTTTTTTAACCTACCATTTTTACAGGGCTTTCCTTTACTTCCACCTAAGATTTTTTTGTGCCCACAAAAGGCTGATTGCACCTACCTGTAGATGAGGAGAAAAACAGTAGGTGAGATACAGGGTCGTACTTCAGAGTGAGTCTCCTGCTGGCAGGTGAGAAGTGGAAGGGACAAATAACTGCTTTTAAAACCTTTCCATTATCTCTTCAGTTTAATTTTACCATTCAGACGAAAGAAGCAATAGTGATAGTTCAAACAGCTGCTTCACTTGGGTCTAGTTAAAGATGCTTGCAAAAACTTACTGCTGTGTCCAAGGCTCATTTGAAAATCTGTGCCTAGACAAACGTACAATATCCTTGTCCTTCGCAAGCTGTCAACTTTGCTAACATGCTTAAAAACAGTGTGGCAAGTTTTGTGTCAGAAATAATAATGAAAAGATACCTTCCTTGAATGTCAGAAATTACACAGATAGATTGGCTTCTGTATGTGAGCGTCCTTTGTTTTTATGTGATGGCTGCATAAGAAGCATTTCTCTATGAAGTCCTAGTCCAGCAGTATGCTTTTTATTCTCTAGAGTTAGCTGGATTTGCGTAGAATACGGGGACATCTAGGATTTCTTTAGGCCATATAAAGATGGGGAAATACCATAGAGTGGTTTGGGATGGAAGGGACCCTAAAGATCATCTAGTTCCAAACCTGCTGTTGTGTGCAGGGACACCTTTCACTAGACAAGATTGCCCAAAGCCCCATCCAACCACATCTTGAACATTTTCAGGGATGGGGCATCCACAGCTTCTCTGGGCAACCTGTGCCAAGGCCTCACTACCCTCACAATAAAAAATTTCTTCCCAGTATCTAATCTAAACCTGCTGTCAGTTTGAAGCCGTTCTCCCTTGCCCTATCACCACATGCCCTTGTAAAAAGCCCTTCTCTGGTTTTATTTTGGTCCTCCTTTAATTATTTAAAGGGAGGTTGAATTAGTTGAACACCTGTTTCCCACAGCTTTTAATGATGTTCTTCTTTTTAATGATCTTCTGGATGTTACGTGGAAGGTGAGGCCTAAAATGGTAACCTGAATACGGACACAGTTCTTAAACTTTTAGTCCATAAAGTTTAGGAAAATAAAAAAATAAAGAGAAGGGGGAAAAAAAACCAAACTGTGCAGTATTTGACAGGAAGCCAGTGTAACTCCCTTGAAACTGGAGTGGCATGCCTGAGTCAGTGAAGTATGAGCTAAGAATCTGGCAGAAGCCTTTTGCACAAAGGAAGGTTGAGAGAGTCTCTCAGGAAGCCTGTGTGCTGCTAAATGTGGCATGTTTGAACATGAGACTGACATCATTGTGAGTTCATAGTAGTGAAAGAACAAAGTATCAGCCACAAATTAGACTGACCTAATTTTTAAGTCACTTGTAGACGCTTAATGGCTCAGTATCTTGCTTGTGCAAGCTGTTTATTTCTATCCCAACCTCTGACTGCTTAGTTTAAACTACAAGTTAACCCTCTAAACTGTAAAAGAAATTGTTCTGGAAGGTGTGTGTGTGTTTGAATGGTGCTACAGACTTCCTTCCTTGGCTCTTTTTCCACTCTGACCTCAGTTTTCACTTAAAGGAAGTGATTAAGGACCACCCATCATATACCTTTATCCTTCAGGATCAGTTTTTGAGGTAAGAACCTCAGGATTGTGTACTAAAACCTAACTTGCTCCTGTTGGCTGATCACATGCAGACTGGAAGTCTGTCTGAAAATTATTAGAACACGTGCCAGTGGTATCAACAGGAATTTATGTAGAATGAATAAGTTATTATTAAACTTATGAGTATTATTTATTGATGTATCTATGATCATTGACTGATACTTCTTCCATTGCTGAATACTTAAGAAATACAAGGATCTTGCAGTTTGCAGATGATATACTATTTTCCAAGTATTTTAGTTGGCTCTGCATACCCTGAAGTTGATCCATTCTGTTGATGTATGACTTCAGTTATTGCAGAAATATATTGAACTTTTCTAGCTTGGGATTACTTTGACAGCAGTCAGTGCCTTTCTATTTGCTTTTTGAAGGACTGTTTCAAACTAAACACCTCTACAAATTCTGGAGAAATATAAGATCTTGTTTATAGATTTGTACAGAGCTGTGTGTACATGTAAATACACATCTAATGGGATAATGCCAATATATTTTAGGGGAGTATGTTTTGTGTCTCTTTGCAATTCAAAATTCTGGTAGAAGCCCAGAGAGGTTGCTACGAAACATTTCTTGTTGACCCTGGTATTTGACTAAGGTGCCTATCAGATAATAACACCATAATTTACTCCCTTGGTTTGGTATTGCACTTTTCTTCCCTTCAAAAAATTCTAAAAATCCTGCTCCCTTTTAATTCTTACACATTAGATAAAATGGTGGTCACGTTTTGTCAGTTGTTCTTAAGGGGGGTTGATGTATTTTGTGGTTATGTCACTCTTCTTCCCCTGCTTGAGGAAGGTGTACCAGAAGGGAACCTGCAAGAGAGCTGGAGAGATGTTTTACAAGGGCATGTAATGATAGGACAAGGGTGAATGGGTTCATATTGAAAGAGGGCAGGGTGAGATTAGGTATTAGGAAGAAATTCTTTACTGTGAGAGCGGTGAGACACTGGAATAGGTTGCCCAGAGAAGCTGTGGATGCCCCAAGTGTGCAAGGCCAGGTTGGACAGGGCTTGGAGCAGCCTGGTGTAGTGGAAGGTGTCCTTTTCAATTCAAGCCATTCTGTAATTCTGCTTCAGTGATAATGTTTATAGTGGTGGGGATCGTAAGTCATCCTCTGCTCTCCTTCTTCCATTGTGAAGATATATGTGGCTTCTCTTTTCAGCTATGTGGTTACTGTGTTAGAAATGTGGCTTTGGCACTGCTGTAGGTCTTGCATAACGTGATTCTAATTCACAAAAACACTCGAGATCCATTGAAAAAGACATACCAGAGCACGTTACCTGGATCATAGCTCAGTGAGTACCATGACTTGCTTTTGTTCCCAGTTGAAGCCCTATTGTTACTATCTTGTCAATATTTGAAAGCAATTTTAATAAGCAGGCCATCAATAATTACCTTTGTGAGTACAAATTAGGTATGAAAATATGTTCTGTTCCCATACAGTGAGCTGTTGGTAGCCTTCCACCCTGGTGAGAGTTTTCAGTCCCAATCATCTGGATCTAGGAGTTTGTTGATTTATTTTCTGTACTGCATCTGCAATTCAGCACTCACTCTATATCATAGATTGAACCCCCTACTCTGAACAGCCCAGAATGGGAGAGTTCTTAGCAGGATTACTGCAACTGTTTAATTTCTGGGAACACAGACTTGTTTTAATCCACCGTGTTAATTGGGAGCCATTGCTGTACAGCATATACCTCCATGTTTCCTTCTCTGCTCCCACTTCGAGGTAGTTGGGCTGGCTGTATTGTGTTTGTGGACTCACTGTTTTCCACCATCTATTCTGTTTCCTTGCCATGTAGATGTCATTTAAGGAAAAACCCAATTAAAATTAATGGCTTTACTGAGTAGGACTGAGCTTACGTATGTGTAATGTCAATGTTTTATTTGCCCCAGCATTCCTTCTGAAGATGCTTCTGCATGCTTTTATCACTACGTAACATACACTGGTGACAATATTAATTTTGTTTAGAGCATGCAGAGGGCTTTTCAAATGAGTTTGACAACAGATTTAACTAACACTTATTAGTTTGGGGTTTTTTTTTTCCAACTTCTAGATGTGTATCTGTACAGCTGACAGGACATGCACGCAGCGCAGTGCAGCACTGTATTTTCAAACACAAGCAGGAAGAAACAAAGTATTAATGTTGACAGTTTGGGAAAAAAAAAAAAAGAAAAAAATTCCTTCCAAACTTTCTCATGCCCTGATGTGAAGGGGTTGAACGTGCATGTTGCCTTCCGGGAGAACTGGTGTCATTTCCTCAAATGGGTGAAAGACCAGAATATTTTAACCCATGTCATACTGTACCATGGAACAGTTTACAAAACCTCTGTTCTTAAAGGAGATTGACTCAACTGTAGTTTAATTTAAGGGCAGTCAGTAAAAAGTCTGCTGCAAGAAATTCATCCCTGCCCTGCCCAGAAGCTATTCTGTATTTACTTCCCTGATAAAATTACCATCCTTATCCTCTGCTTTTAGTCCACTCTGATCCTCGTTCAAAGGCTTCAGATCCATCTTCTGATTTCGTCATACACTGACCCTGAAGCAGATCAGGGTTTCTTTTATATCATTTTTGTCTCCTTATTTGCAGGGCCATATTATTTGAATGTCTCCCCCTTAAAATCTCCCATTAGGCAAAAGGCCTTATACTTAGAGACTAACCGTTATCTGAAGGCTGTGAGGTCTCATTTCTTTCATGGTAAGCCTTTCAAAGAAGTAGCGTGGACTTGTTATAACAGCTGTGCTTGATGTTTATTTAGTGGCTACTCTTCAGAGCACTCCTCTTTTTAATCTGTTTCTCAGCAAAAGGATGACCATGTAAAATACAGAGGTCGCTGTTTGTATTGTCTGCAGAGCTGCAGAACAGGCAGTTGTTTCGGAATGTGCAGACTGTGTAGTAGGTGGGAACCTTGGTGTCGTGAAAGGTGCTGCTGTAGAGCACCCTTGTTACACAAAGAGTAAAGATAGGCTGGAATTTCAACAGCTCGAGGATTTATGAATTAGTTCCACACTTTAAGGTTTTCCCTTTTTATTTTGTGTCTTGG
Organism: Lophotriccus pileatus; assembly: GCA_035583135.1. Classification (NCBI taxonomy): domain Eukaryota; kingdom Metazoa; phylum Chordata; class Aves; order Passeriformes; family Tyrannidae; genus Lophotriccus; species Lophotriccus pileatus. The sequence goes on from JAWWES010000041.1 coordinate 64,309,438, forward strand.
AAAGTTACAGTATAGTTGCTGTTAGAGTGGCAGGTGTGGCCAACTGGTCACAATTACATGATGAATCTTTATCATTTGGTGTACAAGACCAAAGTGGCACATGTGGCGTGTGTTGTGAGGATAAGCCACTGTCCTTCAGCTTCAGTTTGGTTTGTGAATTCATATGTTAAGTGCTGTGGGTTTGGATTGAGTCTCTTCAGACTTGGATTACATAGATAAATGAAATAACATTCTAACTATTTGTAAACTTCATGAATTTTATGCTAGATACATCAGATAAGATTAGATTTTTAGGAAAGGGAAGCATTAAACTTTTAGGAAAGAAGAGTTAGGCAAGTGCTGAGATCCTTAGAAGGATGCTGTCATGCTTGACTGTTCAGTCTCTCCCTGGCTTCCAGCTTGCCTGATGCACCCCACTCTGTAGCTTTGGGAGGAACACTCCGTGGGACCCGACTGGTTGGGTTTGTTTAGCTGCAGTTTAGGGAAGGCCCTGAGCAACGGAGGAGAAAAAAGGCTGCCATTTCTAATTCTGGGAAAATAGAAAAAGGTATTTAAATAAGGCCTGGAGGACTTATTTGCCAGAAGTATAAAGGTGAGTTTATGTGCTTTTGTAATTCACCCTAATGGAAAGGATGAATATTTCTTTTTCTAAAGTTAGGAGAAAAGTCCTGGCCTCTTAATGATGAAAGACTTTTTAAAAAAGTTTCCCTTAAGCACAAATAGCTGAATTTTCCACTTTAAACTTGGGTGGCTCATTCATATTTCACTTAATGGTAATATGGTATCCTCTCTCTCCTTTACCCTCCTTACCACCAAGGCTAAAAATGTGGGGGAAGGGGGGGAATGGAATATAAGATGTTTCTGAAAATTACAGGAAATGTCTGTTCCTTAAATAGCTTTGCCAGGGAATTTCCAAATGTGCTTAATGCTTATGGCTGAACTTGCAGCAGCTCAGTCTTCAGTCATGAGTGGATCCTGTTCTTAAAATGTGACACCTCCTTCCAGTAAACTATGTTGAAATTAAGTATATGCTTTGTTTCTCATCTGCTCTTCAGCAGAAATAATTGTACCCAGTGGTGAAATGAGGGCTCTTGGGGGGCAGATTTAAACACTTGGTTGACTTCTATTTATTAAAGTGTGAAAACAGGATATAGATTCCTGAGATGGCAGCTAGTTTATCTGTGAGGACTTTGGAGAGGCCTGGATGGCACAGAAAGGCAAGTACTAGTGAATATGAAGACTATCTGGCAGTTTTCAGAGGGACTTCAGGAACTGCACATGAAGAACTAAGGAACAAAAAGGGAATTGCTTTTTTGTCTCAATAGCTTGTTTCCTTGGACTGTCACAGATCATAGGGTCTTGTCTCTAGGCAGAGCCTAATCCGTGTTAAGCATTGGTTTACTTCTAGTTTCTGAGGTGAGATTAGAAAAGGGGATAGCAACAAATATGGTGAGTAGGATGAGCTTTCTCTTCCTACTTCGGCAAGGCTTTTGCCACTGGATTACAGGAAGGAGCAAAGGAAGTCTGCAGAGACTCTTCTTGGGCAGTAAAGGACCTGGCAAAATGTTCAACTGATCTCATCTACCTCTCTGCCCTGCTGCTCTCACATACTTATGCCTATGTGCTAATGATGGGCAAGTGAGAGGATCTCCAGCCTGGGTCCCTTCAGGGAAAACAATGTGCATCCCAGCCAAGATATTAGTCGCGGTGAGCAAAGTGTGTTCTGGGTAGCACACTCCATATCTGTCTGAAGGGCTCTCACCCCGTGTTCTGTTGCTGGCATTTGCATGGTTTCTAGAGCAGTTGTTATCTTGTAATAAGGATTTATTATTATTATTATTATTATTATTATTATTATTATTATTATTATTATTATTTCCCTATGCTTAGGTATTTCCCTTTGCTGGCCTTTGTATGTGGACCACCTTCTTCCTGTTCAGCCCTTACAGATTTTGACTTAAATGTGAGTAATTGCTGCTGACATAAAATAATAATAAATTCATATAAAAGCACTCCAGAATTTTCAGTTGCTTTGACATGGAAGTCATAGAGGGATAATCATCTTTTTAAAGCCAACTGACAGTTTTCCTTGTTGCCTGACGTCCCAGGCAATAGGAAACTAAAAGTATAATGTATTATAGTGTAGGTTTGAAATGGATTATAAAAGCCTTCTTTCTGGTTGCCACAGAACTATATGCTGTGGATCTGCAGTGAAAAAGTATTTTGAAATGGAAAGAACTTCTCACTTGTATAGGTGGAGAAGGGAGTCCCCAGATTAAATCTCTGAGTCTCTTTTCAGTAGAGTGGTATAATATCAACAGCATGTTCTAGTGCTTCCCATCTATCAGCCAGGTTTCCCTGCTGTAATACTTAACAAATATTTATTGTTTCATCATGAATGTCAAAGAGGTTGGCTCCTTGGTAAATGCAAGTGATGATAACCTGGTTTATTGCTTGGAGTTGGTGACGGTGTATGGATGATATTTGCGAGCATGTTGCATGTATTTGAGGGCTGTGTTGAGTAGGTCAGGAAAATGTGGTGTTTTGGTGTGCTTTTTGGCTTTATTTTGAAGTTATGTAGTAGTATATTATTTCAAATATGACTATTCTTATGAAAGGAATAACCTAAATGGAAGATCCATTTATCTTGCTTAGTCCAGCTGTCTGGTGGTAAAAACATCGCTGAGCAGTGGGTATAGAAGTAGAGCAAGCTTAAAAATCTAACCTTGAGGTTTTTTATGCAGCTTATTCAGGGGAAGGTGATTCCTTTCTGACTCTCTCTCTCCATGTCTCAGTTTTCAGACTGCTTGAAGTGGGGTGACTTTCTTTTTAGAACTAGTAATCAAAACTGAGAAATTAGTCAAGCAGGATGAAGGACAACAGAGTACTGAACAGAAAATTCACCTTAATCTATTTTTTTCCAGTGGATTGTACTTGCCTTTCTCATGAATGTATGATGTGTAATCTAAAATGCATGTGGCTGCTATTTCTACAAGGAAGGGAAAATAAGCACTATGCGTTTTGACTGCTTGTATAGATCCAAAGTACAGATGTGTTAAGAGAAGAGGGAGCAGTCACAGATAAGAAAAAGAAAAAAGCAGGGTGAAATTCTTTGAACTGCTTTTCTTTTATGAACACAGTACACTTGACAGTAAAAAAAAATTAAATCTATATGTTTCTGTTTGAGTCTTGCTACTATCCAGTCTTGTACCAAAGGAGAGCCAGCACCAGTACCAAGTGTTCAGGAGGGTGGTGGAAAGTGTCTGTGCTTCAGCCTCCCAGCCAGGAAGCATGAGTAAATTGTGTGCTTAATGAGATGATGACACTTGCTCAAATCATCCGAAAAGCCAAAAGACCCCTTCATTGCCCTCAACATGAGCCCTTGTTAAGAGCTCTTTTAATTCACAGGCAGTTGTTATCTCGCTCCTGTGTGCTCTGCACAGTGGCAGATGGAGGCTGCTTGTAGACTTCTTGTAACTTCACTTAGATTTATTTTTTTTTTTCCCAGACTTTACACTTTATTATGCAGTTGTTGATCTCTGGAATTTATTGGCCTGCTGAATTCAGAAGAATAGCCATTCCTCCCTTTCACTTAAAAATCTTATTTCCTTGTGCTCCATAGACACTCTGTATTTCTTGCTGCTGATGACTGGCATCTGGAGCAAGGACTGGACCTCTCTCAATTGTCACTTAGTCTCCAGTAGCATAGGGTACAATTATATGTCCAGAACAGCATTTATTTCAATCTTTTTGAGGCTGGTGAGGGAATGCTGTGCCTGTCATAGGTGCTGGGGGGTAAAAAGCTTCTTGCAGGAGCAGGAATTCAGCCTGTGATCCCTAGATCTGGAGTTCCTCTGTAACGCAGAGTTTGTGTAGGCCAGTTTGTCGAGTATCACGTGTGGCTGTGGTCATAGGGAGAGTGCTGATGGTGTTGGTGCCAGCTATTGAACCACTGGCAGCTCCCAGTTCAGTAACACTGATGCCAAATATTCCTTTGAAAACTGCTGATGTGCCAGCAGTAGTGCATCCTCTGCAGTTTAACGTGTCCTACATCTGTGTTTTGATTCAGCTTTTTGCTGTTGTTTTTTTTTTTTTTTATGCTGATGCCCATCCTAAGAAATAAGAAAGGGACTGTAGAAAAGGATAGTGTTTTTCTCATTTACATGTGTTTGCCTGTATAAAGTAGAAAAATACACTGTTTAAAAAAGCCCCAACTCCTTCAGGTGTCTCAGCTCAGCTCGTAAAACACTGAAGATCCTGCCCATCAGGACTTTCTAATGTTCAGATGCTGTAAAGTCATTTTGTTGGTATTTTGCCATGCAGCAATGATGGGAGCATTGCTGTAGGCACCTGGCAAACCAGGCATAAGTGACATTGCTGGGCAGGTATGACACCAAGGTTCAACTTCAAGGTTAGCTTCTTATGTGAGGTAGAAGTATTTCAGAGATTGTAAAAAAGCTTCTAGAAGCTCTTTGCTAGTTCCTTAACTGAGGTAGAATTAGAGACTCTCATTCTGAGAGTTTTTTAAATGAATTCTTACTGTATCTGCCTCTCATCCCTGGAGGTATTTAAAAGATGTGTGGATGTTGAGTTTAGGGACGTGGTTTAGTGGTGCACTTGGCAATGTTAGTTTAACAGGGGGACTCAATCTTAGAAACCTGTGATTCTGTGTAAGCCCAAACCTGAGATAACTCAAACAAGTATCGTGATTAAAGGAATTGCTTGGAGTCAGAGTAGTAGCAGTGGAAATCAGGAGTGCATACAAAATGTGAGTTAAAAATGAAACACAAAACACAAGTGCCATGTTTCCAATTATGTGGTTGCTTACTTCACTCCATCTGAGCCACTTGGGATAGGGACAAGAATCCCTGAGGCAAGAGAGATCCTGTAGTAATGTGGCAGCATTACACATACACATTAGAAATCCACTGTTGCTGGTGTGGAAAACAGTAGGGGTTTTGGTGGGTTGGTTCTTTAAGCAGCATGGAGAAACCATAAAGATACCAGGCAAGTGTGGAACAGATCTTTTTAGTTTTACAGTGAGTTAAATGTGGTAAACAAGCAGTGCCACATGTTGCAGCCCCTCTGCAAGGAGGAAGCAGCCATGCAGTGTTATCTGTGTGCACGTGAGTGACTTGGTGTGGTGTTCTCATGGTTTGATTATGGATCACTTTTCCATAGTCCTGATTTCAGCGTAGAACACCCTGTGGCTAGGGTGGTTCCCTGGCTTGAAGATCAGCAACATAATGGCCTACTTAGGGCAATGTGTTGTTATGTGACATCATTTGATGAGACACTGTGGTGTCAATCATACCTCTGAGATGTAAGTCCCTTACATCTCTGCGCAGCAGAAAGACCACAGTCAAGAAATTGAATTATATCTTTTTACAAACACATTAGAAATTTAACAGATGTTTCAACACCTCATAGCATCTAAATGGTTAGAGCAGTCAACAGGAAGGGGAGGAGAGCTCAAGTATTTAGCTAAAGCAGGGGACTGCCAGTTTCTCTTGTATAGGTATGTCCCAAGGAAGAATCCCAAACTCCGATAACTCCAGAAATGGAGAGAATTAAAAGAAAAACCCGCACTTGACAAAAATGTTGTTTCTCCCCTGCCCAGTGGAGATATTCCTGTCAAAATAGGATTTCAATTGCAATAACTTGAGGTGACATTGTTAAGTTTATTGTTTTCAAGCCATGCTTTCAAGGTACTTATTGCATTAAGGTAATATGGTTATTTAAAAAGATTCTTTACTGGTAGCCCACTTACCTTATGTTCCTACATGCTCTTTACCCAGTCACCATATATGACTGGTTTGAGTTCTTTTCAAGGGTCTTCTGAAACAAACTTCTGTTGTATGAAAGTGAAGGCTGAGACAGCAAGCAGTAAGCATTTAGAAGATAAGTATACCCAAACTGAAAGTTGCAAATTAAAGATTAAGTATTTTTTTAACAGCATGTGTTTTAGAGTTCTGTAGTTTCTCAGCTGCTTTATTTTCCTGTTATTACTTGGACTTTAAGTCAGCAATTTATCCATCAAAACAGACTGTCTAGTTCATGAACAAACTGTCTAGCTTACAAAGGAGCTAGAGCCAATTACCACTAGAGCCAGTGGAAAAGTTTTCATTGAGTTCAGTGGGTTTGGTTGGCAACCTTTGATATGATTAAAAGAGAATCAAAACTTGTGACAGGACATGTTAAAGAGGAATTTTTAAAAATGCAGAGTACTGTTTTCCTTCTGAAAAAAGAATGGACACCACTATCAAGTTTCTTTTGTTTTCCCCTTGCAAAATGGCATAGTCTTTTGACACCTTCCTGAGGCCAGTATATAATGACTGCTCTTTGAAGGGGAGCACACTTGCCAACCAGGTTGCAAAGATAGGGGGTTCATTTAGTACATTTAATTAAGGCTTGGTAAAGGGGTTTTTTCTTCCAATTTTTTTCGTAGTTGAGAGCAATATGCATTTCACACACACATATGTGCTATGTGAAGGAAGCACAGTGTGCTTCCTTTTATCTGGACAAGCTTAAAAGCACTGTTTCAATAGCACTAGAGTCAGAACAAATGGAAAATCACACGTTGTCAGCCTCATGTCTGTTTATGTGAAACCCGGTGTTTTTCTTGTGTTGCCACATGAAACTCACGAAATAGCTTTCAGTTTCCTTTTTTGTGTGTTGTTAAAGCGGAGTTTGTATTTTTTTTCAGAATTTAATTGGCTTAAGATTTTGTATATGTAGATTTGAGTAATATATCTAATGAGTAAAACATCTCTTGACATGGGATTCCCCATTGCCGAGCACAACTGGTCTGTTGGTGTAACAGGACTCTTAATAATCTACCTGTAAGTCAGTTTGAGTTCATTACTTCTCTTGCAATTAAGATAAACAATGAACATTTCAAATGGAAACAGCAAGTTAACACTATAAGTGAATTGTAAGTTAAAATCTAGCCTAAATCCCTTATGGATGAAGCCCCATGGTGGCTCCTTTCTGAGGAGTGTTCCTACAAGGACTTGTTCCCTCGGAGTGTATTTTGTGAGACCTCTGTACCATGTCTGGTGTTAAATTCCAATAAAACACTGTGTCCTGATGTAGCATCTTGTTCTTCTGGTTTCTCCACAAGAGTGCTCTTAAGAGAGGTGGATGTAAGTTTGGTCCTTTCTTTTGTACAGTTTCAGTTCCCCAACTTGCAGCGCTGGTTTGTAAAATACTTTCCAAGGCATTAAACTTTAAAAACGTTTAGTGTTTAAAATGTTTAAATAACTAATTTTACAACTTCTTACTAAGTGGTGAAGTGCCAATGCATTCAAACAGTTTTGCTGTTGAAAGGAATACCATGATTTAGGGCAGTATCTCTTAATTATGTTCTAACAGTCTTGTGAAGAAGCAGAGCTAGTGGCAACAAAAGTCTGCAATTAAGGCAGGGTATGTTGCCTGAAATACAAGATAATTGTCCAGGCAAGATTATTGGAATAGATTCAGAGACTGCAGTTGCCAGTTCTCTCTCTAGGTGAGGAGAAGTCCTCAGGAATGTATTTATTATATGGTATGGCCCACTGTGTAGTTAACTTCAGAGCTGAACGTTTGTCTTTTTCCATCTTCCCCTTCTTACAGGCTTTTAGTCTGGTGCGAAGCCGATGGGTGGGAGCAAAAGTAAAGAATGATGATGTGCTGCAGCAGCAGGCAGAAAGCATCTTTTGTCTGAACTGTGAAGTGGCTGCTCCATAGTCATGTCCTGATGAATCAGAGGTGAGGGGCTGCTCTGTGGAACGCGCCCTTTGTAACGGCACGTCAGCTGGAAGCAGGAGAAGACGTTCAGTGGAAGAGCTCCTTCCGAGAATGGATTTAACTTTCCCTTTGCCACTCGCCACCAGCATGACCTCATGCCTCTCTAGCACAATGGTGCGGCTAAGCCTTTGAGTACACAGCTCTTACATCACCGCAGCAAACCGGAGGAGGGAGGTGGTGACAGAGGCCTGGTTGTTGTCATGGCCGATGAGATGATCAGGACTCGGCTCATTGCCGCCGAGAAGCTGGTGGCTTTGCTGGAGAGCGGGACGGAAAAGCTGCTGCTGATCGATAGCCGGCCCTTTGTGGAATACAACACCTCCCACGTCTTGGATGCCATCAACATCAACTGTTCCAAGCTTATGAAGCGGAGGCTGCAGCAGGACAAGGTTTTGATTACAGAGCTCATTCAGCATTCAGCAAAACACAAGGTAGGGGTCATTTTCCTCTTATTCCTTGTATTTGTTTAAAGGAGTGGCTGGAAAGCATCTTGTAATAATTTTTCCTCAGGTATTTCATAAAAAAACAACCAACCAACCAAAAGACCCACAAAACCCCCAAAAACGAAGGAGAGTAAGGGACTGAGTTTAGCTGAGATCCTACCTAACCAAAGAGGGCATTGGTTACTACTACATTTATTGTTGGGATTCTTTGTAGCCTGCTCTTCTCTAAATGGCACAGTAAGGGGGAGGGATTTAGAAATTACTCAGAAAGAATGTTCTCAGGGTTCTTACACGTCTTGTAAAGCACAGTCCCTCAAATTAATGTAATTAGGGCAGAAAAGATTCTCCTCCTGAACTTTGAAGGATTCTGTGGGATCTGTGGTGGTGGGGTTTGCTTAGCAAGCAATCATATGGCTTGCAGAGAAACTGCATCTCTGTTAATCCTGGCTCCTACTTGCTGTTAAAAATGCTTTTCATGGGAGCAGTTGGATGGGGTTTAGTGGTTTGATTTGTTTTTCTGTTTATTTGTGTGGGGGGGGGGGGGGGGGGG
>JAWWES010000041.1:64318318-64329958 GCA_035583135.1 Lophotriccus pileatus
GTGTTTTTGTCCAAATAGTGTTATCAGTGAAAAGAAAATAGCTAAACTGTTTCAAATTAGTGCATGGTGGGGGGGGATTTGTTTTTTTTTTTTTCTTACCCATTGGTACTTGTTTCATGTGCTTTGGATAAAAATTGTGCTTTGGATACAAAAATAATCTGCTGCGTTCTTGCTTTTACATGTTAAACATGAAGATGATGACCATGTTGGTTTTGTTTTGTTTTTTTTTTTTTATACATAAAGTTGTACAGGAAACCAAAATGTGTGTGGCTTAGAGGCAGTTTAAGGTCTCTTTACTGTTTATGTACAAAACCTCCAAAAGCAGAAACTGAGGTAGGGCCTTCTAAAAAACTTTTAAACAAATCAACCAACCTAGCTAAAGGTAGAGCATTTCCAGAGTGACATAAAATTAGCTAATGATAGAAATTTGTGGAGTGTGCTTCAACTTGCAGCAGATAATCAATTTACAAACCCTCCAAGGAACTGGATCTAATAGGCATATGAAGTACAAAATAAAACTGGTTCATGTACAGCTGCATAGGAAATCTATATATCTGAACTACTGTATAGCAAATACAGGGGAACCCTGATGGAGGTGAAAATGTGGTGCTTTTAATCATATTCCTCCCTTTTCACCCTGAGTTACTTGTGTTTCAGATTGAAATTGACTGCAAGCAGGAAGTGGTGGTGTACGACCAAAGCTCTAAAGATGTGACCTCTCTCTCGTCCGACTGCTTTCTTACTGTGCTCCTGGGCAAACTGGAAAAGAATTTCAGCTCTGTCTATCTGCTTTCAGGTAAGATGTACCAAAAGAAACCTCTGAAACACGTGTGTAAGGAGAAGAAAGAAAAAGCTGTCGGTATAGCAGATGTGTACAGTTTTGTAAGTGCTGATATAAACCTCAGTTATAGCACAGACTTTTCTGTGGTTCTTTATGCATGTGGTGACACTCATAATACATACAGTGCTTAGAAATGGCATCTTACAGGGGATATATTACACCATTAGTATGTGTAATTGGGAATGGATCAATGCAGGGGTTTTTAGATGCATGTGTCTGCTACTTTAGGGTCAAAAAATAGGAAAAGAAATGTGCTTCCGTCTTTTTTTTAAGTATTGTACATGCTAGGAAGAAAACCTCTTCCTTACTGAATTGGTACTACAATAAGAACAAGGGAAAAGATCTCCCAGAGTTATGGAGATTAGTTTGTGTGACTTTTTAAACTTCCAACTCCTGAAGTGGTAGCACTTTATAATTCAGCTCCTTATAATACTGGATTTGTTGGTCTTAACATGTGCTTGTGTCATTGTTTCTATCATGGAACAGTAGACCCAGTGTTCACAAGAAGGAATAAGGGGGGGCATGAGGTAGATCCAAAGCTGAAAGAAGAGGGAATGATGAGTACAAGTAGGAAATCCATTGCAGTGACTTGATCAGTGATCTAATGAAGTGTGCACCTCGTCTCTGAGAAATGCTAAAACTACAGTCAGGGACTGAATAATTACGAGAGAAAGGGAAATAACTCCAGAGAGATGCTTCCTCTTAGCAAGACAGTTTCACTGCAGTTTATAGTTATCACTTGAGATGAAAGTGATAGGGAAGAGCTTGTGGTACTGAGAGAACTTTTCCCAGTTGTTTTTAAAGAAGTGATTACAGAGAAAATGAATAATTTCTGCCCTTGGACAGGTGTGTTTGGTACTCATGAGAGGCTGTGCTTACAGTAAACTAAGTAGGGGTTTGCACTGGCTAGGTTTGGTGCTTCTGCTTTATTTATTGAATAGGTAAGTATTACATCTGTGGGTGGTGGGCTACAGCATTAAATTAAATAACTCTTCTTTCATGTGAGCCACCAAATAATTGTGTGGTGTCTAGGCACAGTAAGTGCGTAATGTGAGAGTGCTGAATTAAGTGCTTAATACTCCCTTAAATTGAAAACTGTTATTTAAAAAATAAATCCAGCCTAGAAGCAGTTCATCTCTTAAGAAATCCTTTTGTTTTTCGAATACACAACTCTTCTCATTTGTGCTGAGGGTTTTTTTAATAATCAGAAGCAAATTACAGCTCTGTGCCGCAATCAGACTGCTCACAACTTAATTTCCATGATAGAAAGAGAAACAGCTGGACTCCCTGAAGGAAGTGCTCGTTGTGTCTTCACTCTCAGACTTGCTCGTGGCTCTTGTAGGAATGGACAGGACCAGGAAAGGAGTGTTCTCCACCTCCCCAGTGCATAGTCTGGGCAAACACCAGTTGCATGTATCATAATGATACTATGAGAGATTGGTTTGATGTCATTACCAGCACATGGTAGTTGTCTGTTCAAGATGAAAATGCTTCTTAAACCAGAAGCAAGACAGTAGTGCACATTAGCTGAGGTGAACTTAGCCACATATAGCTGGTAAGGATTAGTTTGATTCTTAGAGAGAAAAATATGTATCAAAATGTATCAAAATCTTCCTTATAAAAAGCAGGATTTGTGTTTAAGCACGTCAAATGATTTTCTCTTGGCAAAGATTAGTTTGACAATTTCATCTTGTATTTGTTTAGATAGCTACAATGGGGCTATTTTTGAAGGCAGAAACAACTACTGGCTTTAAAACCAGGGGTAGAGGAGTATAAGAGCAAAAGGGAAATGTAAGGAAGTTATTTACTACTGATCTATTACAGGTAAGTGCTTATTTCAGGTGCTTATTTTTTCCATCAATTAAAAATCCAGCTACTTGAGACATGAAATACAAGAAACCTTTTGGGATGTGGGGTGAAGGAGAATGAGCTAGATTCAGTCCTTTGGAAAGTTCATTAGTTTATTGATATATGGCTCTAGGAAACTAGATAAAATATGTTGTCTCAGCAAGTTGATGATGAACTCACATAAATGTTTATGGCCCATAATGAGAGTAGAGGTCAGTGCACCACGTAAAAAGAAAAACCTTTGGACTTGAGTTTTCCCTATGCCACTAAATCTGGTTTATTTAAAATGGTGACCTTAAATAAACATTTTGGGTAGGAAAATATTTTTTTGTTGGGATAGAATAAGAAGCAATTAAGAAATATCTGAAATTCCTGCATCTGTCCTTCTTGCCACCCCCATTACTGAGCAGTCGGTGAGGTGTTTTTTTATTTAGGTTGTGCATAAAGGTATGTTCTACCCTGGAGATTGTTTTTTCATTGAAGTGAATGTTGTAGAGACCTCAAAGGAACCCTGACCAATTAGTTTAAGCTGTTGGTAGAACCTCATAAAAATATTTATAATCTGGTGAGGAATGTTTTCAGGGATGTAAATATCCGTTTTGGTTCTTAATTTTAACAATATGCAAAATACTGAAATGTGGGTACTGAAGGCTCAATCCCACGCCCATCATGGCATCTACTCATGTGAGTTAAATAAGATTTAAACACGGGGATGTCACTTGATTCCTTCTCTTTCCATATGTTAAGAATTGGATTTACTTGCCTGGAGGCCTTTTCTTAGCTAATAGTGTTTTTATGGTGTTCCTGCTTGTTCTGCAGAAACAGTTGAGAGACTGATTCTTGCTTGAATGATCATTATAAAGGCAGTAAACATCAAGAGTCGAGAGTCTTGCTTAAATTCTATTCCACTATGTAAGTGGAAATCATTCACATTCTACTTTCCTTAAAAACTTGCTCTTTCCTACTTTTAATCTGGCTTAGTCCTTACTCATGCAAGCACAGATGTCTTCATGATGGTTACCTTTAAAATGTTGCTGGTGAACAAGATAAAACACAACTTTTTATTTTGTGTTGATTTTTTTAATTTTTTTTTTTTTTGTACAGAAGGTTTTCTGAAAAAAAAAAAAAAAAACCAAACAGAAATGCCTACTTTTCTGAATTTACAAACTGTCATTAAAAATTGTGATAGCCTAACACTGAAACATTGTACTGGCTCTGAGCTGAAACCAAAGGCAAAAATTATTGTACTCAGGTGGATGTAGAGAAATGGTAAATATCCAGGAAGGACTAGCTAAACTTCAGAGTACTGTAATGCAGGATCATAGAAACAGTTTTACTGAATTCTCTAAGAATTTTTCAGTGCTGCAAGACCAGGGTGTATTTTGCCAGTGAACAGTGAAGGACTTATTTTTCTGTCAGTCACTAAATTGCCACTTAGTGGTACTGGGCACTGTGGTACCTCTGAGAACAACTAATATAGAAAACTTAGGCAGTGTACCAGATTATAAAGTGTTTGGGCAGAAGGGCAGTTAAAGATACTTGGGAGCCTTTTGTGAGCTTCTAAAATTGCCTTTACAGTTTTACCCCCCTCTCTTCTCTAGTGCCTGTACACTGAGGTGTAGATTTGTATGTGACTGAATTCTATTGGAGACGTGCCTGGATCCACCTGATCTAGAGGGAATTAGGGCTGTGTGTACTTCTATCTCTCTGTAGAAAATTTGCTTCATAGTTGGAGATGGAGCTGCTATCCTTCAGTTAGAAGACAGCTATCTTGAAAAGGGGTCTGTGAAATTCTGCATGCTGCTTACTACACAGATTATCTGAATAATCCAGAGAATTACCAGTAGAGAATTAGAGATTTTCTAGGTGTCCAGGATGAACTTTCAGGACCCTTGAGCCAGGGAGCTGTATGCCTCTCTCTCAAAACCATGGTTGGACTGTCAGTCCTCTGTCACCATGTGAATCGAGGCCCAAGTAGGGAATTGCCCACTAACCTCTTCCTACCTTTCTGCCCATGAAAAGTATCAACCATAATGTGATTCAGTGGATTCTCCTTTCACGAGATCTCACTGATGATAAACTCCTGCAGAGCACAAAGCTACTTTAATAAGGAGAAATAATAATTACTACTTTTCTATTCAGTGGCAGATGATGGTGACATATGCAGTGGGCAGTCAGTGATGTCCTAAACAGAATGAGCATGTAAAGAAAGAGCAAACAGAATGAGTTCAGTGAGCCTGGACATAGATCCTGGAAACAAAATAGTGAGTTATTACCTGGGGACTATGGCAAAAGGTATGCTCTTGCTGAAACTTCTCAAATCATTGTTTCATCCTTACCTGTCCCTTCCCTTGCCTAACAGAGAGTGTGTACAAAACAAAAGACTTGCATGAAGGATACAAGGAGATGGAAGCAAGTCAGGAACTCTCTTGCAGTCATCTTTATCCTGGGGTCTTTTTTAGAAATATTTGAAATTGGAAGCCCATTTAAAGAAATTTAAATATAAAAATGCTGGTACCTCTAGGGTACATTTACCATTGTGCTGTCTCTACTTGCCTGAAGGAAAGCTGAATAAGAAAAGCCAAGTGCTGTCTCCCTGCTTTGTCCCAGAAAAAAACCATTCCCTTGTGGTAAAGGAACAGGAAATGTTAGGAATATTCTCTTGTAGGTAGATCTGCTCATTTCTATGTCCTGAAGTGACCAGGGCTGCAAGGCTGAGCTTCATTCCCAACTTCTGCGGTGCCATACATCAGTTGAGAGGGTGCCATGTGGTTCAGTGTGGACTGAAAGACAGCATGAGCTTTTTGTTCTGTCTGACACATTCCTGGCTTACATCCTGACACCTTTTAACATTTGGATTTGGAGCTTAATAACTTTTGGTTCTGACTGACTGAAGTTCTGAGTGTTCCCTACATGTAAGGCTTTGCAGAGTACCCCAAGGAGAAGAGCACACCTTCAGATGGTGATCATCCATTAAAATAATGAGGTCATCTGTAAACTGAAATAAATATAACAAGAGTGAGCTGTTGAATGTCCTGCCAATGTTTAGAGGAGGAGAGGTAGTCGCACAACGATGCCAGCTTTCCTGATGTTCTGACTGGTTGATTCCATTAGGACAAATCTCTATGGAAAGAGGTCAAAATCTTGCTGAAGGAACGCACTATTCCCCAGGTGGTCCCCTAACCTATGGAATACAGCCACTGTCGGTGGGGAAGAGTGGAGAGAGATTAGCCCTGAATCACCCTCTTCAAAAGTCTCCCTCTCAATCAATTTTTAATGAGAGCATAGAAAAACTAGTATCCTTGGCTGCAGCCAGTCCTTTGAGAATATCCTCCCACCCTGTGTACTTAAAATGCAGTTTTCAGTGTTCATTTACTGCCATGATTGTTTTAAGCACTTGAAGAATGGGAGTAGGGTTTATTACTTTCATATGTGTATCCACTTGCTGTCTTTTTGAGAGAGAGAGAGAGCAAGGTTTGACTAGAGTAGAGCTCTCATAACATTTCTCAAGCCCAAGAATAACTTGTTAAGTTTGCTTTTGTTTTGGATACCTCTGGATGCTTGTGAAACATAATTGACTGAAATTGTGGTGCAGGGTTGTTTTGTTGGTTTGGTTTTTTTATTTTATTTTTTTCTTTAAAGGCAGAAAGGGCAAGTGTGGGTGTCCAATATGCTCTTTTTACTTGCAGTGCCACTTGGCATGTGCCACTTGGGTGGGAGGGGAAGCTTAACCCCATTTTCACACATTCCTCCTCCCCCACCGTATTTGCTTAACCTGCCTGTTAACCTTGTCCTACCGAAGGCAGAAACCCTCCACAAGGCAAAGCACTTCCCTTGCTACTGTGCTTGTAAAACACCTGGCACGACAGGGCCACTTTCTAAATGCCACCAGCATGAAAACACCACTGGCTTTCCCAGGCTAGGAAGCCTTGGATGCTGTGGAATCCCGTGTGGCTGAGGAGCGGGGACGGGAACGGGATGGCAGCTCTTCTGGCTGGGCTCTCCAGCCCGAGCTTATGTAATGGAAAATGGCACAAGTCCCTGCAGAGCTGAGCTGGAATGCGGGAGTTGTAATGGCCTGTGAAGGTCTGCAGCTCGTTTAAACAGAGTGGAAACATTGTAGATTCATAAAACTTATGAGTCAGAAAGTTTACAACTTTCTTTTCTTACGGCAAGGAAAAAAAAAAATCTATATTGCAGCTTTTAGATAAACAGTTTAATGTTTGATGGGAATGTGACTGGGAAAAGGCTGTTAAGTCACAGCATTAAGATCCTCTGAGGCAAAGTAAATGTAACAGCTAGGGGCTTGTATATTTTGTCTTTGCTATAATGCTGTTTAATGTATTTATTTTTTTTAGTGTCGTTTTCAGTAATGTTACCTCACCTGCACTACTGGCACTAACCAGTATTTACAGTAACAAATTCTAAATTGCCATTAGGGGAAGAGGAAAAAAACCCAAAAAGCTAAACATGAGTTACTCCATTGCAGACCTTTGGTGAATGCAGACATTGGGTGAGGCTTTGGGTTTAGGACTTAGAATTATAAATCCTAAATATTATGTTTTAGAGGTAGTAGCAAAATTTCTTGCTTTTTTATTGTTCTTTTCCCTTAAAAAGGGAAGTTAAATGGAAAAAAAAGATAGCAATATTCCCTTAAAAGGGGATAGCAATATAATATTTATTAGTATATGGTTATATAAAATTATGAATAATGAAGCAGCAAATTCTGTATTTAACAAAGGTGGAATATTAAATCTTCAAGCTTCAATGTCTCCTTCTTGTAATGCTGTACGTGCATGTAGTCTTTGTTTTTCTGATTTATCACTTGGGTCTTAGGTCTTCTCCACTCCCTGCTTTAAAGTAATTGTGTTTGATGCTGAATAACACTGATGTAGTGTCAGACATTTAGGTCTTGTGAAAAAAAGATCTTTCTGTGCATCCTGCATGAGGCACATGAAGCTGCAGGGCCAGCTGGGTGTGCAGGGATGTTGGATTAAACACTTCACAGGCTTCTCTTAACTGGAAGTTTTAGGGTAGCCAAGCTCTTAGGAGTTGCTATGTTGTCTGTCTCTCTGCTGTCACCCACAAAAGTTGTTTTAAAAGTTTGTTGGTCAGTTTCAGTAGGGTTTGACAAAAGGAGTAATTAAATGAAAAACATAATGGAATTCTTGTAAGCGGTATGGAAATGAGCACTGGTACAATGCAGAGCCTCAAATCAGCGTCTCTCTCCCTGAAAACTGGCTTTGGGTTACGCTGAGCTGGTAGTGGATTTCCTGGTGTGACCAAGCAGCACAGAAAGGGCCCTTAGGAGCTCAGGATGCAGGAACTCCCAAGGATCTGCTGTGAGATGGGCACTGGTGGCAAGTGGGATTTTTTGGTTCTGCAGCTCTTCATATTACTTGGTTGAAAAACACATTTGCATAGTGTGAAGGTGGAAAGCTGCTCTTCTGGCCTTCAGAATTGGTCTCCACTAGTTGGACAAGATGGCAGAGACCTTCCTCCTGATTCCCCCACATTACCCACCTCTTCTCCAGCTGAATCTTTTCTCCCCTCTGTCTTGGGTGTGCTGCCAGGCCCTGGATGGCAAGAGCAATTGCTGGGGCTCTCTGTTGAGCTTTTAGCTGGGAGGGCCATTGGAAACACGTGAAGTGATGGGAACACCTACTATCTCACCTTTCTTTAATTCCAAGTTGGGTTTCGTGACTGCATTTACAAAGAAACAGTACAAAATCCTCACAGAACAAATGCAGTGTAAGCTTGTTTTTAAGTTTTTAGCTGTTAAAATTTGTATATGCACGGAGCTTTCGTCTTTGTAGGGGTTGTTCCCATACTTGGACAGTTATACAGAAAAAGCAAGTGATACCTAATGCTAAGGTCCCCTACTTTGGTGTTTCCCTTTCCCTGCAGAGTTGCAGGCACCTCAGCTTTTGCTTTTCAATTTCACACCCAAACTTAATCCACCTTATCTCTGAAGTATAATCAGATCTCTGTTACTTTGTGCTTTGTCAGTATGCACATGCCTGATTAGCAAGGGCAGCTCTCTCTAGATGATTAAGATAAAACTCCTGGTTCAGATCTCTGGAAACATGTTTTCAGGATAAAAAGGAATTACAGAATTGGCTGTTTCAGCAGTAATTTCATGAGCAACTATGAAGAGGTAAGGACTGCTTCCTGATTGATTGTTGTTTTTTTTCTCCTATGTGTTAGAAATACATGTAAATTGAGACACAGGGTGGGTGTATGAGGGAACATCTGTGCTCTGTTCAACATGCATGCAGGAAAGACTGAAAGCTCAGGGTGAATGGGTGATGCCACTGGAGCAGGCCTGTTTGGCTGACAGAACCATCAGCAATTACAACCAGCTAACAGCCTGGTTACTGTAGGATGTGGTGTAAGCATCAGTGGGCTGCTCAAAGTGAACTTTGCCACCTTCTGCTCCTACCAGGTTTCATTCTCCACTCTCTCCAAAACCCTGCAGGAAAGAAGAGTGTTTGGGAGAGGTGGGGGACAGGAGAGCAAAGGGGGTGCTGGGCTGGTGAATGGGCAAAGTGTACAGGGTAGCTGGAGGTTTTAGTGTGCTCCATGACAGATGAAATTTTGCTGGACCAGCTATGATATCCTGAAGTCAAAGCTGCATAACCTGGGATTGTATGAGGAAGGGATGTGTGTTGATGTGAATGAAGAACAGTAGACAGTGAAGAACACTTTGAAAACTGATTTTTTAGTAATTGGCGTTTATGCTTAACTTTTTTGCTCTTCCCCAGGCCAAATCAGTAATTAATATGTTTCCTGCAAATTTGCCTTGTCTAATTTTGGTCACATCTCTGAATGGTTTGACATCCTGTTGAAGGAAATATAAAGACAGGAGGAGGAGAAGTCAGCACAACATGGAATGAAGCAACATCCACCTGTCCTGTTATGGTGTTGTTTAACTAGAAAAGTTTTATTAAGTACTGGATAAAACTAATGAAATTATCTGCACTTCACAACTTCATACTAAATGTTCAAATCAAGACCTTAGGGCTTAACTGACCTTTCATAAACCACCTCTGTAGTGGTTTGTAGAGCTGCAGCTGCAGCATGGTGAGTGGCAGCACTGTGGAATGTTGCTGCTCTGTTTCCACAGAACATTACTGAAATGAGCCGATGTAAATACCTGTGCTTCTCAGTAGTTACTCCTCTGTGTTCCTTTAGGATTTGTGTTTAGTGGTACTTAACCTAAGCAGTTGAAAGGATCTGGATTAATTACATTCTCTCAATTCAAGGAAACTCATCCCCAATCAATAATATTTCTCTATTGTTTGTTGCCACCTGATCCCCCAGTCTTTCCCTCATCTTTTCCTATGTCTGGCAAAGTTAATTGGGAGTTCTGTTTATATGAGGATTTATGTAGTGAATCTATAAGAAAGAACAACTTTTACTGTGGAATTTTGCTGAAACTTTTTCCATCCCTTCTGGGTTTGGCCCCATTTTGTTTCCTGAGTTGGCTGAGAAGGGGAACCGAAGCTTCTGATACCAGGATTCCCTTAAAGATCATACCTTTATGATCCCAAGTGTAGTTAGGGAAGTGGTGGAGTCTCGGTCAAAGGACAGTCTGTAGTCACCACTTTGCAGCACAGCAGCAGGGCAATCAAGTAGTTTACTGGATCTTGCCAAATTTCTGCTAATAGATGTGGAGGCTTGGTTAAGCAAGAAACACAGGCTTTGCTGTAAACTGGGAGGTGTTGGTTTGTCTGTCACAGAAAAACCACTGACAGCATTTGGCACCTGGACGTGGTTTTGTAGAAACATCCTGTTGAATGTCGAGGGAGCTGCTTCAGCTGAGCTTACCATCCAGAGGACAGAAAACCTCTGTGGCTCACAGCTATTTAAGAGAGAATATTTTGGAGGTATTTGTCAGTCACCTATTTTCAGGGCCCAGTTACATGTATCAAACAGTTCAGTGAAACTCTGTTAACCCAGTAGCTCTGTTACTGATCTGTAGATTTATTCCTGTCTCCCCCGTAATTTCAACACGCTTTTGCAATTGATTATCACTCACATGAGGCTGGAGTAGTGGTGGGAGAAAGGGTGTTACTTAGAAACCAGCTCCAGAAGTAAAGTGTATTTTCTGTAATTAAAGCAAACTGCACAGTGCTGCCAGTGGCCCTATTCCAACTGAGGTAGATAAGGAGATTTAAAGAGAAAAAATTGCCTTGTTGCAAATGTTATGCTCAAATCATGGAATTTGAAACAATACCCATCACATTTTTTTTTTTTTAAGGCTCAACTTTCTGTTCTGCATTCCCACCTGTAGACTAAATTAGTTTTCCAGGTGTTTAAGGTTTATTTTGAAGACAGTCTGCTTCATTTACAGCAGAAGTGTACAGGTAGTCTGAGTGCTTAAAGCACTTTTCTCATAAGAGGCTCTTCATGTAGACTGTGTGCAGACTTCAGCTTTGGGGACTTATGGGAGCCATAAATTGTTAGAAAAAAGAGACATTAAAAACAAATACCTTTTTTCTACACGTTTTTTTTTAAATACATCTCCCTATATATTTTTAAAAATAAATATATTTCATAAGTTAGTGCAAGCAAATAGTGATGTGTGCAGTTCCTTAGAACAGAAATTAGTCTCATAATGCCATGACAGTTCAGTGGTCATACATGTCTGTGCTGTTGTTCCAGACCCCTGATACTATGTCTGCTGTAAATCAAAGCCAGATTTATTAAAGAACTACTATCTTTTTGAAAACCTGGTCATAGAGGATGGCAGGGAAGATAGCTTAATATTTGAAACAAATTACCAATTTCATGCTTTTTCAAATCGATTCACTACAGATACTAACAGGTTAAGATATATTCAAAGGAAAGGAGGGTTCACTTGTGAGTGAATATCTATCTATCTATCTATCTATCTATCTATCTATCTATATCTCGTGTATATAGGTAATATAATGCCAAACTTAACG
>JAWWES010000041.1:64343939-64374901 GCA_035583135.1 Lophotriccus pileatus
TAACCTGTTCTTCAGGCAGCTGTGTTAGTCTTGTTGAAGCAAGTATTTCAAATTAATTAAGTTATCTAGAATGATCCCCCTGTTTTTTTTCTTGCATCCCATACTTCTTATTTGAAGATTAATGTAATTACATGTTTAAATACTTATTTTGACTGATTCTGTCAGTCTTGAAGCATACAAAGCAAGCTGCTTCAGAGAAGAGCTGCTTCAAAGAATAGCTCATACAAATTACGATGTTTGTGTAACAGCATCTTCAAACTCAGGTGCAGCAGCAGAAGCTTTTTCTTTTCTTAAAAAGAGAATTTCAAAGCATAACCCCAGAAAGGGAAATACAGAATTCTTAGCCTCCCTCAAAGAAACCAAACCATCAGCCAGAGTACAAGTAACAACCTATGTGAGTTTCTGTGCTTATTTTCTACAGACGAGATGTAGCAACTCTTACCCTGAAAGCTGCATCATTTCCATGGCAAAACCAGAACCATGTGGACTAAGTGGCATCAGCTGCTTAGCCTACAAAACAGGTTGACATGACAATCTAAGATTTAGCTGCTCCAGCTTCCCTCACCCTACTCCAAAGTCCACTTCCCATCACAGTAGCTCTCTTCCCTGAAGTTCTGTTTTTTGAAGAATACACTTCAGCTTTCACCGCTCCTTTCTGCCTGTTCTGCAGGACTTGCTCTGCTCCTCTTCACTCCATCCTTCACTCTTGCCCCTGCCAGTAGACAGCTCTGTGAAGAGACAGTCTAATGCCATCTCCAGTCAAAATCCAAGGGGCAACTGAACTGTGTCTCATGCATGTCATCAAGACTTAATTTTTGTTTCATTGACTGGCATTGCTGGGAAGAGGTCACTTGGCTCATAATGTAACTATCACAGTGACTTTCCTAGAGTGGACTGAAAACAGAGCAAACCTTCCCCCCAGCAGGGTTCAGGTACCCCTACTTTTGAGGGGGCCAGGGAAGATTGAAAGGAGAAATGTGCTAATTAGGTGAGCTGCTGTCTTTACTAACTATAGTCATCAGCTTGCTGCTTAATAAGTTTTGACTCACAGCACAACTTAGAAACTGATTTCTACAAGAAAGTGGTGATATGAAAAGCCAAGAACAAGGACCTGGCAGTGCTCCTGGGGACATCACTGGGAACCTAATAAGACTGTTACTGCCACTTTTTAAATCCAGAATTACTGAGATTCAACCAAACTTGCCTACCCAGACATTTTAATTAGCTAGCCATACAACTAGGTAGCCTGTATTTGTTTAATTTCTGAGATAAAAGCAGTTATTCTAGTACTTTTAGACTTTGCAACATTGTAGTACAATACCACTATTATACACTCAAACCCACAGTCATAATTCAGGTAGTGCAGTGCTCTTAATACATCAGCTTTGACTGGCAGCTTTCCCTTTCAACCATGCCTGCAGAGAACTTTTTCGTGCTCAGGTCCAAATGGTTGCTCTGAGGCAAAGTGTTGTGTTTCTGCAGTGAAGCCTTCAGCTAATTCTGTACTTCGAGAATATTCACAAAAGCCACCACAAATAGAAAAGGAGCTATTTCTTGCCTTCTGCAACACCCAGCCCTCTGGGAAGGGGCTGCTTCCCTAGCACGTAAAATGCTGTCAGACACTTTCAGGGAATTGTCCTGCTGGAAGGGATTGCTCACTTTGAGGGGGTTGATTTCAGCTGCTGCTTACAGGGGCCCTTACCATGCTCCACTGCTGCATGAAGCCAAAGTATGGTACTCTACCAAATGCACCAAAACACTTTTAAAAAAAAACCTAACAGCAAAAAAAACCAAAAAACAAACCAAAACAAAAAAAAACACAAAACCCTGTAAATTTGCCTCTCTTTTTTTTTTTTTGGTGCACTCTCTGCATAGTAGGTGAGAGTTGATCACCACTTGGCTTTCCCAATGCCATGAGAACAGCCTTCTGCTGCAGGTACATTCACTTGCTTGCCTCTAAAACACTGATGAAGTTATTCCTGGTTATGTTACTGTCCTATTGTAGGCCATCATATTTCATTACCTTCACAGCATCCCTACGAGGTCACTGCTCACTCTCCACCTGTAAAAATACAGTAAGAAGACAAAAAGGTTTATTCTAGGCAGCTGACATTGCCCTCTGAGTGCTTTTCTCTCCTCTCTCATGCCCCAGGATGACTTTTTAAGGCTGTAGGTATGCTGGAGCCCATCCATCACCATCTCAGACCTGCCCTGGCTTTGGGGGCTGCTGGGTGAGCAGTTCTCCTTCACAGAATCAGAATCACAGAATACTGAGTTGGAAGGGAACCACAAGGATCATCAAGTCCAACGTGTGAATGGGCCATACAGGGATCAAAGCCACATATTTGGCATTATTAGCACCAACACAGCTAATCTCTGCTCCAGGGCAGAGGCAGCCCCAGGGCTAGTGGAACCGGCCATCTCCACAGCACGAAGGTGGGTTCTGGGGACAAAGCAAAGCAAGTGGTGAAACAAAACACTTCAGAAAGAGCCACACAGAACGTTTTAATGCTGGAGCTGTGGAACACGTAAGCACGATGGGGGCTGAAAGCAGAGCAAACATGCCAACGGGATAACCACCCTTGGGAACAGGAGGGACGTGTCAGTGGTACCTCAGGAAACCCCTGGCACAGAGACAGGGGATGGCTCACACAGTGCATGGGCTTGAGAAAACATGTATTTCTATCCTTTCTGTGTAAAAGCTTAAAAGGAGGGAAAAACACACTTAAAATATTTCAATATATTTAAATATATTTAATTTAAAATATATTTACTTAAAAAAAACCCCGAAAACTCTTTTCTGTCCCTGTCACCGGATCTTCACATAAATTGCCCTGCAGATAGGTTGGCACTTTAGCACCCTGTCAATGCATTCAATTACAAAAACAGAAAGAACAAAGCAAACCTCTTCTGCACAGGTGGCACACTGACCAGTGTGGGATACAACAAACACTAGTGGCAGCGCAAGGGGAGAGTTGCAACAGCAGTCAGGGGAAGGACCAGAGCAGTTCAGGCCAGCAGGGAAACACAGATGAAGAGAGACTCCTCCTCCTCCCCAGCTTTTCAGAAGATTGCATATAAAGCAGCTTAGCTTGTACCCCAAACCACACGCCGCTTCAGAAAGCAGAAAAGGGCAGAAATGTCTTGTTTCAGTGGAGCACACCCATATTATTCTCTGTTCATAGCACTAAATTTGTGGTGGAAGTAACAGCTGGTACATTCGTG
Source organism: Lophotriccus pileatus (assembly GCA_035583135.1). NCBI lineage: Eukaryota > Metazoa > Chordata > Aves > Passeriformes > Tyrannidae > Lophotriccus > Lophotriccus pileatus. Next base: position 64,347,165 of record JAWWES010000041.1, read on the forward strand.
AGAGATACCTGAGGCCTTCTCCAGGAGCGTTTGGCTTGGACAAGGAAATTCATAAGCAGAAAGGTAATTTCAGTCACATCTCAAATCTCCTGCTAAGCAGCATGGGAGTGAAGCAACCGTCTCACCCCGAGCATCACCTGCACCTGAAGCTGAAAGCAGCCTGTAGAGCAAAGCCAACAAGGAGCAGCCAAGCAACAAACAGCTCAAGAAGATGTGGCAGGAGACGTCTTCCCTTAGCAAGAGGGCCAAAGACTTAGTTAATGAAGGCCATGACAATGTTTTAAATGAAACTGTAAACAGTTAGAGGGTGCATGCTCTCCTACAGCACCCATACAAGAGACTGTCCTGTGGAACGGAGGTGACAACATACGAGCTTTGGAAGAGGTTCCCCTTCCCGTTTCAGCTCTGATTTCTTTCCAGTTAAGCTATTAGGCCTTTCACAATCTGCCCTTGCTGCATGGAAAGCTCTACCTGTGAGGCCCAGCAGCACAGCCAGTGTTCCTAGGAACAAGCATTTTCTCCCATTCTCAGCCCAGTGCCCAGGTGTTTTCTGGCAAATGAGGAAGGAACTGATTTGCCGCCCTGGGTCCTGCAGCCTTCAGATGGGAACACTACTCATTTGCCCTCATTAGCACTGCATGGAGCAATGCTTTGATCTGATACTTAATGCCATGAAGCCAGATGTCATGAACCTTACAGGAGAGAGCATCTTGCAGGAGAGAACATCTCAAGGGCCCTACCTTGAGATCCAGTATCAGGATCTTCCCACTAGCATAGGCTTCCAGCACACCAGGGTGTGGGATATTAATGATCCCGTCTGGCAGACAGCTGAATGTTGCACATTTTAAACATCCAGACAGCATCATTTGGACAAACAGGACAAAAATGACTGCAGCTGCTATTTAGAGCAGTTCAATATTCTTGTGTGTCTGATGGCAAAAGGCAGAGACATATTCCATGATGGACAATGACAACCCACGTGGGCAGGGCCATGACGAGCAGATTCTCTTGGGTTAAGTCTCACGTAAGCTTTTAACAAACCAAGTGTAAAATATGGCAGGAAGCTTGAACAAGGATGTTGTATCCCATGCAACACCAAGCATATGCCCATGTACATATTACTGTGTAAAACCTCTGGGGTGGGAGCAGCAGGCAAGGAGACCCACTCTGCTGCCTTTGCTAAAAAAAAAATCTCCTGCTGAGTTCCTTGCCCTCTCTGAAGCAGTCAATTGCTCTTCCCAGGGCATCATTCCAGGGGGCTTCATTTCTACAGGACTCTGCTTTCAGACAGTGTTCAGCAGGCCCTGGGGTCCAACCACCACTGTGGTTCAGATGCACACCAGTTTGCTGCAGTCTGCATCACAAAAACTCACTTGACACTACAAGGCCTTTGGAAATGCAACGAGCGAACAGCCTGTGCTTCTTGCCACCAGGCAATAATTAATATCATAAAAAACCTACTGCATTCTTATTTCCAAATGCTCAGAGGCAACCTTTTGCTGATTAAATACTCTTATATACCAAGAGGAATTGAAGCAAGTTGCCTTTGGCAAGTCACCTAGCCTTGTGCCGTACTGGAGCCTGGTTTGTCCCCGACTCTCAAAGAGGGCTGTTCTCACCACTGGAACTGCACTCCTGACATAAAACCACCCTTGGGGTTCATGGGCACTTCAGCCTCCTCAACAGCAACAGCATCCTCAGTCCAACAAAATACACACAAACCCTTGCCCAGCAAATCAAGGGCTCCTCACTCCTGGCTACATCCTCTTTCTGCTGCGACAAGAGCTGCCATGCACTGGTGATGGCAGGCCGTTAAACCCTATTTCTAGAACTGCAAATATTTTTACAGCAGCATGTAAAATATCCCTGGTTTACACAGGGAGAAACCAAAGCTCAGAGAGGTGCTGCGAATTGCCTGCAGCCAGCAGACCAACAACAGACTTGGCGACTACCCTGTCTCCCGTGGGCCAGCCCAGCAGCCAGGCAGCAGGGATATGCTGCCTGCCTTCCAGCAGTGCCCTTGGCTTGCTCAGGAGAAGGCAAGAACATCCTGTTGCCTTTGGAGCAGGTGGCTGAGAACAGTTCCCGAAAGGCCACGTGGTTTCAGTCACGAAACAGCGTGCTTAGGCCAGCTCTCAGCACGACGGCAGCGAAGCAATGCAAAGACCCAGAGGACTTCTTGTGTCTCTCCACTCCCATACACTAGAGGGTAAAGAAGCAAGTGCACCTCTCTGGTAGAAAAGACAGCACCAACTGGAGTGTCCCAGTAAAAAAAGACACCTTATGTCCGACTTTGGGATGCAAAGTGAGCAGGTTGGTACCAGTGCCTGTCAGAAGAACATGAAATGGCACCAGCTGGGGCATGGGGACATTGCCAGGGCAAGGGGGAGGAACACTAAAGCTTGCTTAACGCTAACAGACATACATATCTAGAACAGTTACTCCTTTAGAGGCTCATAAATTAGTAGGCCAAAAAAACAGGAGCCTCAAGGACATGCCAAAACCCTGCCATGCAAAACAGGTTAATTATGATAATAGGCAGATTTTAATAAGCCAGTTCCTGGCTCTCACACTTTCACCTATAAAACACACATATTTCCAGGGCCAGGGGCTGTCAGAAATACCTTGCAGCCATCTAATCGTCTAAACCCCAGTGGCACAAAAATCATATTAGAAGGTTCATCACACCCTGTATCCCTTTGAATATTTTTAGTAAAAAACCAAAAAGTCAGATGAAAGAAAATTCCTCCTCTGTAAACCCCAACTAGTCACAGCAATGAAACAAATGTCTCTGCACAGTGGTAAAGGAGACAGGAGGGCAAGAGGAGAGAGATGAAAGAAATGTAAATCATCTTCTCCAGGCGACAGGACAGGGGAGCTCCTGGATTGCTGGCTGTGCAGTTCTGGCAGCTGATGCTGTTCTCCCTCCGATGCCCCGGCAGGGTCAGGCAGCGCTGCCGTCTGCTCCAAACACCTGCCAAGCCAGCCTGCTGGAAGCATGTCTGTGCTGAACACCGGAGCGCGGGAGATGAGGAGGGGCAGCCTGCCGGGCCGGCTAAGACTTGAGCTCCCGGTCAGGTTTCATGCTGAAGGGCTCCAGCCTCTCGCTCTCGGGCAGCATGCTGTTCAGCCGCTCCATCAGCGGCACCGTCTGGTCGATGCCCATCTGTATCCGGCGGAGGATGGCAGACATCTCGTTAACCTTCTGGATCTGCTCCGCGTACTTGGCGTACTTCTTCTGGCGCTCCTGCATGAAGCTGTAAAGAGTTTCCACAGAGAGGTCCATCTGTTTGAAAACAACAAGTAGAGCAAGGCAACGTTAGGCCAACTGTTGCCAGAGACCTTTCAGCACACTGTGTTTCCTAAAAGCAACCAAGAACCACCTCAGGTGCCCCACTGGAGATACCAGAGAGGTACAAAACAGCTCCTCAGAAGGTACACAACCAGTTTGTCACAAAGTGGGATTCACAGCTGTATACCAGGGAGGACATATGACAACCTCAGTTCTACACCCAAATACCTAACTATGTGATCAGAAGATTCTTTATTTGCAGGACTGAAGGCCAACAGGCGCTGCCAGGGATTTCCCAATAAACCAATATACATATCCTCCAAGTTACACAAACTCAGGGAACTCATGGCCTCTGCCTACACCTGTAGTATATTTTCATTGGAGATTGTTCATTTGTAAGCATTAAGCTCTGCCATACTTGCCAGTGCTAATTTTCCTTGGTTTAGCCAGGTTACTCTGCAACTAAGCCACAGCTGTTACTACCACTGTCATCTGGAAAATTCCTGCCTTGAGAACCACAATGGATTGCTACTGGCCCTAATTTTCCTGAAAGCCAAAAATAAGTAGTGTTATGAGTGACCCCCGGTGAGACATTAAGTAAATTAGCCATGCAATTAAACACAGTCAGTACCCAAACGTGGCTCAAGCATGATGACAATGACAGGAACTGCAGTGCTGTTCCTGCCATTGAGTGATGAAGGTAGCCTTTATAATTCCCAGTCCAATTTTCTCTTCAGCCAGACCTGCAAACCCCACACAGAATTCAGTCAGTAGCTCCCGAGTCAGATGGCTTAAGCTGTTTTACACATTGTAAGACATACCACATATTCAAAGAGTTAAGTAACGGGTCTGCTCCAAGCCCTCAAGCTCACACTTGAAGCTCGATTGCCTTGGCTTGCAGCAGCAGGGTTGGGCACTGGGGGAAAAACTGGTGTAGCTCTATATGCTGACAAACACTCCTTTCAAGCCCTGGGGAAGAGGTCAAGTCAGAAATAGGCAAGAAAATACTGAAAACCTAAGTTACCTTAGGTTTTTTGTAATTTAACTTACAAACAACATTTAAAACAAACACATAAGTTTTCACTGAACTTGTCATAGGGATTAGGGCACATTTTTTCCTCGACCACCTCCCTCAGAGCTGGACACAGCACCTTCATATTCATCTGTACTTTCTACTGCTTTCAGGGTGAATTCTTCCTCTTTGCCTCTGTGCTTTCCTGTGGATTCCTCCCTCCACACTTTCATGCACGGGATAAAATAAAGCCAGCAGTGCAGGAAACTCCAAATAGAGTGGAAGCAATTTAAGTCTACGCAGGGGTTTCTATTAAATCCCCAGCTAAATAATTTAGTAGCTTGGCACTAGCTCTGTAAATTGGAGTGTGTAAAAAGCAGACCACCACCAACCAGTAAGTTCAATCCAGTGCCTAAAAACATCCTACCTAATGAGACAGTGGCCTGAAGTGGCAGCCAGTCGGAAACCTGCCAAAAGCCAGCATGCCTCATTAAACTGAGCAGTGTGGGGACCCAGGCAGAAACCTCCTCTAGTTCTGAAGTTCTCATCCACAGGCAGGTTCTCCATGTGGCCTCACAGCACTGCATAAGAGGCAAAGCTTGCACCTGCCAAGCTTTCAAACAAAAAACACCAAAGCCCCCCTTTTCTCTCCATTCCAGTAATTTCCACTTGGTGACTTTTAGGCTCCTTGTGTAAATACATGTAATGTCCACTTATGGGTGAGGAACGCAGGAAGAAGCTGAAGCTGACCTGCAATAGGAAAAAGAAATGCAGAGGGGCTTCCAAGCTCTTTGCTACCTTTGGACACATTCACAATGGCCATTAAAAAAGCTGTCTCACAAAAAAAGAGAAAGGGTGGAAGTGAGTGTTTCCTATGGCTTCCCTGTACCTAGCATTCAGGTTTGCCTGCTGCAGGAGCCACGACAGCTGCACAGCCAGCGACACAACAGGGAGGACTGAAGTTCAGTAATTGTGAGGAAGGGTCAATTTTTACTCAGACTGAGCCTGGTATTTTTAACTATTAAAAAAAAAGCAACTACATGTTAATTCCCGTAGATAAATGCCAATGTCTCTTTGCAGCTTTCCTTGAAGCAGGCCTAAGTACACACTTACATACTTCCTGCCTCCTCCCCCTCCAAGAAAGCTCCTCTAGGCCCAGTCCTTGTGCTTTCACCTTTCCTGGCATGCAGTTCCATTCCTCTCGCACTCGGACAGGTCCTTCATACTCTGAGGCTCAGCCCTATTTGCCCACCACAGGGACTAAAACTGGCCTTTAGCGATCCATAATGAGCTGGGAACATGCATAAGAACCTACTTAATTCCATTCTATTTAACTTCATACAGTACTAGTGAAAAGCATCTGGAGAACGGGAGCTGAGGTGGAGTCTGCTCCCCTGCCTATAGCCACGGCAGTCCGTGCTTTCCAAGACACCCTTGAGGGTCAGTGAGTGAATCTGCCTTCTCTGAACAGCTCCCATCAACTGCCACCTCCCTGACATGAAGCCCTGCCAAATTCTCCTCTGTAAAATGTTCAAGTCTCAGCCTTCTTGCCCATCCCTATCTGTGAAGCTCTCTGGGAAGGCCCAGCAAGACACTCCAGAGCTAGTTGCTCTTCCACTGTCCTACAACCACCTGAGAGTGTTTATTTGAGCTATTGTTTCTGCTCTGCTTGCTTCAAGCCTCCTGTGCAGCACGCCACCAAGTTGTAGATAACTTCCTACCAGCTGGCCACTACCCTGAACCCATAAGATATGAGAGATGTGAAGCAGCACTGTCACCAGACCCTTGACGACCTCACCATCAAGGCTTCACCATCACCAATTTGCCCTTCAAACATCATCACCAAGTAATGATCATCCCCAACTGAGAGGTACAGAAGAGTTTACAGAGTTAAAAGGCTGGACCTGAAGCCTGTAAAAAAGCAACAGAGCAAAGCAGAGGGCAGAGCCCAGCCTATGAGTCCTAATTCTCATCAAAACAAGAAGTTCTGCCCAATCTGGACTTGAGAAAAAAGGATGGGTTCTCAGTGAAGGGGTGACAACTCCTAAAGCATATTTTATTTCTTTCCAAAAATCATTCCTTCTGTTAAAGCAGCAAACCTGAGGCTGGACATGCCCAGAGTAGAAGTCAGGATTTTTCTTCCCTTCCTACATTGAAAAGCATTTTTCTTCATGTTTTTCTTTCAGCAGTATATATGGCGTATATATATATATATATATATACTTCTATAGTGTGTGTATATATATACACACTATATATATATACACATACACTATAGTATATATATACTTATTTCAGAAGTATATAAAAATGAACAAGCCTAAAACTCACCTTCCAGCATGACATAATTTTTTAGTACAGCCACTGACATTTAGAACTTGTGCCCTTTTCTGTTTCAAAGCTCATGCCTCTTCTGTGGGTCAGTAGCAGTGGGACACTAATTTATGCCTCAGTTTCACATTTTAAATATGAAATGACATCTACAGGGCTTTTCTTTTTTTTCAAGCAAAAACAGATTAATAATTACTTCCAACCACAGGGCAAGATGGATATTTCCCCACTTAAATGGGCCCCAGCACAGCCTCTCCTGCTACACCATTCACATTGTCAACCCAGAAGAGTCTCCTCTGCTTTACACAGGCCCATTTGTAACACCACACTGATGAAACACAAAAACAACTGAGGATACTGTCAGACATCTTGCACACCATAAATTCTTGCATTCATTTAAAAATTTTTCTTGGCCCACACTGCCAAGCAGAATAAAGACATTAATTTAGCCCACAAAAAGATTGAGGTCAGCACTGGCCACTGCCCAATTCTTTTCAAGAGACCACACTGAAAGCAAACCAGTGCCCAGACATATACATCTCTTACCTGGCATGGGCTTATAGAACCTCTGTCATGGGCATATGAGCGTCCTGAAGTCTCAGAAACAGCGGTCACATCTTGTTAGTTCAGTGACCGAGAATGAAAACTGCAGCTAGACACATTTTCCCTGGGTGCAGAACGTGGTTGCAGCAGTTCATTAAACTTGGAATCAAATTTCTAGAGAGGCACTGCTGACATGCATAACAAAACAAATACATCTGAGGATGCTTGGACATTCCCAGCTTCTCCACTCCCTCCTAAAATGCCAATAAGGCAAGACAATGTTTTTTTTATCCCCACACTCAGCGACAGCCTTCAGGAGTTCAACTAGACATCCCCTTCTCCTGTGTCCTTCTGTCCTAACAATTTGCTCTCACCTCCCATTCCCTAACGGCTGCTGTTCCAAAATACACAGCTATTAGGGTGCAATCCTTATTCCAGAAAGTTCATTTGCTAGAACAGCACTCAGAGCACAAGCAGCCTTTCCTTCACATTGTCAGGTGATTGACGGGGGTTAAATGAACTCCTTCCTGCAGCTGCACAAAATCCACATCAGAAAGTGACAGGCAGGAACATGACTGCATGGAATATTAGTAATGATGTGTTGGTGTGAAAATACTTTTCAATCAACACACTTTAAGCTGAAGACAGCTCCTCTTTCTGTACTGCCTGAAAACAAATGTGCTAAATGAATGGGTTTTTTTTCCCCCTTCCCCTCTCTCTTTGATAATGTCACGCAAAGTCAGCACAATAGATCATGATGACTTCCTGATGACGGGAACATCTTCTGTTTCTCCCACTCACCACACACAGGTAAGTGATAAACTGACTGGGTAGCATCTCTTCCAGGGTAGAAAAAGCAGATACCCCGTCAAGGATCCCACTCTTCAGCTTGTCACCCAGTTAAGAATCCCACTCTTCAGCTTCAGTCATGAGTACAGCTCACATGAGTACCCTTCCTCTGAGCCACAGCCAGGTAAACAATTATAATTTGTATTGCTTATCACATCTAAGATTGAATCCCATGCCAAAATATTCCCTTTCACTCCCTCTGTAATTTGTGCTAAGGATTGTTCTGTCTAAGCATTGTGTGGATCACAGTCAAGTTAGAGAATGAAGAGTTACCATTTTAACTGGCTCTAGCACTGAGTTTTAGCAATATTAATAGGTATATCAAAGCCCTTACTCCAAAAGATCTACAGTTAAACCCATGCCTGGTCCCTTAGTACTACAGTGCTATATATGATAGCATAAGACAGGCTACTGCACCTGTAAGATCAAGATTTAATTATTTTGGAAGGCCTTGGGATCCACAAAAGCATTCAGAATTCCAAAGAATAAGAAGGTTCATTCTTGAAATTAGCTTTTCCATCTTTATGTAAACCTTTTCCTGCCTGTTGTTTTATTGGACAGGATGTGTTTGTCACTACCACACAGTCTGACCTCCACAGCTCACATCTCCCTCACAGCTCCGACTCCAGCCTTCCCTGCTTGAGAGCCACCAGCATCCCTCTGCCAACTGGCAACCCTCCAAGCTTAAGTTATGACTGCTATCACTAACTGTTGCTAAAAGAAAAAGAGTCCCAAAGCTACAACACCTACCTCTTGCCCAGCATTAATGAACCAGTAGACTTCCAAGTGTTGAAAAAGCAGGGCCCCACTTCACAGAGAAGATAAGATGGGCAGCAAAACCTGACAACCAGCAGCCATCTGAAATCTGGTGCTGCAGATGCTGTAGCCAGCTCTCCAGTTTGGATACATGTCACGTTACAGTCCCATTCTATTGGTCTTTCTTCACTTATATTTCCCTCAACACCACATATATTCATCATCTTTGTCTTTCAAAACAGCTAAACCATCAACAACAAAAGCAGGTGAAACTCAAGGCACTGCAAAGAAGCAGTCATACTCTTCTCTTTCAAATGAGCTAAGGAATCGCAAGCTTAGCTCTACACCTAAGTTGCTGGGGGAGAACAAAACAAGTTTAGTCTTCCCAGCCTCTCTCTTCTTCAGTGGTTTGGTCTTCTGTCTCATCAGCTTGCCTGACTCACCTACCAGCAGGATCATGCAAGAAAATGCACCTTCTTTCCCCCTGCATGTGTTCCTGGATTCTAACTCAGTGCTTGCTGTGGCTGTATCAGACTTAACTGCACAAGATTTTGGAAAAAAAAAAAAAGTAAGCTTTCTAAACTGTAACCAAGAAAAGTTTATAGTATTTTCTAGCTCATTGTCTTTGACTAGTAGGAACACTTTTTTAGACCTTTCAATCGCTGCTTTCCTAGAACAATCTACATCCATCTAAGAAGCTCTCTCTAAAATTTATCATGACTAAAAATGTTAAGTTATATTCAAAGCATTAGAAATGCTTCCATACATTTTCTTTGTTATTTAGAATAGGTAAGAAAAATAAATAAAATCTCTACCCAAAGAATACATAAGATTATTGAACCTGTGTGTGCAATGTTCTCACAAAACCTCTCTTTTGTGGAATACAGTTCCACAGAAATTAATAAGAAACTCCTGGTCTGTCTTCAATTAGCTGTTCCTGGAAAAGAAAAAAATATATATCTGTTACAGATCTGTTGCCTAAATGATAACCTGCACAACTCCTATTTCAGGCTACCTAATAATTCTGCTACAAAACACAACCTTCAGTTTCCTCATTTCCTGATTTTACCCTGCTGATATATTACTTGTTCGAACATTCCTGTATCCAGCCAGAGCTGGAATGTTACAGGACAACAGCAGTTATAAATGTTCTTTACCCTTAGGGTTTTATTTTCTCATAAATTTCAGTTTTGTATTTTAATATGACTAGCTTTAAGCAAGCTGGTTTTCCAATGACAAAGAAGCTTCGATTTGAAAAGAGATGATCACTGTCATTAATGAGATGTTTCTCAGAAAGCACTGCCATTCTCATTTCAGAGTGAAAATAGTCAGCATCGTTACATTTGCAAACCATCTGCTATTATTCTCAGCTTCACACTTGGGACCTGATAGCTGTAGGTCTTCTCTCCCAGATGTTCTACAGAAGGTCTTTCCAAATTTTTCAGAAGGGGATGCTACCTTTGCCATATTTAGTCAGGGTTAGACACACCAGCAGCAAAATGCTCTTAAATCTGTTCTCACAGGACACAAAGGAGGTGAATTTTAACCATCTTCTACTCCTTGTGAAGTGCCAAAAGAGATTACCTAGGACTCCCTCTTTTTCCTCTGAGGAATTGCAGACAAAGATGGGTTCAAGCTCCTTACACTGCCAGTCCAGCATATCTGACTGCATCAGACCTACCTTCCATGTGCTGTGCAGATGGATTGATACACGCAAGAAGGCTGAAGCATGAGATATGCATGGACCCAAGCCCAGCAGTCAGGAACTGGGGGCTTCTGGACATCTGAGAACCCATTTTGCTCTTTCCCTGACAATCACAGTTCTCACATGGCAGTCCAAATCAACTTCCCTTCAGTGGGGAAACTCAAAGGTATGAAAATTCTAATAAAGGCAGTCAGTAATAACGTGGAAAATTGCTGAAAGATCTTCTTGTACCTCTACATCAGCTCTTTAATGTTTAAACAGAACATGAAATGAGCCAAGTACCTCCCAGTGATGTTAAGGGGAGGATCTACTCCTCTGTTCCCAAAAGAGATACTTTCAAGACTGACTCCACCATACTTCCATAGTGCTGAAGCCCAAGTGTCCCAGCACCTTTCTGGAGGTCACAACATCAGCCTCTGGCTTCAGGAAAGGCTCAAGGAAATCTTGAGCACTGTATATCATTTACAGACTAAACTCTTCTGAGTCTCTTGTTCAAAATACAGTAACGAGTTACTACAGCACATACCACCATCAATGATCAACGACAGACAAAAATCCAGTGTGTGAGTAGCGGTAACTCTGATCCACTCTGAGCATTCATTTTCACTGTATTGAGCTGCAGTGGCCTCCAGATTCACAGAAAGTTGAGTATTCCTTTCTCCTTGTTTATGTCTACAAATGGACCTCTAGAACAAACTGATCAAAGGCAAGAAGATACTTGAATTTTTGCACTATGATCTGGCAGGAGAACTTACACTTGAAAAGTAGTTCACCTTCAGTTCCCGTGTAGCTTAGGTCAGACATAAGCAAGAATTACACTCTGTGGACTGGATTAAGCAAAAGGAAAGGCTATGCTCCAAGAAGCCTTTCTGACCTTAAAAACTCTTAAAAATTCTTTGCCATACACTATTCTTACCCTGACTTCTTTTACAATAACTACCTGAGCATCTTTTTCAGCTGAAATTCATCTGATTTGGGATTTTTAATTTTAGACAATTTACCAGTCGCTGCAAGTGCTCTTCAAATGCCTCGCTTGCTGTTCCAGTTTAAATAAAAAAATTAAAAATATTATTTCCTGTCAAGTACACTACAGCTTGGCACAGTTCATACACTTGATTACAGGGTGTAATCTACTCTACTACACTGTAATTCAGCATTTTATCCAGGCTTCTAGAGTAGATGACACATCAAGTCAGGAACAACATCCACATGAATTAATTAACAGTAAATCATACGTTTCACACCTTTAGAGCAGTGGTACAATAACTAATGTTCTAATAATGTTCTCATGCAGAAACATTCATGCCCCAATGATACAGACACATTAAGGAAACCCTGCCCTTCATAAACACCAAGACAGACAGATTACTTGCGCTAAGGCTTTGTAATACTTTCAACATGAAGTCATCTCTCCAAATCACATCTGATTATTATCAGAACTCTAATTATAGGGCTGCCAACACAAGGTTCACCCAGCTCCCTCAAGTCTACCAAGCAGCAGCTTTAATTCACGGATGCAACTCCAAATATTTACAAATAATACAGGATGACCTATCTAAAATGAACGTCAAACTGCTGAGAAGCTCCACACCCCACCCCAATTCTCCCTTAAGGGTAGAGTCGACACCTGGAAAATTTCAATTCAACACTGAAGCAGGAGGTAATTTTTAAGAAAGTCTCTAAACTGACTTTTCCTATATCAACACAATCCATCAGGGAGGGAGAAGACTGTTTTCAATCTACACTAACCCCAGACTTATTTAAGAAGAGAAATGGTACCATTTTCTATCTTTATCTGACTAAGCCAAACAAGTCAAGCTTTTCCAGTTTCCTCCCCAAGGTTCTCCACTCCCCATGCATCCTTATAGACCTTTTCTTGTGTTATGAACTCGCTTTCCTTGAACATAACAAGAACTGCCCACAGTGTGTCAGATGAGATCATCTCTCACCCTTGCCCAATACAATCAGTATGTTCCTATTTCTCCTGGAAGTACCTTGTGCGATACAGCCCAGGCTGATACTTGCTTTCCTCATTGCTCAAATCTGTTTCATGGCCAAATTCAACACCAAGTCTGCTAACCCTGCAATGAAATTCAACACTCCTCACTCCTATCTGAAGTTCCACAACGCTGGGGCAGGGGGTTGTTAGCAATTTTTTCCACCTGGGGTAACAAGGCTAGAATAAGAAATCCAATTTCCTAGTTTAAACAAGCTGTTGAAAGAAACTGATTCCTTCTGATACCTGCTAATCCTAAGCTCCATGCACTAGTCCTGATGAAAGTGTTACTAAAAGGCTTAGCATACTAGACTTGGGATCTTCAGTGACAGTTTTTTAAGCACCTAAGTTCTATAATAGTACAAACCTTTCTGACTGCTAGATGCTTGTTTCATTTTCTGCTCTTCCTTGGACTGTCACAAGTGCAAACAATTTCCTCTTCCTTTAATAACTGCTAGATCATGTAAAACAGAGCACTGGCCATCTACCTCAAGCATACACCACAAGACATTATATATTTTAAAGTAACAATTGTGAAGCTTTTTCTAGAGCATTTTCACATTTTGATGCTGGCTGGTTAAGGTATCACCCCACCACTCATGCATTCAAGCTACTTTGCACATCAAGCTGGAGAAAAATGAGCAAGATCAACCAAAGGATATGAAGCTTAACATGTTTCCAGCTTAATAATCCTGCACATTTATTTCTGCACGATGGTGCCTGTTAAGACTCCAGTCTTTATAAACAACATTTCACCTCAGATGAGATGAGAAACAAAGAGCTGGATATATTGTCACAGTCCTCATCAATCACCTTTCAAAATGCCAAAGACTATATTTAAGGTATTGATTTCTTACAGGCTATGTTCCCTATTTTTTTCTAAAAAGCAGTGTGGCATTAAATCCCTTGAAAATACAAGTGGCATTTCAACCCAGATTCTTCCCCACTTCAGAAATATTACAGGCTCCTTTCCCTGGAATTGAGGAACTGCTAATTTAAGTCTGTGAACCAAAAGGCTCAGTTTTGCTTGAAAGTTAACACAGCCTGATCTAAAATATCTTTATGTGTTGTGTCAAAACTAAATGCACCTCCATTTTCATTTTTGCCAAGCTTCTTTTAACAGGTTTACTTTTGATTCTCTGAGCCCTTCCCTTTAATGGGATAAAAGCTAACTTAGTGGTCTAATCCATATGGGCCTCAAACAAAGGCCTGAAGCTGAAGATGCATTTTGGACTTGGTCAGGCCATTTCCCTTTTGCTGGACTAATTCAGCAAGGTGGGCATATCTGCTGAAAACAGATTTCACAAATAATCTTGGAAACTCGGGTCTGAATCCATAAATAACAGGAATGGCAATAAACACCTCACTCAGCAGAAACAAACCAAACCAAAGACCAAGCAAAAACACTTCCACGAAACTTCCCCTTCATCTGAGTTGATTCTGTGAAGGGACACTGCTCAACTGGTACTGGAGCACGGTATGAATCCCAGGCACTTCAAATCTTTCTGCCCAGAGAGGGAAGGAGTTAAGAAAATCGACTGTGGTGCTTTGCACAGCAGAAACTGTGGGTGCTCACAGCAGATATGCACCTCAAGTCTCACTGTAGCCTTCTGCACACCACATTCTGCAGAAGGTTTTGCCACTGGTTGACGGGCACGTCTGATAAAAACACACTCTATTGTCGTAGAAACAAAGTAGTCCCAATAAAGGTCAAAAAGCTACATGGCATTCATAAAAAAAAAAAATCCCTAAATCCCTAAAACCCAAAGCTGTTGGGCTCATGTGGTGACATGAATGGCTGAATCACAATTTATGAGTCTTAAATGCATGAGATAAGCCACAACATGCTTGTGTATAACAGTGATTTTCTTGTTAGTCTGTCAAATGTACTAGACTTGCTTCTGAGAGGAAATAATGTTTTAACAGCTATTCATAAGTTTAAATGACTGAAATATATTGAGAGACATGATGTCATGTATGTATGGCTGCAAAAGTTGTTTATTTGCCAAATATTAAGGGATTTATTTCTGGACATCTTAACTACCTACTAGAGAAGCCCATTACATTAACTTTTTTGCTGCAAACTGATAAAGAAAGAAAACCACCACCACCAAACTAAAACAAATAAAATCCATACACATATTGTTCTGGAATACTTGTTCAAAATAATGAGCTATTCTCACAGAGGAGTTTATAGGCATGAAACAAGCCATACGCTGCAATTTGCTGCATGACAGTCCAATTACTGATATTAATGCCTGCCTGGACAAAAATTGTTTAACTATTGAGAATATAAAAGTAATATTTATTATATTTGAATAAGGGGGGGGGTTTCACCTCCATAGGTGTGTGCCAGCTTAGATTGAGACATTTGAAGTTTCATCTTGTATTGTAAAAAGTGTTATGTTTTCAAAATTATTGGCAGTATGGGATTTCTATGGCAACAAAAGCTACAAATAATAATGTATTGATATTTGTTGTTAGGGCAAAGCATAAGAGACAAGTAACCAGCTTTGAAATACATTTTTAGCACAGTGTATCCAGGAACTACATTTGCCTTTAAGGGTACACAGGATTCTTCAAAAGCACATCCCCTTTGACAATGCTGGACGTCTAATAAGAAAAGCTGAAGATCTTTTCATTCAAAGCTTTTTTGAAAGGAGCTTACATGGCTTTCATCTTCCTTCTAGCTTTCACAAAAAGAATAGGCCTAAATTTTGTCGTATGACTAGTAATTTTTGGATACTGACCTTCAGATAATTTGTAAGATAACATTTTTCAGATGTTCAGTACCTTTTCCCCAGTCATACCTTTAGTGCTGATCAGCATTTCCCTTCAAACTCATCTTGTACATCTCTTTTTTTTTTTTGACAGTGAAGACAAAACCTCTTGCCATAAGTAAATCACCCTCTTCCAAAACAAAGCTCATTCAGGTACAAATAACTGTGATTGCTGAAGAAAGGCACCTGAGTCAAATACCTTCAATCACATGTCCAATTCTTTCCCCTTCAAGGAAACACTTGGGTAAATGTATTTCCTCTTGAGAGAGAACAGTCACACCAACCTGGAAGCCGCACAGATTCTAAAATTTAGGAGCAAATATGGATCCAGCCAACACATTGCAAAGAAATTCTGGATAAAGAGGGAAATGGGATGGATAGCGAAGATAAACTGTTTTGTACCCTGAAGTTAAGGAACGCACAAATGTGTCTACTCAGACCTGCAGTAACTACTGTCATGCAAGCACTTTTTTTTTTCTTTAGCTTATTCTCTTTCCTGTTAAGAACCACTGTAATTCAGACTGTGTGCCAATTACAAACCACCACACTCAATTATGAGTTATTGAGGACCAATAAATTTACAAAAGTACTCCTGAGTTTTGACAGAATCCAGGAAACCTCTTTTCTGGCAACACAGGCAATGAACAAAATACATTTGCCCTGGGACACTTTGCCAAGGAAAGACTGAAAAAACACTCCTGGCTGCAGACAGTGAGAGTGCAGCACACTGTATAGTAGGACTATTACTCATTGAGTATAGTCAGTGATAGTCTGAAAAGCTAACATACATCAGACAAATGGTAGGGTATCAGGGACTGAACCTCACCAACAGTTTGTAAGGAAGTTAAAACATCAGTCCCTTGATAAGTCTGTTACCAGAAGAAAAACACTTCAGTGGTTACACTGTTAAAGGAAGGAAGAGGGAAATACTGGCTACCAAAAGGAGGATAAAAGAATACACTGTCCCAGCTCATGCACACATTATGCTTTTCACAACACACTTTATTTCCTCTTTCATTTTTACTCTTTAGTAGCGGTCAAAGCTTTGTGTGCTTGGCACAACTAAATCATTGCTGACAAATGGGTGATGCCAAACGTGATTTCCTTTGTCTGCACTTGTAACAAGAGACATACCCTGCTCTAGTTCAGCTGCACCCCTTGTTGTCAACAACTGTCACCAGTGGTTCGATTTAGTTCATCAAGTAGAGCCCAAGCAATTTGGAAAGAATGATTTAAGCCAACTGGGTCCCACCCAGCTCCTCCAGAACACACATGCAGAACAGCCAATGCAATTTAAAAATTATTAGCGAAATGAACACTAAAAACCCACAGATCTGGCAGAAGGATTGAAAGCATCTGAAGTTACTTAAATGTTGTGACCAAAAAAAAACCCCCACATCTGACTTATCAGTTTCCTGCATTACAGAGTTGCCATCACTTTGTCAGAGGAGTCTGTTATAAAGAAGCTAGTGAGAATATCAGTATGATAATTTTATTTATTTTAGATGAAAAATAAGTACAAACTGGAAGAAAACCACCACAGCTAATTTGAAAGGGACTCTGCCACTTGCCCTGTAGAAGGCAAGCCCAATTAATGAAGATTATACTGGTGGAGTCTACAATGACTTTAAATCATATCAATATTCCCTCTCTCACTTTAAAAGCCAAAAGAATTAAAGTTTGCTTGGATTAATGCAGTACACTGTCATTAGGCTGGCAATTAAATCCCAATTCTGAGACTGTCATCTGAGTCACCAACATCTGCAAATATCTTCATACCTTGTGTAATAGCTGGCCTCAGATCTTGATACACCAAAATAAAAAGGCCATTTTAATGGCTCCCACATTACTTTGGACTGAAAACTTCATGATGACAGCAGCTTCTCAAAACAGCCCATAAATCAAATTTATTATTCATTTTGTCATGTGGGGTTTTCTTAACTCTAAGCCAATAGAGCAACAACAAATCAAGGTCAGTGTTCATACTGCATGAATAAAAATTAACTATGTCCTCAACATTTTTTTTTTTTATTTTGAAAGGTATTTGGTCTCAAGAACTTTTGACATATGCAGCATTCACCAATTCTTCTACACATCTGGGAGTATCTGAGAAAACACTCTCAAACAATATCTCCTCTCATGCCAGCCTGTCTTGACTTAAAAAAAGAAAAACAAACAACCAAAAGAAACCACAAAAACCCTGTCAGCCATCCTACTGTTTTCAGCATCAGTAAATTGCATATGAGAAGGACAGTTCAATTGCAGGATGCTCACCCCAGGAATTAATTTAATCCCAAACAGTACAATTCAATATTTAAACTTCACCCGAAGTGCACACGCACAGAGCCGCTCTACAGAGGCTGTTCTGAAGCAGACTGCTGCAAGTGACACACAGCCACCTCGAGCAAGAGCCTGCCTTCCCAGCAGGCAGCCCCGAGCCCGTCCCCACCACAGGACACAAGGACAGTACCTCCTTGATCCGCTTGACGAGCGCGTTCTGGTCGAAGGCGACGGCCTCTGCACACTGGTGAAGGTGGTCCTGGTACCGGAGGCACAGCTGCAGCACCTGCTGGGGGTCCAGCTTCTCCAGTTTGGTGTTGGTTGGAGAGGTCTGCCCACTGAGGAGCCCTACAGAGTAAAGGAAGGAGCAGAATTAATCTGACTGCTCAGATTAGTTCAGGTGCAATCCGAGAGACAACAGAGCAAACACAGAAGAAAAAAAGTTATGAGGGGCAGTGAAAAGCTAATTCAGAATAATTTATGGATGTTTCACATTTATACCAGTGCAAAGAACAGTTTGCCATACAGCCTGGCCCTCCTTGACAGAAACTAAACAGACTCTAAATGCAGGTCCATAATGCACATCAGCTTGGTTTTCAGTGGTACATGAGTCCTGTTTCTTCTCCTCCACAAACAATCCTAAACTGTGAAAATTCAGCCCTCTCCTAATTTATGTATGCCAGAAGAGGAAGGAGTTGAGATCTGCATTTCCATAAGGGCATTGGACACAAGCTATTTTCATAGAATCACACTGTCAAAACCAGAGCTCTATTCACTGCTCCCCCAAAGCAAACCTGAATAAAAAAATGATCCACTTTAAGTTAATTTATTAGGTGAAATGTCCATATTTTATCTACCTTGCCTTTTTTAAAGCTTCAGAACTCTTTCACCTTCTAAAGATTTTTCTTTACAATCTCAAATACTAGTAATAAACTTCTTTGTTTGTTTAATATGGAATTAAGATCCTTACCTACTTGCATGACCAGGTTTCACAAAAAGGCATCGGACTTAAAAGTGGGACATTGGTAATATCCAGAGGAGCAGAATTATGCAGATAAATTTCTCCTGCCCATTGATTGTTGCCTGCACAGTTTATCTTGAGAATGTTTGCTGAGCTCAACCACGTGTGTGCCATACTGACCACTTTCCCTACAGCTGCTGGAAAAAATGATGCTAAGCTCTAAGGCCATCCTTTTTTTCCTTTACTACTTCATTTACTTACTTTCATTTCATTTTTCTTCAGCATTAGCACAACCTTTTTATTGTTGAGACAGCATCTGTAACAAACTGCACAGACACACAACATGCTTTCCCCAAAACATCCACCAAGCTTTGTAAACTGAATTCAGTGACTGCATGCATGTGCCCTCTAGGACTCTCGTTTTACAGACCCATGGCAAATGTAAGCAAGTATCAAACTAAGCAATTGAAAAGTAATAAATGCCAGTTATTTGGATTGGAAAAGTTCTTCCAAGAATGTACCTCAGTGGGAAATGGAAAGTATTTACAGCAACTTCATCAGATACAATGAAGTAGGTTTACTTCTCATCAACACTCAACATCTTATTCTCTCAGGATGCTCAAAATCTCATCTTAAGATGAAAAAAAGAAAAAAAGGTAACTTTGTTTTACTGACTTGTCCACTACAACTGTGCTGCCTCAGTCAAGAGGTCAGGAGAGGAAACAGACACTTCACCATTTAGTCTCAAACCTGTGTATTAGCAACAGTCAACTTATTTTTTATGTTCTGAAAAGAATAATTTCAAACAAAATTTTGGGTTCATCAGTATCAGTTGCAAATCTTTCAAGTCTACTTTCAGCTAAAGTAAAATGCTTTGATGGGAACAAACCCACTGAAGGAATTAAGACTTTTTAAAAATGTTTTGTGTTCTAATACTTCGTCATTTCATTAACTGTGATCTTCTATAATATTCTGTCAGGATGAATGTCCAAATAATGTTGTCAACTTTTAATATGCTGAATGCTCACATAGGAATGAAGAGTTCACCATACACCTGAGGCAGTTATCTTGTCTCAGCACCGATCAAGTACGTGATGCTATCAACCAACTAATTTTCTTTTATAACTCATCTCTCACCAACTTCAAGAGGAAGAAGAAAATGAAACACTATTTAGGAGATTTAATTAACGTGAAGTATGTACTCAGGCCAACTTCTGCTGCTTGTGAGAATTTTGAAGAGGAATAGGCCAAGAACTATAAAATGAGCTAATAAAGAACATGCTACTTAAACTTATGTACTTACAACCTTGTACAGGTTGCATAATGCTAAAAGAAAAATTTATGAACTGTAAGAAGCCTCTAATTCCCTGTCCAGAAAAACACAAGCTCAAATGAAGGGAGACATTCCCTATTCAGCTGGAATTCCTTTGTAAGAAGGCAGAGGTGGAAATACAATCCAGTACAAATGTTTGAACTAGCAGTAAAAAACAAACACCATGCTGCTTAAAGATAGACTATGGTATTATTTTGGGAGATGCAGTAAGAAGAAGCCAAAGTGACTAGCTTCTCCAAAGGTCTCTGAGGTCATGCTGACAATGCCAGAGAACATCTTAGCTTAGTTTCAAATTGCAAGAAAGGAAAAAGTACACTAAACAGCATTAAAAAAAGCCCATTGCAGCCTAGCAGAAATTCCCCTAGTCAAAAAGTCGACCCACCATTTTTTGTTGTTCACTGTAACTACTTACTACCCACACTATGAGCACTAACATTTCTCAACCAACATTCCCCTCCACTCCACTCTTGTGAGACCCCACCTGGAGCGCTGCATGCAGCTCTGGGGTCCCCAGCACCAGACAGACATGGATCTGCGGAAGCAAGCTCAGATGAGGGCCACAAAAATGGTCAGAGGGCTGGAGCACCCCTCCTGTGAGGAAAGACAGAGAGCTGGGACTGTTCAGCCTGGAAAACTGAAACCTCCAGGGAGACCTTCAGTATTTAAAGGGGGCTTGTGGAAAAGACAGAGAGAGACTTTACCAGGGCCTGGAAGTGACAGGACAAGGGACAGTAGTTTTAAACTGGAAGAAATTTAGACTGAACATGAGGAAGACATTTTTACGAGGGTGTTGAGGCACTGGAACAGAGGAGTTGGATGCCCAGTCCCTGAAACTGTTCAAGGTAAGGTTGGATGGGGCTTTGAGCAACCTATCTAATGAAAGACAGTGAAAGATGTCCCTACCTGTGACAGGGTGGTTGGACTAGATGATCTTCAAAGGTCCCTTCCAACCAAAACAATTCTATGATTTTATTAATTCACTGTGCTTTATTTTTTAGCAAATCAGGAGCTTTGCTTCAAAAGAGCAGATGGTAACAGTAAGTCAGTTTGACACTTGATGCAAGGAAGAGTGCAACCACTCAAATCCCAGTGGGGTTTATCAGGGAAACCCATGGAGTAGGAACAGATGCCAGGGCTGGGAAGGACCTCTAGTGCCACGGAACCCAGATCTCTTGCCTTCCTCCCCTCCCCAGCAGCAGGCAGTGAGCCCAAACAGATTTAATGCAATACTTCCTCCATGAGCTCTGCACTTAAGAGACAGCAGCAGTACCTCCCTATGCCAATGAAAAATCTGAAACCCACAGGAAAAATCCTGAACCAAAAGCAAGACACAGAAAACAGTAGGGAGTTGAAAAGGGTGTTGATGGTGTCCTTTCTTCCTACATTAACAGAAAGTTGAGGAGATATCTAAGAGGCTCTAGAAATTCAACATTGAGAAAACTTCATTTTTAGAGGAGAGGGATGGCCAGCACTGCAAACCTTACTTATATGATAATAATCTAGCGTATTATTAAACAATTGTCCTCTTGAAGATCATTGCTTCCTTCTTCAAGCCTTTTCCCACATTTTGAGGTACTATCTCCTCTTCACTGAGGAAGGGTGTTCCTGTGATTTCTTATGGGTGATTATCAATCCCTGGCCCCCAAGAGCACAGTTCTGCTCTTAAATGAAAGCAGCATCTAAGGCTTTCATTTCTTATTAAATAGAATATTTATTTTTCAAGCTGTTGGGTTTCTTCCAAAGAAGGAGGTACACCAGGAATCATCTCTGCACTGCCTGAAACCTTGAAAAGAGGCTGCTTGGCACATGAGTGATACAAATACCTCAATGGGATAAGGAAAGGCAGCATGGGGGGGGTGTCATGGCTTGGGGAAAACAAAAATGGGGAAACGGGAGAAGAACTACTGTAGAGCTTTAGTGCATGGACCAAAAATACTTTGGCCAAATATGCACAGTCCTGGCTATCAAATTACACCATAAAACAAATAAGATGACAGACCACCTTACGTGTCTGCCACGATGAAAGGAAGTCAGAATCCCCCACCTACTCTGGATGCAACTGATCAGTAAACAGCAAGCCGAGGGACTCGATAAACAGCAGCCGGGACACAGAAAGATTCACATTTCTAAAGCACAGTGGTGCTTTAGAAAAGAATAACTCAATACACCAAGTATGTCGTGCACAGAGGAATATCATATATCACTACAAAGCTGGCTGACCCACAGACTTGACAAATCTGTTATTGTTTCCATATTCCTTGGCAAAGCAGAGGTATGTTAAAACCATTTTCCTCCTACTTAGTCATCTCCTTGTTGGTTCCAGGTCAACATACACTTCCAACAAATCACATCCTACCGAGCAGAAGAAAGCTGTTAGTTTAAAAAGCATTTTTATGACTAGAAGTGAAATTCTTGAAAAAAAAAAAGCTTTTCATG
This sequence comes from Lophotriccus pileatus, assembly GCA_035583135.1. Taxonomy (NCBI): domain Eukaryota; kingdom Metazoa; phylum Chordata; class Aves; order Passeriformes; family Tyrannidae; genus Lophotriccus; species Lophotriccus pileatus. Next base: position 64,369,439 of record JAWWES010000041.1, read on the forward strand.
CAATAATGATTCTACATACATAGAGAACACAGTACCCTACCATACTTACATTCTGCTACTTTAATGAGCAATCCTAACAACTTGAGCACTTTCCAACCTGAAAAGTATTAATATTTCCTTTTGAATTCTGTATTTCCACTTGTCAATCCCCTTTTCAATCAGTAACAGCAGGCATTACAAAGTAGGTCCACAGTAGTTAATTTATTACTACAGACACCAAAGCACATGACGATATGGTCATCTCACCAGTTTTAAGGCCAGAAAGGGTTGCTGTCATCAGCTAAACAATCTTTCTGTGGAATAAGAGAGGACTTTTAAAGTCACACCGTCTTAAATCAGACCAGAAGTCTACATTGCCCAGAATACTGCTTCCAACATCTGAAACAGTGGACATTTAGCAAAAAAACCCATCTTTATCAGTTGTTCTTCTCCCTCTTCTGCAACCTTCCTGCCTCATCTAAGATCCAAAATACTGTGCTCAATGAAGCTATGGATACTTGAATTTCACTAATCCTTTTTGAAAGGTATATATTTATCTCCACAATATCCTGTGGCAATAAGTATGACACTTACATAGCATGAAAAGAATTCTTCTCACTTGCTTTACAATTGCTACTCTGTAGTTGGGCTATGACACAACAGAAATCTGTGGAACAGGGTGTACTTTATCCCACTGTCTTTCCAAGCTCAAGAACCCACCTCACTGACCAGCCTCCTCTCCCACAGATGACTTAATTTCTCTGATTACTTCTGTAATACCTTCAAATGCCTCTAACCTGAGGCCTGACTTCTATCTTTCAAAGCCAAGTCAATTCTTCTACAGAGTATAATGGTCACAGTCTCTAACAATCCAGTTGCTTTTGTAATGCTACCCCTTTGCAGGACCTAGGAATCATCAACACCCTTTATCACCTCTCCTCCCAAGATCAAGGTTAAATAAAGTAACACATTACACACCACGAGTAGCAATAGCTTGTCAGCTTCACAGAGGCATTTCCTGGTTCTAGTACCTGTTTCTGGAAGTTTATTACTGTGTACATTTCCTAAAACCTCTTCTGTGAACACTTCTCATTCATCCTTGTAAAGAATGAAGCTTTTCTGAAAGGCTCCTCTAAGGACAATCCCACAGCCTCTTCAGCAAGCTTCTAGAGAACCTGAAAAGCTTTTATTAAATATACACAAGTAGAAAGCCATTTTGAAGGTATTTCTGCTCTGGGTTTCTGATGGCTTCCCATTTAACCTGCTAGAGTTTGTAACCTGTTGCTCTCCTAACACAAGTTTCTTTTTGCGTGGTTTTTGTCTGTTTGGGTTCTTTTTGGGGGGGAGGGTTGTTGGTTTTTTTGGGGTTTTGCTGTGTGGATATCTTTTTGCATACAGGTGCCTTCACACTGCTTTAACTACACTGCTTCTGCCTCTCCCATCCTTCAAAACCACTTGCGCTGCCTGAAACTTATTTCAACCGTTCCCAACTTCTCCTCTTGCTACCCTCATTTCTTATGATACTCCTCTTCATAAAATTAATCCAAGACAGTAAAACCTTTGCAGCTTTTCTATTCCTCATTGAATTTGAGTAGACTACAGTTCCAACTGTATATAATAATATACAATTATACACTATATATAATAGAGTAATTTAATTTACCCTCACTAAGACAACACTGGCTTTAGCTTAAAAAGAACTAGTGTTTTTCACGTCTCCAGAAATTTTTCTGTGTTCCAAATCAACCCCCAACTTCCCTCATTAAGCGCTTCTAAAGCTCTTACGTAGAAGCTACTCAGACTTGTCAGCTTCTTAATTAAAGTCTGGCCTCATTGGCCACAGATTAACTATTATAGTTGCCTTCCCTGTCACTACTTGCACAGGAAGATTCTTTTGCCAGTACCTTCAAGATTCCTAAGTACCACAAGAAACAGATGAAATTACATCCCTAAAGACAGGGTCTTGTCTCTTGACCATTGCTGCTTGCACATGTTTGGAGGCAGCAACTTGCTATTAGCAGAAATAGTGAGCTCATTTCCATACATGCTCCATGCAGGAGCACTTTAATACACCTGCTGAAAAGAAATAATTGCACACCCATGTGCAGCAGAATAAAAGGTATTAAAATATTTGCAAACAGATAATGTAATCAGATTTACAGGGCTCTGACTAAATGCTTTGAGTTCTAATTGCATGCTATCTCTCTCATTCTTGAAGACTAAGAAAAGATTAGATTTTCAGCAAAGCCTGAAGAATCAGAACGGCTTTTTTAAGGGTTGTTTCGTTGTAGGTTTTTTTGCTGGTTTCTTTTTGGTTGTCTGGGTGGGTGGGCAGTGTTGGCTGGTTGTTTTTAGTAACACCTGAGTTCAGAAACATCAATATACTCAAATTTGAAAACCCAGGCCACCCTTAAGAAAAGGGCATATTAATAGAAGTCAATTATAAAGAAATCAAAAAATAAAAATAAAATCACTACTATTCACACAGAAATCTTTAAGTTGAAATGTGAATAACCACTTGATCTCTTTTACAGACTAGTTTATTTTCTAAAAATCTCATTGATAAAATACCTTGCAGTAGATTACATATTCCCTCTAAAAAAACAAAAGTTGGCTTTGTCGCCTGTGTATTTTCACTTCCTTTGAACTTTAATGGGGTAACACAATGACTGTAGGCAAACTGAATAGCTATTGTATGAGCAAAGAACACATTTGTATTGTTGCAAGGAATGTTGGCTGCAACAGCAGATTTTCTCTCTGCTTTGGAGTTGGTACCATGTGATCATTTACTTCTGCATGGGTGACAGATGGGCTGAAGACTCTTATCTTGTCATATCCTTTAACAGGCAACTTTTCTGACCACAGAACTCAAATATGCTTTCTGTATGAATAATCCACCTGCATCTCTTAAAGCACTGTCAAGTATGGCCTGTAAGATATATAAATCACCTCCCCTTTTGTTCTTCCACCATGTGTCTTAAAAAACAAACATTAAGAGGATTCAAGACATTCAGGCTTCTATAAAAACACAGTTTTCTAAGATAAACCCCCCCACACTCTTACAGATTTCCACCTATTAAGGTCACATAACTTACATTAGAAGAAACTGATCCAGAGGGGGGGTGGTGGTTGTTGTTACTGTAATTTACACTAAACAAGTATTTGTTTGTGACACTTCTGCTTTCCTCTTGAGTCCCATTTTTGTTTAGGACTATATTCTGAAAAGATTTCTATATATCATTAAAGCTTTCTGCTGTCACATGGGGATGACTATACATAACAAATAAAGTGCACTGACTGATGCTGTTATCCTAAATACTCTGAAAACCCAAACGCCAAAAGAATAACATAGTTTAAAAAGATGAGGAATTGAGACACCAAGAGATTAGATGATATCTCTGAGACCACATGGAAACTGCTGTTCCTTGGCCTAATGATTTCACCTCCAGAACATCCCTCCCCTTCTCCTGCCCTCAAATATCAAATGCCAGCAGGGCAAGCAGCAGCAGAGCCTGCTTTTCTACAGCACCATAAGGGTTGAGCACTGAGCACTGACACAATCTCTCCCACATAGATTCTCAGACATCTAACAAAGGTTCATAAAAACCAGACCTTAATCAACAGCTTCTTCCTTCTGACTCCCAAATTCATGCTCCATGGCAGGGAAGATCCAACTTCCACCTTCCTCATCACACACCTAACCACAGCGCTTGCAGAGAAAATTATTCACCCCACTAAAACCACAGAGAACTAATACTGTGGTTTTCTTTTTCCTCCAGGGCACCAAAACAAACCAGAGCACCAGAGCAAATACCAGAGTTAGTCCCTGGAGAGGAGGCAGGAGAGAGGGAAGAAAAGGACAGGGGGGGACTTCTCTGTGTTAGCAGCAGCGAGATGTCACTTCAATTATTTTATGCATGCAAAGCACTGGATGACTCTCAACTTTACCTGTCTACTCATCTTCCTTGACATAAAATGGAATCTTAACTATCTTTTGTATCTCCCTCTCTCACCACAAAGCTTGGCTGAAATTTGCCAGCAGTTGCAACATTTTCTAGGCTGCAGATGGAAGTGAAAAGGGACAGTAGGATCAAATAAACTCAATTTCTTTTAACCAAAATTTTTTAAAAATCTACAAGCTAACACTCACGTAGTTGTTTCTGTTATTAGTAATAAAGATTAGCCTCACAGCAATCTTTGTTTCATTTCAGGCAAAAGTGCATGGATGCTCACCCACATGACACAGCCCATACGAGCAGAAAAAAAATCCCAAACCAGTGTTTAGAGAGAAGGTGGCGTGTAAAGTCCCTCCTGAGCACAAGGGCACCCACGTGAAGTTGAAGTACATTTGCTATTCCACAATAACCAGCCTGAGTACACACATTGATCCCAAGTAAATTCAGTGGGCATTTTCTACAGCTGTGGAAACGTACAAATGTAAGTTTGAGAGTTTTGTTTGCAATTTGTTGCCACAGCATGGCAAAGCAAAAGACTGATGAACAGGCCATTTACTTACAGATTCAGCAAGTCCAAGACTTCAGTTTTCTTTTCCACACATGGAGAAACATGTTTCAAAAGTGGCAGAGAAAACTTTAAAGATAGTTTCACTGAAAGAGCTCCTTCTAAGTATGTACAAGAATGTCTTGGTGAAACATTTTTAATTGCAAACCAAGCACAGCACTGATGCTGGTAAAACCATCATTTATATACACAAAACAGAAGGTACATATCAACACTTTTCATTTACTACCTATCAGTTCTGTGTCATAACAAAAAAAGTAGACAATTGTGGTTATTTTCTTTTTTCTCTCCTCAAAGGGAATTTCTGTATAAAATTGTCTTGGTTCCGGCCAGGACAGAGTTGATTTTTGTAACAGCCAGAAGGGGATGTGGCCAGGATGCAGAGGTTATTCAATACTACCTCATGTCATTGCTAGAGGCAGGGGAAGGGAGTCTCTTCCAAAGAGACAGGGTGCCTTCTGGTAGAGTAAACATGGCAGAGGGAATCAGCAGTTGGGTAACGTGAGCATTTTGCATGTGAATCGAGCTCTCTCTGTTGGTTTTCTTATCTCTTTGCTGTCTCCAGTAAGTTCTTGTCTCAAGAACCCATGATCTTTACCATTTGTGCCTCCAATTCTCTTCTCCATCCCTGTTGCAGAGGGGAGTGGGGAGGGAGAGGGTGGGAGGGGAAAGTGACCAAGCAGCAGCATGGTTTGGAGTCTCAGTGGGAGCACCACTCCCAAACCACAGCAGCCTTATTTGGCACCCAGTGTCAGGCTCCAAGGGTTGAGAGAAAAACAGCTCTGCCCAGAGTGGGCTGGAAACAAATTTATCTGAGCATTTATTGTATTAAGTACAGACCTGCTGGTCACGGTGTTGCTTGGTCTGTCCACGTGGACGTGGTACCTAACCCTGCATATATTCCCCTATGTGCCCATCCCAGTGCTCTTTTCCAGAGCAGGGAGAGGGATCAGGATTGCTTTG
>JAWWES010000041.1:64375001-64385133 GCA_035583135.1 Lophotriccus pileatus
TAACCCTGCATATATTCCCCTATGTGCCCATCCCAGTGCTCTTTTCCAGAGCAGGGAGAGGGATCAGGATTGCTTTGTTGCAGTTCTGTGGGATATCAGTTTATGACATCAGGGGCAATGAGCAAAGAAGCATCACCTTGGGAAGCATCACTTTGGGATGCTCTCAGATAATTAAACTTCCTTCTTTGGCAATTCCACTTCCCAAACAGCACAGAACTATTCAGAAAGATTATCCTACTATCTGTAATTTCTTCTGTGAAGACCTGTTGCTGTTGAAGTCTGAACCAATATTTTCATCCCTGACCAACTCTCCCACCTGTAGGTTTTTCTTCCTACCTTTCTAATTCAGGTTATCCAAACTCAAGTACTGATGTACTTTCTACCTTGATGATTCTGTGAAAGAGACCTTCAAGATCACCTAGTCCAAGTGTCAACTCAGCACCACCATAACTACCCCTAAACCACGTTCCCAAGTGTCACATCCAGATGCCTCTTGAACACTTCCACAGACAGTGACTCCCCCACACACCATTTTTTTATTCTTTCTCAGTCTGCTTTAATCCTTTTCCCACAACCATTAGAATCGGTTTTAGAAGTAATTCTAGGGATAAAACAGATTTAATTTTCCCATTAGTGTCTAAATAACTACTACTTTTGCCAGCATTGCATTGCAACATAAGGGTATTTCCCCTGACCAGAAGGAAACATGGAGCCGGCACGAAATTATAACAACTAAATTTAGGATATTGAAATTACTTGAAAGTTGAGTTGAGGAGAGAAGGAGATAACACACCACCTTTTACTTCTTATGCTGGTTTTAAAAAGCTCAGCAACTTTTAAAGACTGCCTTAACTGCCCCCTTTCATCAGCGGAGGGGGAAAACAAGAAACAACTAAGAGAGGCAGAATTTTACTGTGACAAAAACTCACAACAACACAAGGATATGGAGGAAATGGTTTAACCAACAAGGGCAAAATGTTGCTTGGCCCCCCATCTCCTAGAACAAAAACAAAAGGGCTGACCTTCCCATCCTGCTGGCTCCATGTGGTCTTTCCCAGACAAAGACAAAATGGTGCGGGGCTGTCCCGGCCCAACCTTCCCTCCCTATCCCCCTGCCCTGAAACAACAGGAAAGAAAAAAAATGGGGACCACACAAAAACCTGGAGAGCTAGTTCATTAAAACTGAGGACTCTTTTGCTGACTGGAGTGCAGGGGCTCTATCCACGGGGCAGCAAGCAGCAGCGGACTGCGGTGCAGTCCTGGGCTCTCTGGGGCTCTCCAGGGGCAGCTCGAGGTAAAAAGTGGCAGCAGCAAGGGTGAAAAGCAGTGGCAGCAGCACTGGGTGGCAGTGGCAGCAGTGGCAGTGCAGCTCCTGCAAAACCCCTGAAGTGGTGTGAAGGGGCAGCCCCTTCTGTTTCAAGGTGTAGAAAAACTCTTGATGGCCGTGGCAGCTTCTCTCTGTACTGAGCAGTCACGCAGTCCCAGGAACCCCACAGCCCCACACCTTCTCTCCAGGGATGGGGAACAGAATGGCTCTCTTCCATTTTCAGCCCATGGTTTTTAAAAGGGGCCAGTCTACCCCCTTCTGCAACCCAGGCAAGAAGACAAAAAAAGGTTCCGCTTCCAGCACCTGTGGATTCCCTGCCAAACAAAAACCTTCCGCCACAGTGATGTGGGTGGTGTGGAATAAACAAATCTCCACCCTTATCTCTGTAACTAGGACAATTCTGACAGTATTTTTTTAAAAATTCATCATTCAGCTTTGTGGGCCTTATTAGGGCACCTAAAATATTCAAAAGTTACACAGAAGGAAGTGGCCCACTGTGCTCTGTACTACCTCCATATTTACATAATCTTCTGTCAAATACTGCCAAGTGGCAAAGTGCCTTGAAGAAAGACAAAGCACAATAAGGGATCCTTAGCACAAAGTGTTTTAAAATGCCCAGAGGAGTAATTAAAAAAAAAAAAACAACCAACAAACAAGCAAATTGCACCTCCTCAGTTTACACACCCTTTGCACTTCAGTAAATGAACTCACTAGGTAAAACATCATGAGAGAGAATCCTCTTACTATTACAATAAGCTGCTACTTAAGCAAGCTTGGAATATCCATGCTGTAGTTTAAATTCTCTTGTTGCATTTCCTCATGCCAACATGGGGTTTTGGGGGGCACTCACCAATAGCAGTATGTGGTCCAGCAGCTGCTGGGGGACCGGCCACGGAGAGTGGGGAGGAGCAGACAAGGGGGGAAGACAAGATCAGTTAGAAATACCCAGAATATGACAATTAATTTTTCCTTCCACTTAATGCCCACTCAACACGGTACAGCTGTAAAAACATCCCCCCCTAATTTTTTATTTTTGTATATACAGTCTCCTGATGGTGTGCTCACACACAGCATGAACCTGGTTTTTAAGTCTGTCATGGAAAGTATCAGTCATTTTCCAGCAAAGCTTCACTTCTTCACTCTAATGGTTTTAAACATGTGGTAGGTAGAGTTTTGTTCATCCTAAATCACATCTCTCTCAAGGTACTTAAAAGGTCCATTACAAGACTTATAAAGCCTCCAACCCATTGGGAAAAGTCCCCTGTTCCTGTTACAGAAGACAGTCTCAGAACCACATCTTGAGTTGATCTTGGGGTGCTCTGCTGCTGAAAAGGGGATTAATCTTGTTGCTCTGCCACCTGCCTTTGCCATGCAGACCAGGCCCCGTTCTTGTCCCAATTCTGGTTCTCACTAAGCTCCTCCACAGATGGATTCAGCTCACCATCCTACCTAAAAACTACCTACTTGTTGCTCCCAGTTCCTCATCAGCCCACCAAGCCAAATTAACTCACAAGGGGGGCCAACAGGCCTCAGAAGCAGCACACAACACAAAGCCATAGGCATGTCCTTTCTCCTCGCAGCCCTTAGATTGACTCTCCCACTCTGGTGATGATCTGGACAGACATTCTTCCACAGTCTGGGGCAGAGTCTGGCATGCAAAACCATAAAAGCACAGAACTCACTCCTGACACCCTATTACTACAAGAGAAAGAAAAATACATCATTTTAGGGATACATACAGCATCAGAACACCACCAATGAGAGTAACTATTGGTACATGAGGACATACTAATTCCACATGCTCCTAATACTAGAAAATAAGCAAATAGCCAAACAAAACTAAAACCACAGAACAGTTACTCAGCTGCTGAGTATCTTATCTGCTATGGCTTTTAAAAAAAAATAAAAAAAGTCACAATCAAACCAGACTTTCTGACTCAGTTTATTTTTAGGGAAACTTAACATCATTTCAATTAACACGTCTCCATCGGGTACTCCTTGTGCACAAAGCCACTTACAACTCTTGGTGAGGCTCCAGCACTGCAAGCTTTCTAATGATTAATGAGGAGACTGAGGAGTGCAGAGCTGCAACGCTTGGCCACCGTGGCTTATGCCCTGAGAAGCAAGGCTTGCTCCCCTAGCTCAGGCCTCCTGCCACAGCAGAGGGGCACCACTCGCCTCCTCCATCCGAGGCACTGCCACAGGACTGCTCTGCCAGCAGTACCCAGGGCCCCTGGATCCTGCAGCATCCATGAGGAGCCACTTTGTTTAATATTTATATATATATATATACACACACACACACACATGCCCATAAAGCTCACTTTTCATTAACTGAAACAACAACTTGGTTTGTCACGCTGACGGTATTAATTTTTATATTCTGCGCAGAATGTTCTGCACTTCAGATAAGAAATAAAATACCAGGAAGGGATGAGCTGAAAAGGCAGACAGCCTTGTTCCCAGGCAAATATTCTTTAAGTAGGGAGAAGAATAAAAAAGTTTAAAAGGCATAACACTTCCAAATTAAGTTTCTGCGATTATACATGAAAACAACTGAAAATAGAACATTTGGTGAGATACTGTGTGCATTTGCTGCTATTCTAAAGAATAGAGAAAAAGTTCTTTTTCACTGCATTTGGCATTTTTAAAGCTCTTAAAAGCAACTTGTAGAGTCTTAGCATCCCCACGAGACAGCATCTAAGACTTTTTGCTTTTCAGATCACTCAAGATTGAGTAAAAGATCACATTCCAAAGCCTGCAGTCAGTTGGTGTTGCATATCAGACAGAGCTGGGTTGCTTCTCCACAGCAATTTGCCACCAGTTTCAACTGATAAAGGCACTCTTGCACTGGCACTTGCAGGGTAAGGGGGGTAAGGGGTGCCCAAACAGCCCCAGAAGGTGTCCCCCCACAATCCCACTCACCCCCGTTTCCCAAAGGGTTGTGTGCCGCTGACTCAGCCACCCTTTTCCAGGCTTAGCCTACCCTACAAACAGTTAATGCAGGTCTGTGCGACCTCTAACTCCTGCATCTACCACTGAGTCACTCCAAGGGGATTCTGACAGTAGGTTCTCTATCTGCAAGACCCAATCCATATTTTCTTATGTTTCTTATGAAAGTGGCAGACTTTGCATACCTAAATTTTGTTCACATTAGGCACTGGTAGTGTCAGGATGCCTGTAAGACCTGCAGCTATTAACAGAATGTAGGTGCTCCAGATGTTGTGTTTGCATAGGGTCCTATACAAAAATCTCCACTTTTGCAGTGGTTTTAGCACTGCTTGTTCAAACTATACAAAAAACAGGCTCAGAGGTAGATTTCAGCAAAGGCCACACTGTTTTCAAAAGTTGTAGGGGAAGAATTTTGATCAACTGGGAACCTGTAACCACAGGGGTGATGACAGAAAAGCCTTAGCAATTTTTGTTCTGAAATCATGGATCATTTCTCGTTCTTACTAATATAAATACATATCAACATTTTGACTTCACATCTCCACTCTAATAATAGAAGTCTAAAAGCAATAAGAAAACTAATGGTGGTAGTGCAGACACATATGCATTATGCATCTCTTCTTGGGTTGGGGAAGAAAGAATAGAAAAATTACCTCTAGAGACATGAGTGACAGCAACATATAACAGTATCTAGATCCCCAACTGCCTTAAAATTAAGGTACAAACCAATCTAGGACACGTTAGAACTTGAAAGTCCAGAGTCTTGACTTCTTAAGACTCTTAAAAATTCACTAGAACTTTAAATGTTTTCATTTGACTCTGTAGTTAATGAATGCAAGATTTTTTTTCCCCCCTTCTTATGACTTGATTTAGGAGAGGAGGACAACACTTGTAGCAGCAGTTAAATGGTCTGATTTTGAGAGCTTTAGAACATACAACAAACTTGACTGTTCCTCCTTCCCAAGTTAAACTGCCTGCACTTTTCAATGGCTCCAACACAAGTGCAACGGCTTTTCCTTGTCCAGTCTGCCTTGAAGCCTGGGGCACTGTTCTTTGCTCATACCCAGAGCTGAGTCACTGCAAGGGAGGTCTGAAGTGTGCACATGTCTGGTAAGGTCATTCAACAGAGAACACCACAATCTATTCAACCAATGCCATGCTAGCCAAATATTTTGAATGAGACAGCCTAGTCTAGCAAGAAATCACCAAATTGAAAAGCACCCAGAGAGCCACACATACCTGAGGGAACCACACAACAAAAGGGTCAAAGTAAAGTGTTGCCTCCTTATGCTGCCACAGGGGCTCTACAAGCCTGATGAGGAGAGCCAGATGAATATGTTGTATCATTAAACTGATTTGCAAAGTTTGTGCTCCAAACAATTCAGTTCTTAAAGACTTTTACATTCTGAAAAATAGTGGCCCAATTTTCCACAAATGCTCAGTACCCTGAAAGGCTGTTTGCTAACTTCATGGTTACCTTACAGATGCTTGTAAAGCTGTAGGCTGCTTGTAGCAATTAATGTATATGGTGAAAATGAAGAAAGGGAAGGATATACGACACAGAAAGCACATCTGTACTGCTAGAAGGCTCAGCACTGGCTCCTATTCCAGCCTAGGAAAGTTCTTTTCTATTTTAACTTAGCTTGTGCTGCTTTAGAAACGGTCTGCTCTGAACTAGAGTGTATGAACACAAACACAGCAAACACCATACAATTTCTATTTTTATTATAAGACTCTTAACAATTCACTAGAACTTTAAATTATTTTTTTTTTTAAGCCCTGTCCTTCTTATGCTCTGCAAGAGCATTTAGACAGGGGACAATCAGCAGTAGGTGTTTCGGTACAGACAACTCCTAAATTAGAGGCTGCTAAAGATTCAACATGCTTTTTTTGGTTTTAGAACACTCTTTGTTTTGTTTTTAGAAGCAGTTTTTTATAAAACTGTTCTATCAGAACATCCACTCATATCTACATCTTTTCTGAGGTGCTTTCCAAGACCACTCACCTTCAGATTCACCAAATATTATTTCTTAGCTTCAGAGTGGTACCTCTTGAAAGGCAGCTTTCACTGTTCTGCTGCCTTTGTGGTATAAGTCTCTTTTTCTACAGAGAAAACTCTGCATTACTCAAAGTATGAAATATGATGAAGCTTTAAAAGAAGAGTATACAGAGATTGAGGTTGAGGGGAGGTCCTCCTGTTCACTGGCCAGGCACTGAAACTACCAGAGGTCACAAAAGCTGAACTTCTTTATTCAAGCAAAAATTCCCACTGAAGCCAAACGAGGTTTTGTTGAACGAGGCCCACAGGAATAAGCCCACAGTACACTCTCAACTGGGAGCAAGTCAAAGCAAATTATGCAACAGCTGTCAGGAATCTGCACACAGCTCCTCAGAGCCGCAGTGGAGGAGGAGCCCTGAAGCATCCTTAACCTTTGTCTATTTATGTCCCAGCACCGAGACCCCTTCCAACAAAACAAGCCCTGCTTTAATATATTTTTTTTATTAGCCCAATTTATAGCAAACAGCGCTCTCTTCCTCTTCCTCTTTCCCCTCCCCTCTTCCCACCCTTCCCTCTCCTTCCTCTTGCCGTGTTGTGCTGTTTGTGTGGAAAAAAACGAGCTCCCACCCTTGCCAAGAGTGACATCAACTCATTCTTATCCAGTGATGTCCAGCAGAATCTTCCTCTGATAAACATTTGCTCAGTGTCAGAGCCCCAAGGTTACTGGCTGCATTTTGTTTTCATTGTTGCTTGTTTTCTGACACTTTGCTGCTTGTTACACATTAAAATCCTTCCCCCTCCATGTCTTCGACCTGGAGCCAGAGTGCGGCGGTGAACAGGACATTCCTCCATGCTTACCCGGGTCTTCCCACCACCCCCTTCCCTCTGAAACAAGAGTCTGTTTGTCTCTCTGTGAACAATAAAAAGCTGATACTGCAGAGAAGCAAAAAAAAAAAAAAAAAAAAGGAGAAATGATATGCAAAAAGAAATTCAGGAGTGCAGACCTACATATTTTTAACCTTTGTTTTCTTTTTCTTGTACAGACTTCCTTATATCCTTTCCTAGCCTGCTTTAAAGTTAGTGAAGAGACATAACTCAACAATATTTGCTCAAATAGGGCATCAGTGCTATCTCATGCTGCTGGGCTCATTCCACCTGATCAAGAACCTCAGATGTTTTCTTCTTCTCCTCTCCCTCCTTTATCCATCCTCGCCTCACAAGCCACCAGCTTTCTGGAGAAAAGGGAAGCAAATGATCCTTCTCACTGTTTCCCTACCATGTTATCCAAGTTGACATTTATCTGAAGTACATCAATCTGTGCCTTCAGAAAACTAGTACAGAATAAAATTTACTTCTGTCTGTCCCAGCAACATGGAACCCATGAATAATCTCTTAAAGAAAGAGAGAAAATTTTGCCTAAACCAAAAGGCTGAGTAAAGGTCAAGAACCCTGAAATGTCTAGCAGTGAATAAAGAATGAAAACAAACACCTCTTGCCCTGGGATGGCTCCTATCTACAACTTCACTGAAAATAAAGTACTTTACAAAAACTTTGACTTACAGCATAATGGATACATTATCTACAACTGCATCCTTCCTTGGGTCATCCAGGAGGAAGAAAAATCCATTTGTAAAGTTTTCCAGAAGAAAAGGTCTGCTGCAAATAGAAGATGATTTTTGGTAGCATCAACCTTCTGACTCTCACTTCTCTGGTCCTAAAACCTCCTCTGGTGTTCACAAAAAGGTTGCAGCTGTTCTAAACAGCTTATAAAAACAATGTTCTTTTAGCTTGTACGTGACAGAATAAAGAACAAGGACCTTCAGAAAGAAAATTGAGAAAAAAAATTGTTTTGAATATTGCCATTAACACGTGCCAGCTGCACTAGAGCATTAGAAGTACTGAGAAAAACTGATATAGAAAATTACTCCCTGCCCTGCCACCATCCCTTAGAGGAGTCTGCTAGAAGGTAGAAAAGGAAGACCATGTCAATACGTTAAACAAGTAGGCAGAGTAGAAGTAACAATCAAGGTCAGGCAAGAAATATGCTCTCAAATAAACCATGAGGAAGTATCATCCAGGCTCTCAAACACACTTTAAGGAACAAATAAGATCCCTTTTAAATCAATTTCCAGTGAGAAGGTTGCCATCTTTTAGAAAGATGCTTGGAAAGACCGAGGTCTTATTTCCTCTTTTCATAACAGTTCATTCGAAACAGTAAAATATTATTAGGAGTTGAAATGTAAAGTCATCAGATAGCCTGCAAATACAAATTTTGCAAAGTAGGCTCCCATACATTAGGTTATGTGATCCTGATTGGGATCCACTCTCTCTTTTCAATAAGACAATCACTTAAATGAAGGGAAATTCCCCTCTTGCCTTGAAGGCCTGATAAGGTGATACACCACTACTGCAACAGGTTGCCCTCAAGGTTATCCTGTGCCTTTTCGTGACTAAGCAGCCAGGTATACCACCACCTTACACAGAAACACTACAAATCTATAACCACACACGTAATGCCATCCTAGGGAAGCATGTCACAAAAAACCTACACAAATCTGTAACCCAACACGTAATATCATTCCAGGGAAGCATATATAAAAACTCTACACAAACAGAAACAACACAGGCCACTCTTAAAAATACAATTTCAAAGAAGACTGATTTTTCAGAATACAAAAAGAACATTTTTAGCTCCAAATGAATTACAAGCATGTGCACTGAAACATGTCTTAACTCAGTGGCCAGACAGAGTTTGGGTAGAAAAGGGGAGAATCTTTTCGAATGGATACAACCACATCCATTTGATGCTACCTCGTCAGTGGTTGTTTCACTATCCTAAAGGTGAAACAACCATTGACTGACATGTAGGAATGCAGCTCCATAGGAAACCTGGGTGACAGACACACCTGTGCTCATTTCAGGGTTGAGTTTTTCTTCCTCAGGTATCCTTATTTATGGTATTTGAAGTATGTGAATATTTCCAGTATCCAGAAATAGGATGTTTGGTCACAGAACTACTAACAGGAACAAAAATTCCCAAATGACCTGGACTATAATTATCTAACTATAGCAGCGTTTGGCCGACCAAAACCACTCTGGCTGATTTGTTTGAAGAGACAGACTGACTGCAGAATTTGCCAGAGCTGTCCTCCCAGTAAGATACAACCCTTATGCAATAAGGGAGCTGCAATACAGGAATTCATATGCCTGTGAACAAAATAAATATTTTTTTATTTCACAACAAAAAGAGAAAAACATATAGCAGTGATGTCTCAGGGGTTTAACTAGCTTCAAAGGAACCCTAATAACAAGACATCAGAAGCTTTGCTTTCAACAAAACCATTTAGTATCAATTGAAAGCGCATAACATGTATAACCCTGAGGTTCACAATGCCTAATAATCAAGTATTGCATCATTTCCCATACTCAAGCTTATATAAATCAACAATAATCAAAAGGAAGTTGTTCTCCTATGGGGACAAGAAGGGTTTGAATCCAGTACATTGATCTCAGCCAGTCATCCTTTTGAAACTGGATTATGGCATGGCACAGGTTTTCTGTGCAGCTGAAATCTCCAAACAGGATTGTGAATTTTTCCTTCCTAACATTTTAACTTGCTTTCCTCCAAAAATCAGTCCACGTTTCCAAAGTCTCTTACAGACAAAGGAAAACCTAAGCCACAGCTAATTAGCAGAACATCCACCCAAAACTGTACTTATCTACCTCCTTTCCTCTCCCTGTTCTTCTGCAGCCTTCTCTATCCATTTCTCCATTACCATTTCTTTTTAATCTCCTGTTTCCAGCAATATTTATCTGGATCTTTTAATTAGAAATGGTTCAAAGGGTCCTAATTT
>JAWWES010000041.1:64385233-64401205 GCA_035583135.1 Lophotriccus pileatus
ATTTCTTTTTAATCTCCTGTTTCCAGCAATATTTATCTGGATCTTTTAATTAGAAATGGTTCAAAGGGTCCTAATTTACTGAGACAGATTTTAACTTCATATAATGTCTAAATGGGCTGAATGAGTAGAAAAGTGCAATGGATTGAAAATTGGCTGAGATGCTAGGCTCAAAGGATTATAAGTGGAATGAAGTCCAGCTGGAGCACAGTCACTAGTGGTGTGATTCCAGAGTATGATAATGGGGCCAACATGTTTATTAATGACCTAGACAATGGGACAGAATAATTTTGGTTTTCCTATGAAGGTGATTAAACAGTGGAACAGGTTACCCAAAGAGGATGCAGAGTTTCCATCCTTGGAGATACTCAAAACACAATCAAGCAGGGTCTTGGTCAGCCCACTCTTGCTGACCTGCTTTTAACAGGGAAATTGGACTAGGCTGTCTCCAGAGGCACCTGAGCCTTCAGCAATTCTGAGCAACAGGCTCAGAAGTAGGCTCAAACCCTACCAGAAGTTAGGGGTTTTAAGGGCACTGATGACTTGCAAGCAGTGCTTATGTAATCTCTACTACTCTTAAAGAACATTATAAAATTCTCAGCACATTACTCCTTTGCAGTATGGCAACGTATCCTTTTGAGAGAGAGCTACAAAGAATCACTACCAGAACAGAACTTCTGACTTGCACCCAGCTCAGTGTTTGCACTATGCCCATTTTATCTCACTTGGTTAAATGCAAATTGGTCAAGTTAGAGAAGCAGCAGAAGCATCAAGGAGTACACTATTTGCATTCTGGTGTATGACCATCACTGCCTGCCACCACAGAATGCACATGTTTCTTGTAACATGAAGGAATGCTTCTGGATCACTGGGACCAACTGAGAGCATTTCAAATTCATTCACTGGGCCGAATTCCTTTCTTAGTTGCTGAAAAATAAAGCAAGCTCACTGTGGTCAGGACATGAACTTTAGGCTCTCATAATAACTGCTGTATGTGTGAACATATGCACGCACCCATCGCACACATTAGACTGGGTGCTACTTCCATAACTCCACTGCAAATTTCATGACATGTAGTATTTTTTCTTGCAGCATCAGCAAAGTCATAAGACTACCCTCTATACTTCTAGACATGCTGGTTGCAGAGAGCTTAAAAAGACCCATTCTTCCCTTATTTCCTCATTTGCCTTTTGATTTTCATCTAAAAAAGCAAAACTTTTAAGTGGCAATTTTTGTGATCAGCATACAAGTGTTTCGTGCTTGAAGCTGATAGACAGCTGTCATTCAACCAGAACACTTCCATCCACATCAAGTCTTTCCTTACAGAGAACTAAGTCAAGCACAGGTGTTTCAACTTACAGTTTCTGTGATGCCCAAGTAAATTCTTCAAAGCCATGAATGACTACCATCCAAAACTGTAGCACAGAGGAACACCTTCCCAAAGTCATACAGAAACTAGCTGTTAACTCCCTCACTCATGCAACTTCTGCCACCTACACCCACTGGCTTCAACAATTATATGGAGTTTGTCCTTCTAAGAGAAGCATTTTTACTCTCCTCTCCTGCAAGCAAAGGGCATGAAGCCCTGGTCTGGTTCTCTTTATCAAAAACATCCCAAGCCCTACAGCTGAAAGCCACTCCTTTTGCCTCATTTAACCCAACCTCTACCCTCTCAGAGCGCACCAAAATTCATAGCTATTTATCTCCAACTTACCTGCATTCAGCCTTTAAGAATGCTTTCTCTTCTCCACCAGACTAACACCATAAAAGATGTTTTGCAGACTCCATTGCTTTTGAGAGCAGGATACTGCCATGTCTCAGTACAACTTAAAATGAAGAAAAACAATTCTTTGAACGTTTTGCAATAGCCTCATCATTTCCCTGTGTGCTTTAACCAATCTGTCCTGGTTTAACCAGGTAGAACAAGAGTTGAGCAGTTAGGCTTGCAGCAGGGTTTATCCTCCAGGTTTCACTGCAGGAGTCCCATTAGACAGAGCGGTGATCTGAGCAGAAAACCTGGAAGACACCAAGCAGTTTGCATCCCACATGTTAACCTTCACCCAATCACTGCCAGATACCTAGACAGGTTGAAAACACAGGGAACCAAAGGGCAGAAAACCCTTGCTCTGGAAAAACTAAACACTTCTCAACTATGGCTGCAGCACAAAAACCACAATGTAAAGAAAGTTTCCTTGCATGAAGGGTAATTCAATTGAAGGTAACCTTGTCTTGACTCACGTCACTGAAATTATTAAAATAATGGAAACTTTCCCTACAACCAAATGCCAACTTCTCCACAACCATCAGACCATATACTGCAAGGCTTCATTCATTCATCCATGGTGCTGCATACCCTGAAATCCTGGAACTTTCTTCCCATCCTACTCTTATTTCCTCAGGAAAATTTTTTAAACTGTTAGAAGCATAGTGTAAAATCCTACCATTTAACTATCAAGAAATTGTGTTATTATATTATTATCCTGCTAAAGAAAACATTAATGAGCAGTGCTTGACAATATCACTGCCCTTGTTTGCAACAGGTCTTTCAAGCAAACATAAGAAAAGGATGAAACTTCTCTAATTTTAATTTTTATCCAAAGGCATTGGAATTAACCCATAGGATTTTCTTTCATCTTTCTGGTTTTATCTTTTTATCTTTCTTTCACCTCTTTTACCTTAAAACTGGAAGCAAAATAAATAAATAATGTCTTTGCAGATGAAGACAGTTTATGGAAACCCAAGCTCAAACACTCAAAACAAGGGGATAAAATCCCCACTTGTTTCTGCTTCGAATTTTAGGATTGCAGGAAGAAACACCACATTTCAGCATACAGGGTAAGCCAATTTAAGTCAAACCTGCTGTCCTATATCCCCATATACAACTGGTCACATTATATTGACCTCTCCTTTACACTGTCACTGTTGCTTTTACAGATAGGTGGAAAGCTAGTTCAGGGAACTGAAAATGATAAAAAATAGTATTATTTTAGAAAGAACAGGGTTAAGTTTTCAGTTGGCTCAGCTCCCTGTCCAGCTGTATGAGAGGCAGGGATAACACAAGGCAGGAGGGAAAACAAGACTGCCTTCAACCAGCTTTAAGCTCAAACTGAACTTGGTGAGCTGGCTGGAATGTCGGGAGATGAAACCTGCTGTATTCATGCCACTCCCCAAAGGCCACTGCAGTGCTTGAGGTGTATACAATGCACATGTTTAAAAACAAAAAGCTTTGAGAAGAGGTACAAGTCAACACTGAACAAGTAGGAACAGCTACAAAGCCGAATATAGTCCCTTGCAAAAGATACAGGCTTAGGTCTGGATGAAGTGCACAAGCCTAAGCTCAGGGACACACTTAATAGCTTTATTAGCTGAGAATGATTCTGCCTCACTGGTTTGGTTTGAGACTCCCTGACACTCCCTTGCATTGCCTAAAAGTCAGCCCTTAACATCTAAATTCACTCCTTACCAATGCAGTTTGGGTGTTCACAGGAACAGCACCACTGTGAAGGTGTATGTATGTTCCCTTACCACAAGCAGTTCTCTCCTAAAATGTATGAAACCAAGAGGTTGCAACCACACTGCAAGCCAAACTTATAAATTTAATTTTTCCAGTTGCCCAAAAGCCTCAGACACAGTTTTCTGAACACAGAATGCCAAAGTGGATCATTACTAGAGGACTGACTGCATCTCCCCTGAAATATTAAGCGCCTGAGAATGAGCAGAAGCTGAGTATCCTAGCCTAATACCTAGAAACCAGCACAGACTCAAAAACATAAGGTTTGAGGCTCCCTCCAAAACGTTTGGTAATCATTTATTCTGACAACTCCCTCTATTCCTAACCCCTAAGCAAACATCCAACTCCTTTTTGAACCTTATTAAATTCTTGGCCCCGTCAGCATCCTGTGGTTGACTGTTCCAGCATCTAATTGCAATTCCTAACTTCTGGAGCCGCCTGCTGCAGTCTTTCTCACTTGAACACTGAGCCCACTCCACCCACGTGAAAATGAAGAATGTTCCTGATAAAGCTTCTGAATACATCTGCTTCAGAGCAGAGCACTGCCTCAGTGCAGGTCTGCACCAGGCCTCCCAAACCCACATATTAAACTGCCAGAAAGGCAAGAAGGAAAAAGACTATGGCAGACTAATCCCTGCAGCAATATTTGCAAGAAGCACTTAATCACTCTGCTAGGCAAAAATAAATAATGCAAAGGCAGAAAACATGACAGCTGAATCAGAAGAACAAAATATTCAAACAATTAATAGGAAGGAGATGCTCCGGTTTCACCACAGCACACCTGATTTAAAGATGTGCCCTTGTAACACATCAGTCCCTAGAAAACAAAATAGAAAACACAGACCAAATGTGTCAGGCACATATAGCACACCAGTGTTGTATCATCTCCTCCCTTGCATCCTGTACATCATGGAGTCCAACTGTACTGGCCAGTTTCCAGAGTAAAATCACATAGTCTCCTACCAGCGCTATGAATTTATATTTCCAGAAATTCCTCATGTCATAGCCTGAGAGCAATTATCAATGAGGAATTATTGATTTTAACGTCAAATTGTGCAAGCACTTAAGAGGGGGAGAAACAGAAGAAAATGGCAAAGAATGAACAGACTATTTGTTTTTAAAAAACAAAAAAAGAATTAATAAGAGTCTTTGATATCCAGAACAATTGCAGTCATGGCCAAAAAGATCTGATTTTATTCCACTAGAGACCTACTGCAGTTTGCTGAAACAGATAAAAAACAGTTCAGCTGATATGGACAAAATACATGTGTCTGACAATACAAACAGCAGAAGTACAATCTACTAGATCTATTTTAGTCAGCAAATGCTGCAATCAGATATGGGAGCCATGACTTCATCTAAAGGGACAGATGCACCCTGGATCTCTGAGCAGCATCTGGGGACAGACAGCATGACACACACGTGTCATGTGATGCCAGTACACACCTGCCAGGTTAATGCCATCAGGGAGCTCAGTCTTCTGTGAAATCTAATTCTCATCAAGAGAAAAAACAAGTAAAGCTCTTTTATCACACCTGCAGACCGTGGTTTCATGAAAGTTCAGGTGTCAACCTGTTTCAGCACATTACCCAAACAAGTGCTTGTGCCAGCACAAGGAAAGGTGGAAAGTGACTGGGTCATCAAGCAGCAACACTCACCTAAGTACCAGAGGAGCAAATTCTTGGCATTAAGTTCTTATCAGCTCCCTCCTAAAGCTTCATCACTGTCAGAAAGGGGTGGCCTTGCATCCAACTCATCTCTTGTACCTACCCTGGAACTTGTTTGATAGAGCAGTAACCCACGTCAACTTATTAATGGTAGAAAATTAACCTGGCACAAGAAGAGTTTTCTGCCATGTTAGCAAGACAAATCAGCTTCACATAGGGTCAGATAAATGTCAGGCTCAATGAGGATGGTGAGACATGCAGGAGGGAGCCATTACATCACCTCAAACTACAGTGCATAACCTGACCCTGAGGAGCCAAAGGGGAGGACACCAACCTGTCTTCATCAGCCCCTCCATGCAGAGTTTTCTGGTTAGGTACAGCATCATTCTAATGTTCTCCCATTCATCAGCACAGGCAAATGAACTACACGAACCCTAAGTACAACCTGCACATAAGAAGTAAACAACTATCCCCATGGTACTCATACTACAGGTACAGCCAAAGCCAAGACGAATTGCTAGAGAAATTCTGCCTTCTGCAAGCTTTCAGAGCAAATACCCTTTAAACATGCAGTTCTTCAGTGATGGCCTCACTTTAATATAGGGCTGTACAACTGCACGGCAACAAATGTCATTTTGATAAGAATCAAATGTTCATTTTAGAAGAAAAAGGAAAAAAAAAGAAAAAGAAAGCAGTGTGTTTCATTATTTTACTTTTCCATATCCTCCATGAGGGCTACTTTGCCAGATGTGGACAAAAAGTAAAACTAATGCACTAGTCTGATCCCTCTATCAAGAAATTATGAATCTAGAATACTTCTGAACTGTATTCCAGGCATCCTCCCCACACAGGAATTGACACTGGATATCTGCTCAGATAACAGCGAGATTGTAGTCACTTTGCAGAAATAGCTTCCTTTCAAAGACATCAGAAAACAACTTTGCAATGTGTGTTTATTTGCATTTGGAACAGGAGACAGTGAAAATTCAACTTTGCGACTATGTTTTCAACATTCAATGAGGAGAGACAGATAGTCACTGAAAAAAGACTGCAGTGGTTTAAGATGTCCTTAGAAATAAAGCTTTTTTTAAAAAAAAATTTACTTTACTATTCCCAGAAGCAGAGAGAGCAAAGCACATTACAGGAGTTACTTTTAAATTAAGCTTGTACACAAGTCTTTTTTACACCTCTTTAAGGAAGGTGCATGTCTAGCTAGCAACAAGGTTTACTTCTACTAATATCTAAACACCAGAGCTATATAAGCTGTGGAATCTTGGCCCATTTGCTCCAGTGCATGGAAGATTATCTGCTTCTCTGCATCCTGCAGTGTTTTATCCAACATACACACAGACATATAAAAGTGTGTGTATGCACACATATACACAAACAGCCCTAAGATGCTTGGGATCCCCTTGGGATGTCGATCCCAAAATAAAAAAAATTAAACACAGATATGACAAAAGCCTGCTGGTTATTTCACTTGAGGAACATGTTTCTCAACACAGAACAACTCTCTAACACAAACCTGTCTTTATTATCCCAAAGCAGGGGTACAGGATTTAAGCACAACCCACCTCATATAAAAAAATTCCATTATCTATAGCATCACCTTTAGACAGAATCTTAACCACAAGTGATGGTTCAGACCCGGCTCCCTGCCAAAAGCCTGAACTCACAGTAACAAATACTCTTCCCCCTCCCTCCTTCCCTTAGGGCAAAGGAAAAAACTATAAAAATTGAAGCACCCGAAATCAATCTAATTATATAAAAATAATGTATTTTTATGTATATTACAGTTATATACAATTAAAATACTATGTACACAGCCAAGGGGACCCCCAAACAGCTCCCGAAGGGAAGGGAAAAGGAAAAAAAACCCTGGCTACATTCAGGCAACATGTCTTTAAAACCTTAAAGTCTTTGATGGAAACACCCTAATGTGAGGTCTTTTTAGCAAAGATTTCAAAGTGTCCTTCCAAGGACAAGAATACTAAGGTGATCTTCCTAGCTCAACTCTGAATCAAAAGCTGCTACAGTGTAACTTGAGGCCATTTTGACCTATTGTTAATTGAGTCCGTCTTTTGCCTCATAGGTGTCATGGGGCATAGAGTTAAAGAAAAATAAGGCAAAAATAAAACATTGTCACTGTCACTTGTCTTATTGCTTTCTAGTGTACAGAAGTCTTTATGATCCATTTCTGCTTAATGCTAAATATATATGAAAATAAATATATACAAAACCCAAAACTGGCTACTTAACTTCTTTGCGTTTCTATTAAAGTCAGAAATCCCACGTCTCATTTCAAAGGCTCACTGGTGAAACCAAAGCCAAAAAATAAACCTAACCCACCAAAACCCAACAAGGTACCTAATCCGACAAGAAATCATCTGTCTTGACCCAAAATATCGCACAGGTAAGTTTTTTAGGGCATTGTAAAGTAGCACTTTTAGAACAGCGCACCACCACTCTCGGACCTGCTTTACAAGAGCAACACCTACACCATCACCCGTCAGGGAGCAACTCAGAAGATCAGCTGGCTCCTCCAGCTGCAGCAACCCTGGCTTTGAGTGTCCCTGGAACTACAGGGAGCAGCTGCTCTTCCACCACTATGCATCCTGAGGTCAAGTATTATTTTAAGGATAAGGCTCTTCGGGTAGGCAAGACCTAAAATGTCACTGTGAACAAAAAAACAGAAAGGAAAAAGAACACACATGAACACAGGATTCTTTAGGCTCTCTGATCCTTATGGATTGAAAGAATGTTCCTTCCATTTGTAAGGGAAAAAATTTATAAACAAGAGTTGAAGTTTAGTATCAACATGAGATAAGACACTATTTTAAGGTCCTTTATTACATTTCCCATGGAAGAAATACAAGAAATTTTAAGCTTGAAAGAAAATTTTATCACTGTATTTCATTACCAACATTCTGGCAGGAACAAATCCAGTGTGCTAAATGAACAAAATTAGTTAGAAGGTACAACAGACTCTGAACTTTGATAACTGAGATTTAAGGGGAAAAAAAGGCATTTGCACACAGTTCCATGCAAGTGAGCCCATCCTGGCTTGATTTACAGAGAAAACATCCCACAGCTGACAATGCAAAGTGGGATAGCAATAGCTCCGAGCAAAATACCAACATTTAAGGAAACAGTACTTAAGATCTCACCAGCAGAACTCTCATCCCTTCCTTAAATTACACTGACACAGTTTTAAACAGACAATAGAGTCAATGGTGCAGTGAGTTGGTGATTGGAGATTTTACCTTATTTTACCATTATGCAGAGGGAGCAGAAACGTGCAACATCCGTATATTAAGGCATATTACAAGCTAGAACTTTGGCCCAGATTCTTTCCCTTGTGCTCAAAAAGAAGACCCAGTCCCTTTGTCCACTACATCTCACCCCATCTTACTCTTCCTTCTTTGGCTGTGCTTGTTCCACTACAGCATGGCATGAGGCACACCACGAACTGTGGCTCAGGAGAGAGACTCTTTGCTCCCCAACCCATCTGCTCCTCAGTTGTACCAAGTTTGTGTGGCGAGGTTCTGGTAAGGGGATAAGGCTATAGGGGTGACTTTGTGAGGAGCTTCTTCCCCCATGTCCAACAGAGCCCATGCCAGCTGGCTCCAGGAGGCACCTGCTCTGGCCAAGACCAAGCCCATCAGGGATGGGGGTAGTGATAAACGTGATAACATAGTTAAGAAGGAAAAAAAGTTACTGGGCATATAATGCGGTCAGAGAAGACAAGAGTGAGAAATATGTGAGAGAAACAGCCCTGCAGACACCAAGGTCAGTGAGGAAGGAAGGGCAGGAGGTGCTCCAGGCACTGGAGCAGAGATTCCCTTGCAGCCCACGGTGCCACCCGTGGTGACTGTCTCGGTTTAATGAGACACAAGTGTTTTGCTGAGGATGAGTTATGAGGAAGACCCAAACTCCTCCCTCTAAGCAATTGTAAATCTGAAATTAAGAGGCTCCACTTGAGAAAAATGTGGAAAAAGGAAATATAACAGCCCTTCATTAAAAGACATATGTGTATTGGCAGAACAACGAAAGAACACAAATAAAACAATCAAACAATAATCCTATACCCAGAAATAATCCCCATAAAAAGAAAAAGTAAACAGTTCAGTCTGCGCCCTTTGGTGCAATTCTAACCACAGTCAGCAGGAGGCGCTGTTGGATCACTGGCAGTCACCACATGGGGGTTCCTTGGATGTGCTGGAGAAGCCGAAAATAGAGGTCTTCCCTCCCCCTCACTGGGAAAGGGGAAAAAGAAGGGAAAGAACGAAAAGTTCTTCCCAACGGGAACTCACTGTCTGCAGGTGGAACCCGTGGCGTGGCTTCCCCTCCCCTTGGATGTGCACAAGAATCGCTGCCAAACAAAAAAAAACGGGAATGGAGGAGGGAAGGAGGTGACCTCCTTCCCGAACAGTTCCTCCGTGATGAAAATCCAAGCGGGTTCCGGGCTAGGTAGAACTGAGCTAGCCGGGCAGCCAGGCTGACAACAAAACCAGCTCGGAGCTCCTGCCACCCAGAGCTTGCCTCAGCTCAGCCAACAACCAAGTCCCTGCCATTTCCCAAGAGAGGAGTTAAAAAAGCAAAAAAGTACTCCTGGGGGCCACCAACTTGCAGTGCGGCTTTGCCAGCCACTCTTTTGTGTTAGTCCACTGCCCAAGGCACAGCCAACCTGCCCATTCAACATCCTGCTCCCACAGTGGGCAGGGGGAAGGGAAAATTCCTGCTTAGTTCCCCAGAACAAGCAAAACCAGGACAGTGATGCAGCTGTGCCCCTTCAGCCCATGGAGGTCCACCTGCAGCCCAGGGAGCACCCCATGCCAGAGCAGTTGGATGCCGTAAGGAGGCTGTGAGCCTGGGGGAAGCACAAGCTGGAGCAAGCTCCTGGCAGGGACCTGTGGCCCCATGGAGAGAGGAGCCCATACTGGAACAGGCTTATTGGCAGGAATTACGACCCTGTGGGGGACCCAGGCTGGAGCAGCCTGTTCCTGAGGGACTGCACCCCATAGAAAGGACCCATGCTGGAGCAGTTTGTGGAGAACTGTTGCCCATGTTGGAAAAGTTCACAGAGAACTGTCTCCCATGGGAGGGACCCCACACTGGAGCAAGTGAAGAACTCCTTTCCCTGAGCAGCAGCAGGAACGTGTGATGAACTGACCATAATCCCCATTCCTGTGTCCCCACAACCTTGGTGTGGAGGAGACAGAGCCTGGGAAGAAGGGAGGGGGAAGATGTTTTTTAAGATTTGTGTTATGTCTCAGGATCCTGCTCTGATTTTGATTGGTAATAAATTCAATTAATTTCTCCAATTTAAGTCTCTTTTTGCCCTTGACAGTAACTGGTGAGTGATCTCTCTTTCCCCTTATCTCAACCCATGAGCCTTTTGTAATATTTTCTCTCTCCTGTCTAGCTGAGGAGGGGCATGATAAGAGTGGCTTTGGTCAGCACCCGGTATCCAGCCAGGGCCGAATCACCATATCAAGCTATCTGCTCCTTGGTGTCTTTGCAGGAAACAGTCCCAGCACATCTGAAGATCTGCTCCTGTCACAGACACTCTCCAGAAACTGCCTTATTAATAAGGAGGGCAAAGCGAGCTTGGAGAGGGGGCATGAAAAGTAAATATTGCTGAGTGAAAGCAGGCAAAGCACACCAACAAATCTGCTCACAGAAAATGCCAATTTGTCAACTGCTTAGGAGGAATTTATCCATTTCATTAAAATTTAGGGGGGAAAAGTTACCTAAGCATTACACATGCTCACATAAAGACTATTACACAGAGGTTTAAAGACTTTTTAGCGCACGTTTGAATGAGAAGCGAAATCATTTTCATTTTTGCTATAATAAGCCACCTGTTTGCTAACTGGTTTGTAGCCTGACATATTAAGGTGAATACAGAGATTGAACAACACCCTTTTGGGCACTGGTAAATACTGGGCTAAACTCAGTTCCCCCTCCCTGCCCTCCCCCTACCGAAGCATTGGCTCCATTTATACCTACTATAAAATGAATAATAATAATAAAATATACAACTTGCCTTTAATTTCAAGAAGCAATCCAACATCTAGTCTTACACAACAAAAGCATTAAGTGCACCGTGACACATTTAATTTAGCACATTATCTGTTAGTCTAGCCCCGCTCAATCATCTCACGCCCGAGCAATGCCTCTGCCTCTGAGAGGCACATACTAGAAAATCTCCTTTTGCTTTTCCTAACCAAATGCCATCCACTCAAATCCCTTCTTTTTCATGCAAGGGTGCATTTGGGGCTCTGTTTTGTGAAGGAAATATTTCAAAGGGGAAGTAATCATTGTGGTGGACCACAGTAAGAGGTCACATTAATTTCGTTCTGTCATAGGTTTGAAGAGAGATGTTGGAATTTTTTCCCTAGAGTCTTACATGCACAGAGACTTCGGGCAAAGAGGCAGGAACCCACACATACTGCAAGTTACATTTAAGGCACGGTAGTACAGACTAGCAGCTGAGGAAATGACAGAGGAGAGAGAGATTTCTGTGGTTTTCAACTGCATAGTAAGATTTATTTAATTTCATTTATGGATATTCAGGGCTTGAACAATCCAATAATATGCTCTTATCTTGATTTCACTGTACCTTATTTTGATTAGCAAGAAAAATAAGCCTAGCAATTTGGATAATAAAGGGGAAGTTTAGAACAGTATAGAACTTGATTAGTCTTCTGAAAAACTTCAGTAGGGTCAAAAATTAGTAGTAGCACAGATTTTGTTTTCTTGCTAAGCCCCTTCAGTTAAGAGGATAAGGGAGGGGGAAAATCATAAGCAAGTTGGCATCAAAACAGTTTCTAAACAAAAAGTTTATGACAAGTCTCAGCACTTTTTGTCTTTTCCAACCTCAGTTCCTTCTGGATGGCTGCTTTCTAAGGAAAAGTTTAATTCCGCTGCTTTTATGGAAAAGAAGCCTCAAGTCTTAACCTGTTCTGCTCACCCCTGCTTTTAGAAAAATCACTAAAGCAAACAGGGAATCAAAGAGTAGAATACAAAATATTTGTAGAGAAGACACAGAGGTGCAAGTCCATCAGTCCAGCCAAGACAGCTGGACCTCTGCTCCTACCACCGCTTCACCACCGCCCTCCCACCCTGTCCCACACTTCCAACGGGGCGAGTTCAGCAAAGCGTAGGGTGGATCCAAACGGGACACTTCATGGGAAACCAGAACACCTCAATAAATTCTGAGCATGTTCTCTTCTCTGCAACAAGTCCAGAACCTAATCTGGAAACGTGCTTGCCTGAGTCCTGAAGAACCTAACCAGGACAGCTACTCTGAAGCAGTGCGGTGCCAGCTGTTTCCAGATGGAAATCTCTACGATGGATTTATGGAGAATGATGTAGCAACTGCAGCTGTGAGCCTGTGGGCTCCAGTG
The DNA here is from genome assembly GCA_035583135.1 of Lophotriccus pileatus. Taxonomy (NCBI): domain Eukaryota; kingdom Metazoa; phylum Chordata; class Aves; order Passeriformes; family Tyrannidae; genus Lophotriccus; species Lophotriccus pileatus. The sequence continues at coordinate 64,397,821 of JAWWES010000041.1, forward strand.
TTACTCAACTGCATGAGGCTGTGGCTCCAAAACGGGCAATGCTGATCTCAGCTGGCCCCAATGCGACCTCAGTCCACAACTCATGGGATTTCCCCCCACACCAGCCAAAGTGCCTGCTGGATTCCATGATGAGCCAAGTTCCTTGCCTGCCAGAAGCAGTCTTCCTTTTTTATTTGCCAGGTAATTCCTTGGTTATGCCGATAACCCTATTTTTCTTTCATTTTAAAATGTCATTTACAAGGATTAAATAGTAGAGATAAGTCACCTGTGACCACTGGTTGAATATTAATTGATTGGAGGTTGGAAAACAAACATCCTCGGTTTCTCATATTTTTCCAAAACTCTACTGTGCTGGTTTAAAAGTAAACCCATTTTAAGAGAGATTACAAGTCAGAGTTACAATTTACTAAAAAGATTACAATAAATACAATGATGCTGAGAAAACTGGTTTTAACCCACAAAGACAGATGTGTAACCCAGCACCTCGGGACAAGAACAGAACAGTGTTGGTTAGCCCCGGTGCTGAGCACCCCATGGTCCCTGTGGGTGTGTAAAGTAAAAGGAAAGGAAAACCTGTTGGTCCGAATGTTCTGTTAAGTAATGATCGCAGTTTGATCGACAGTGGCAGTCGCAGTCCTGCTGAAGTTCTGGTCCATCTCTAGATCCAACAAGTGGTACCAGAAGTCCCAAACCCACAGGATTACATGCGCTCGGGTTCGGGTGGGAATGCCCAGTGCCTCCCCCAGGGTGGGAAGTTTCACAATGGCTGATTTAACTCCGTGAATCACGGGATATTTTTGGAATCTTTGATGGTCTAGATTGTTGCAGCTGCCTCTTATGCCAGTCCGCTGTGGCCCATTAGCACCCTCAGGCTGGGTGTGAAGGTGTTAACGCCTCCCTGGAGGGGATTTATCTCAGCTGAGTCATGGGTGTGAAGACAAAGAAACACACCCCTGCCTCGAAGGGTTCTTTCACACTCAGTTTGCAGCCTGAAGTGTCAGGTGTGCCCTGGACAGCTGCTGCAAACAATCCATTATTGAAAGTTCATCAGAAATGACACAGAGGGTATAGAATACACAGTTTTAGTTTACCCAGATAGTGATAAACTGGTCCTAGCCCCTGTAGCTTCTTTTTTCTTTTGTCCTGTATGCACTATCCTTCTCTGTTGCACGTTGACCGTGATAGCACACATGAGGACAGCCCATTTTTAGCCAATCCACTCAATCATCTTACTGTATTGAAAGACCAACCTTTTTCACATCAAGCCTACTGCTGCAGTACAGCACTTTAGTATCTAACTCCTGTTGCTTCACTGCACAGGAAAACTGCTTTAATTTAAATTTTAAATAGTTGATGCACTCAAAACTCTAATCTATTTAGATGCTTTCTTCTGCAAGCTGAGGTGGTACAAAGGCTGACACACCACCACAATTTTCTTTGCATAAGTAAGAGCTATGGCATGAAAAATAATTCTGCTCATACCACATTTGTCCTGTTGCCTGGCATTAAAAGCTAGGCTGAGTCTTCACATCCTTCATCCAAATACATATGCTAACACTGACAACAAAAGTAACTGGACTTAGATACTAGTAACAGGCATCTGGCATTTAAAACACCACTGGCAGCTAAATCATCAGTTAATGTACTAGATATCACTAGACAAAAGAAATCATTTACCTTCCCAAGTGATTAATCCACAAATTCTTGCTGCCTTCTCTACCACAGGACACAATAAATCAGATGAATAACTAAGGAAATGTACAACAGTAGAGAATTACAAACTATTGCAAAAAAAAAAGGCAACTCAGTCACCACCCAAACTGACTCAAAATTTCAGTTCATACTAAAACTGGTGACAATGTCCCTGAGTGAGAGACAACAAAAACTAAGTACAAGACTAAGTATTCTACTCTAAGTTGTCCTGTTTCTGCAAATGTATAAATGCAAGCACGTACTTCCATTTCAATCACCTGCACTTTGCTACTTTGACTTCACAGAAAAAATAAGATTTAATCTCAGAGGAGGTAAAGCAGCATGCATTACTTAAGAAGTTCATCCATTTCCAGTATCTCTTCTACTTGATACTACAGATAACAGTTCTGTTTACTCAGATGAAATATTTAGGATTAAAAAGAAAAAAAAAAATCAATCTTTCCCTTTAGGTTCAGGCTTTGTTTAGCTAAAAGAAATCCTCCAAAACTCCTATTACAAAGAATGAGAGTTGATAAAACCCTGATCAACCTTTTGCCCATCCTCCTCCACAGCCAGCTGAACATCTGAAGGGCTTTCAGCTGCACCAGCTCCTCCTCACCGGTGCAGCACTATTCAGCTGCCTCTCGGTTAAGCACTGTGTGGGCTCAGCCCACAGGTCCACCTGGCACCAAACCCAGCTTTCCAGCAAGGCCATCAGGACCTCCCTCACTTGGTATGAGTGCAAATAGAATACAAACGGTGGCGAAAGGAGCTGGAAGAGAAAGCAGTTTCCAGCGTGCTGTTTCAGCAAGGTTTGCAGCCACACATCTCGTACTTCTTTTGTATTCCAGTGACACCCTGTGGCACTTCCTTAGACTGCAGGCTTTCCAAGTCTCAATTATCATATCATTAACTACATGGGCAAAGAACAGCAAATAAAAAAAAAAAAAAGAAACAGAGAAAGGACATTGCAACACCGAGTTGAGGGATTGCTGGTGCACCCCATTGCTCCTGAGGCATGAAATGCACAGGTTTCTCACACACAGCAGAGTTACTTTCTCTGTTACAGCCTGTGGCGCTGTCCCCAGTATCCCACCTGCTGTTACAACCTTTCTGTTGGGTGCAAAAACTGCCACGCTGCTGTAACACGGTAGAAAGAATCTGGTTTTAGTGCCTGAGCTTCTTGGGTCTTTTACTGCAACATGGAGCTGCACCTGACACTGAAATATTTCTAAGTGACTTCCAAGAGATATCTTAACTAGAAACAAGAGGACTGCAGCACGTGACCATAAAGTCTCAGTTTTCACTGCATTAGAACACACTCACCTACCATTTCAAGGGTATAATTTCTATATCCATCAGCATATAAAAAAAGCCAAAACCACAACACACAAGTGAAATCAAACAGCAGCCTAACAATTTTAATGCTTGCTCTCAACCTCATGGAAAACACCCTCTTACAAATAGCAAGTGCACTTGCTCTTGTCCTTCAACTCTTTACCACATGAAGAAATACACTCAAAGTGGGTCTCTTAATACTGCACTGAATGACATTTTGCATTTAATGAACACATCAAGGGCCAACCTGGGCATATCACGTGTCTTCTCTGAAATTATATCCTGCAATAACAGTTAGTAAACATTTTGAAACATGGGAGAAGTAGACAGGTGTAACACAGGTAAAAGCACTCAG
>JAWWES010000041.1:64401305-64411682 GCA_035583135.1 Lophotriccus pileatus
TATCCTGCAATAACAGTTAGTAAACATTTTGAAACATGGGAGAAGTAGACAGGTGTAACACAGGTAAAAGCACTCAGATAACTCAACCAATCACACATGCACACAAGAAAACCTCCACAAGCATCCAAGAGAATGAGTTCACACACAAAAGGTGTTCACATCACTGCAGTGCAATATTCAGAACTTCTTAAGATGTTTTAAAATTGCTGAAAGATAGAGTTTCCACCATAAAAAAGAAGAACACCTCCCCAAGTGCTAAAAAATCCTGCTACAGAGTAGCCCAAGGATGACCACAGGCTGAGTAGCATCTCAGCAGCTCCTGTCAAAGGCTACCTGGAGTCCCTTAGATAACTATGCCTGGCCAAGGAATCAAGAGCAAGGTGTATAAAAGAGAAGGGGGAGAGCCAGAGTGAAGGAAGTAGCGTGAATCCTGATCCCCAGTCCTTTCTTCTGAGCCACAAATGCTTCCTAGCTTGCAGTTATTTAATACAGAGTGTACAAACAGACAGGTGTGCACAAAACTCCCACAGATGTTCCCATCTGCTGAACAACTGAGGCCCTTGTGAATCCAGTTAAGGATACAAGGAGTGTCAATTCTAAAAAGCTTTTTGGGAAACTTTCCACACAGTCTCCAGAACCTGCTCACTACTGTTAAGCATCAAACATCAACCTTAGCAGCCCACCATACAAACTTAAACTGTACAGAAATGCACACTATTTCGGGTCCAAAATCCTCCTTCAGCTGGAACTGACAGAAGCTTTGCCTTCAACTTCAGCAAAGCCACAATTTCACCCTGAACATCCATTACTGATACAAATAACTGCTTCACAGCGTGTACAACTCCTCCTACCCCTTCCCCTTGACTAACACTACCTCAGGATGATGCAGGCTTCCAAACTGAATTGTACAGCACACTGAGAGAGTGGTGCTTTTCACAACTACATCAGGCAGCAATTCTACTTCCTACTAACGTTACTACTCATAATTTTGTTACTATTGCAGACTGAAAATAAGTATGTCCCAGAGATCACCTGCATTTCAGTATTCAATGTGTAATCTGCAATTGCACATCTTCTAGTTTTTATGCATGCAGGGGTGTCCACAAGCCAAGCATACCATGAGCCAGCTCCACATGGAAAAAGGAGTATTCAGTATGTCAGACCTCACTGTTCAAGCCAAATGAACCACAAAATTCCTATTTTGCCTTTTGCTAAGATGCCCTAAGAAAGGAATAGAGGCAGATCAAATTTGATTCTAAACTTCAAGGTTTCTTAACAATGAGCTTGCTGACCTGTGCTTTATTGGTCGGTTGTTGATCTCATCTTACACAACTATCCACAGGGAGCATGGTTAAAGCTGAGCTGCCACCACACTGCTTTGATAACAAGGCTTAGGAATGGAGCAGACTTATTTTTTCACTTGTATCTTAATAACCGTTTTATCTTTATATAAATTTAGTAAGTCGAGCTCTAATTAGAAAAGGGGGGTATTATCTATAAATATATCTATAAATTTCTGAAGTCTGCTCTTTATTCTGCTGATAGTGCTTGGGCAGGGAAATAAAGGCAAGAGTAGCTTTTGAATTATATGATGTTATAGAAAGTGCAGACCAGCAGTAGATACAGAAGTATCTACTCGTCCTTTATCTCTACCACAGTCACTTGACAGAATCAGCACCCACAGGAAAAAAAAGTCAATAACTAGGGTGTGATTGATAATTTACATTGTGCTGGTTGGTTAACCATAATATTTCTCAATAAACTGACTGGCTTAGCACCAAATAATAATTTCTGGACTTGGATAAACTTACCAATTCCTATAAAGCCTAAGATCAACCAGAAACATTCATTTTTCAAAAGTAATGCACTGCAACACTGCTACTGATCTAGCAGCAAAACACAAGCATTCCAAAAACAGCCACCAGTCAAGAGAAAGAATATTAACGGGGGGTCAAGCAGAATCACAAGAAAAAAGCTCCACATGTACAGCTTGTATATACCAAAAATATATTATATATACTACACATATAATGGTATAGTATATATACTATACATAGTATACACCATACATACACACTGTACATACCATGTGTAGTGTATTCACACATACACACATATGTGGATATACCTTAGGTGAACAGTATTCAAAGTTAAGGCGTGTATTGGTAGGCACAATTTAGTAAAACAAGAACTGTTGGTAAATAAGCATGTTGTCGAATTTTCAGTCTTTCAGCACGGGAGAGCAAAAAAAATTAAAAGAAATGCCCTGCCATGGCACACAACTGCAGGTCAGTACTGAGGAGGAGGGAGGTTTAAATAGTGCAGTGCACTTGGTCGATGCTTTTTCAGTCATGACATGCCTACTGGGAAGCATGGAGCTCACTGCTCTTTGCTGGGAAGGTACCTGGAAGAAGCTATGTCAGCTAAACAGGGCTCTGGAACAGGACTTCAGGCCAAAATACTTTCAGTTTGGCTCTTTCGTGGGGCTTCGGTTTTGGATGCAGTGAATAGCTCAGAAGCCTTTTAGACTTTTTTCTTTCACGCTTCATATTGACAGTTTTGCTAATTTCTAATGGCAGACCCATCCTGAGGGTAATTGCAAAGTGACCTTTGTCATGCCTAGCTCATTTTCTTCTTATAATTCATTTTAGATTTTCAACACCAGAAGATAGGCTTCTTCATAACTTTGTCATAAATGAAGTGACCACTGATGATGGTAACAGAGAAGTCTGTTACAGAGATTTCCCTATAACATCAGAGATTCCTCATTAAAGAGCTGTTTCAAATATGTAATTACCATTCATCCTTCATGATAAAACACATTTCTTAAGGAAAATGTCCATCATGTAACACAGCAGTTCCCATCTAATAAACACAAATACTTTGTGACACTAAACGTCTGGAAGAATACAGCAACAGCGAAAGGAGCAGAATGTATCACATTGGCCCGCTGAGGAGGAGAGAACCAAACTAAACCACCAGAAGGAAACTTCCACTAGATTCCCCTCTCTCTCCAATCCCATCCAGCCTACAGAAGGGATCTGCTTTAGAGTAAAGATATACTTTATATATTTCAGTCCACTGAATAATACTGCTGTGATATCCCTATCCAGGAGCAGTCCTGGAGAGCAGCAACTCCCAACATCTATCTCTATAAATACACATATATATAACTATATGTGTTCTACACAATAGCAGACCATGAATGTCTCTTTACATGCAATTCTCACTGATATAAAACATCAGGTTTAGCAGATGGATATACATCAGAAAAAGATGCCCACACACACACTAAGTGGAAGGTGAGAAGAGAAATTTCACTGGCCCTTCAGTCAAAGGTTCTATCAAGTCTTAACTTATGAGCAAGACAGTAATGCTGAATACAAGTACACAAATGTGAAGGAAAGACAGAAAAGAAAAAAAAAATCTATCCTGATTTTGATGCCTGAATTCCTCTGAGAACTCAAAAACTTGGGGAAAAAAAGTTCTCTATGTGCTTCCTCATCACATGCTTATCCTTGTTTAGAAAGATTCATCAGCTACACTCCAGTAGAACACACTAGCTTCTCTACCTTATCAACCAGATGCATCTGATTTTCAATCTCCTCCTGACATAAAGAGATTACCTGTTCTGTAAACATTTGTAACTACAGTGTATATTTTGGATATTATAAGCAACTATTTTCATTTCACCTTAACCAGTTAACACTGATTTCAAGGTACACTGGCCAACATGCAGGTACTCCTCATTAAAAAGCGTGTGGCAATCTGATAAGCCCGGACACGGTTAAGTCCTTAGCACGTAGTATTTTTCCTCAGCACATCTTCTAATGTATCCAAAGGGTAGCTGCACCCCAAGAGCTGTACTGCCAGCTGAAGAGCTCTGCCACAGAAGCTCTGTGCAAGCAAAGGAAGGAGAATCTGCAGGTGACTTAGGATGACCACCAAACCTTATGCACAGGCAGCAAGATGGTGGGGAGCAGCAATACATGCCTGAGGAGGTCCAGAGGAGTCACAGCTGTTGGGTCCAGCAGAAACTGGAGCTCAAGGGTCCTCAAGCAGGAAAGAGGAGGCTCGTTTATAGCCTAGGCAGGGAGCTCATTGTGTTTATCTGCCAATACACAAATTATACCAGGTGGTGTAGAACAGCTTTCAAAAGAACAGAGGGAAAGGTAGACAAGTCAGTGTCCAAAGTACCTAACAGTCTCCTAACTGGTGTTGAGCACTTTGTTTGGATAACACCTAACCACAGGCTCAAATCCTCTCACATATAAAACTGAGTAAGTTCAGGTCTCCAAAGAGTCAACAAACAACCGAGGAATACATGGAAAGAGGATATCATCATCATCATCCTCCACTCCCTCAGCTATCTTTTGAAAGGAAAGCTCCTTTCCTCAAAACCGAAGCATCTTCTAGGTTCTGATTTCAGGAGCTAGTTTCAAGTCATGAATTCAAAATGAAGAAACAGTTCTCTGCAATAGAGAATATTAGTCCACAAGCCTAAAAAAAAAAAAAAACCCAACCAAACCAAACAAACAAACAACCCCATTAACAAAAAAAACCAACGGAAATCCCCAGACCCACCAAGCACTCACATTATTCTTGGTATTTCTTTCCACCCAACATGCAGATTTTCAGAGACCTTGTTATAAGCACTAAGCACAGGGTCCATCCAACAAACTTGGATGTTGCAAACTCTGATTGAGGCCTATACCCTCAGCAGTACTGTCAAGTGTTGCAATAAGCAGATCCTCCCAGTAAGGCACAGGGACAGAACTATAAAAGTATTGAAGTATCACAATGTGTAGAGAATTATAGGAATAAAGTTCACTAACAGGTGCTATTAGCTAAATTCTCTACACAGTAAATGGGAGTAGGAGCATAAAGTGATGAATGGGAGAAAAAAGGAGGATGTAAGTCAGCAGAAAATCCCATGGAGTGAGATCTGACAAAATCTTGTTTTAAATGCGAAAAACTCTAAATATCCATCCTTCCCCTACACACTATGCCAGAAAGAAAAATACATTTTTTAGATAAGTATTTTTCCTGCCTGAAAAATGACATAAAAAGTTAAAAGGTAAAAACAACCCTTTCAAGCTGCCTAACACAAGCTTATGTTTCCTGTCATTTTTGGACAACACAAGATCCACACAGCATCGATACAGCATCCTAAGTTCCACCACTGCTCTCTCTCACAGATCTCTCTGCTGAAGATCTACACCAGCTATAATGAAAAAAAACATTGTCAAATTTTCCCTGTTAAAATATACTGAGACCAAAATGGCACTCCTTATGCTGGACCTATCTTTCAAAACTCTTTCTGCCACATAACTTGGGCTTCCTTGTTACACTATTTCCAGGTAAACTGTACTTTAGACTTTTCAGAGTAGAGGTCTCATTTTGTTCTTTGTGAAATACCTTTCTTGATAAATAACAAAGCAATGTAAATATGTGTAACAGGCAGCATAGTAAGTAAAGATTGTGTTAGCTATAATGTATTCACTTCCGATTAATGACTGATAGATCTTTGCTTAATGTGCCCTTAAAAACATTAAGGACAGAAATGCCACAACCTTACTGAGCAACCTCTTCCCATGCTTTGCTATTCCTAGAAAAAGAGCGGTATTATTCGTAGGAGAAGAATCAGGTTATTTTGGGCTGGAAGATGCTAATGAGCTGCACACAATGCCCTTCAGAAGGCTACAAGACCAAGACCATCTATGTTTGGCAGAGGAATGGAGTGCACAAGTGACTTGCTGCAGGTCTGCAGGGAAGACACCTCTCACCTACGTGATATGCCTGGGAACGCAGGTAAGCCTCAGCAAACTCTTTTTCCTCTCAGTGCTGGAGGGATCAGGAGTTCCTATGACATGCTGCAAATGATGACAAATACAATCTGCACATGACATAGCTGAACTATTCATAAGCCACAGTCTCCAGCTGCGTATCAGCACACTGCTTAACTCACAGAAACAAGCCCTGCTCTCGTGGGAACTTGTACACAACCATCCAAAGACAAAACAAAACAAAAGGAAAATTATCATCACAGTCTCGTGCAGCAGGCCAAGCAGGCGGTACCAACAGCTCCAACAATTAAATGTCTAGCATTAAAATTATCTTTCTAATATTGAGATTTCCTCCATAGATAACTCATAACACAAAACAGGGCTGCTCACTTAACTTCAAACAACTGCAAGCCCATATTCAGAACTCACGGTACATACCACTTAGGCTCAGTACTCAGTACCACTTATGCTTCCAAGGGATGCTGGTAAGCACTTCCTTCAAACAAGGAGGACAGGACAGGTAAAACGGCAGCACAAAAACGTAGCCAATATTTGCAGGTGACTGGTGACGAAAAGGTTTTTTCCAGTCACTACAGGTGTTCTTTTAATTACAAGTTAATTTTAACGTACAAGACCCACCTAGAGGAAGGGCACAGTCCTGCCTGACCTGTTAGCAGAAGCTGAAACTCACTGCCTATCTGGCAGCTTTTGTCAACCAGTCAGGATGTCTCAAATGGTTGTAATACCATGAGGTTGACCTGAAGAACCATGAAACGAGACTGGAGAGCAAACTAATTGCAAAATCCTATGAGGATGGGGGGGAAGCACAGCAGGGTAAAGAAGTTTCTGCTGCTCAGACAGTGACTTTGCAGTGAGACAGTAACCTCTGTTTCTTTTGCTTCTTCATTCTGTATACCTGTCAATGCAGAATGCTAGCCATAAGTAGGAAAAAGTTTCTTTCCCAAGAAAGCTTCCATAGAACAAATAATGATTGTTAAGAAAGACAGAGAGCCTTTTTACCAGGGCCTGTAATGAAAGGACAAGGGAAAACGGTTTTAGGATGAAAGAGGGTGGGTTTAGAATGGACATAAGGAAGAAAATTTTGTTATGATGAGGGTAGCAAGACACTGGAATGGGTAGCCCAAAGAAGTCATGGATGCCTCATCATGAGGGGCCTTCATGGTCAAGTTGCTTTGAGCAACCCTATAGCAGCTTTTCAGTACGTGAAGGGAGCCTACAAGAAAGCTAGAGATGGACTTATCACAAGGGCTCATAGCTGTAACTCTACAGTACAATTTTTTCCTGTAGAAGTTGAGGGAAACCTAGTATGAAAGATGTAATGGATATGACACTGGCATATTGTTCCAAGTGAAGAGTGCACAATGTTAAAGATTTCCAGCTTCACTGATCACAACCTCAACTCAATATGGCTAGGAGGAACAAGTGCTTTTGCCTCTCAGGAACATGCAGTGTTTACGTGACCATGTGCTTTTCCAGTCCATTTATTTAATTATTAGGTCTCTTTTGAGACTTAAAAGCAAAATAAAACTGCTTGGCTTTGCTTAGACAAAGAGAAACTAAATAAAATAATGAAGCCCACAAGGAATCTAAGTTTACCTCTTCAGCTCCCCAAGCTAGCAGATCACAAGGCACGAGCTTCTAGAATTAACTCCTAAAATCTTGAAATTTCTTCAGCCTTTCCAGAAAAACAATCTTTCATGTGAAGAATACAGATAAAGAGACCAGTCCAAAACAGAACAGCTTCTCAACTGGGCCTGTGGCAGATCTGTAGTCTCTCAAGAGTCAACTCACTCAACAGGCACACACTGCTTTTTGTACTGAACACAAGTATCACAGTCCGGTCGTACAAGTAGTAACAACTACTTGAGGCTGAAAAAGCTACTCACAAAAGTGATTCAGCATGCAAAACTCTTGAGCAGTCACCAGATATCACCCCGTCTCAGGAGACTCTAGGGAAACAGCAGGCCAAGTGATAGAAACGGAAAGGAAGATTTCTGTCATACATCCACAGCTTCAGGTCCGAAGTAAGACCAGAAAAAGCAACGCAGTCATCAAGACAACTTAACAAATGCATGTTTAGGAATTAAAGGACCTGGACTGGTCATCTAAGGCAGTGCCTTCCAACTTTTCCATCATGGCCACATGGCTGCTGCTCTCTCTTCTTTCTCACTTCCCACCCCAAGTCCTGTATCCTTGTGACTCAAACACACCTACAAGAACACTGCCTCTGGAAGCGATCATTAGTCCCACTTCCCAGGACTTCCTTCCACAGGCCTTGTGCAACCCAGGTTTGCTCCCCAGTCTGAGCCTGGGTGGAACTGAAATTCTTTGTCATCGCACTCTTACACATACACAACAACCTCTGTGCCAGATATTGTAGCATCTTCTAAATTTGGTCTCTCATAATAAAACTTTCTCATTTCTTTTGTAGATTTGCATTCCTGCATTTACATTTCAAGCTGTCACTGGCATGATCCTGGTTCTGCCTTACATACAAAGCAGGACAAAGCATTTGCTTTACAGGCAAAGCATGCTCTGCTTTGTTTAATGCTCTCCCACCTTTCTGCCTCTTCTGCTGGAAACAGCAGTCAGTGCTGCAGATTTCTAGGCCCTATCTATCAGTATCCAACAAAACACCAATTGATTTGCCTGATAGGCTATCATAATGTCCACAATTTCTAATCATGTTCCAGGGTCCTACATGCAGTAGACATAAACAAACAAACAAAAGTAACGAGTTTCTGGCCAAAAAGTGATGTTGTGCTGCTATGTTACCTCTAGTGAAGCCTTTAGGGCAAAATGGCTCCAGCAACTTCCCGGCAGCCACACATGAATCAGTGACCTAAACCCTCAGCTGCATAAAACCACATCATTTCTTCCAGCAGCAGCTCCATCCTGCAAGGCATGAGCAAGTGCTGATGCCCATGTATGCCCACACAGCAGGCCTTGCATTTTCAAAAGAACATGGGCTCCCTGAGTGTCCTCTACACAGTACATCCACACAGATTTGCCAACCCACACTGTGCCAGGGAGAGGAACCCAAGAGGAGGCTGCTTTTACCAAATCAATTTGTGCAGGCTGCTCCAGACATCTCCCTTCCTAAGGGACTTTCAGACACTAATGACTCCGTGCAGAGTGCTCAAAAATAAATAGCTAGAAGCCAGGCCACAAAATGCACAAACAGTTTTTGTTAAACTGCAGGTTTGACAGCTTTCATTGAAATCTTCACTTCCTTTTGAACAGAAGAGAAAGAACACAGAATGAGTGCAGGGGATGTACCAAAAAAACAGTGTGAGGAAAAGAAACAAAGAAAAGTCTCAGCCCATCTACCCCACCCCAAAAAAACAAGAAGAAGATCTACTCTGTTAGAAACTCCCACAGGATATCTCTATTTCAAGCAACTAAATGCATACACATTATGCATTATGACTCTGAGAGAATACCACACATAAGAGACCAAAGCAAAACTGGAGACTGTGATCCATTATATATCAGAATGTAACATAGCACATCTCATCAACCAGTGGGGTACAGGGCAAGCTGGTATGCTCGGAACTGTTCTGTCTTCATAGTAGATGGTTCCACTGCAGAGATTACTAGCACACCTCTAAACCAGTCCATCCACTGTTTAGAAGGTTGGTTTAAACCTTACTTTCTTTTGTTCTGTCACAAGAGGGATAGTGAAAAATAGGGACAGAAATATGAACCTCAGTAGGAACCTCAGGATACACAGAACACATTCCATTAGATACAAAAAAAAGACAGTTTTTAAAAACGGAGGAAGAACAATCACCTACCTTTCAAAAGGGGCTGGAAAGTCGGAATTTCCTGCAGTTTTATGACATCTGGATCATTGCTGACATTCCGTGAGGATTGTGTTCCTGGGGCTACCACCACAATGTCATCCATTTTTGCGCGTTGCTTGGCTGGCAAAGGAGATGCTGGAAGAACATGGGAGGGGAAGCGAACAATCCAATTAATAAGCAGATTCCATCAGAATCCAACCCTATGTGAACGTTGCTCTATTTAACATTGCCCAGGTATGCTTTTTATAGTACAAACACATTACTGGAAGACCCTAATCTCCTTTCTCTCGTTCCAAATCGGGCAACAGCTGACCCCGAAACACCTGCACCACTGACACCTCGCTGACCGCTCCTCCCTCAGCTCCACACCCCCACCTCTCCGGCTCTGCCTCCCCCGGCCCGGGCGGTGTCCCCCTCGCCGCCACAGGACGAGCCGGCAGCGCTGCCTCCAGGGAAACAGCCCTTCCCTGCTCCACAGCCGCCACTCGCCTGCAGCCAGCCCGGTTTCCCGGGGGGCAGCCCCGTCCACGGCGCCCTGTCTCTGTCTATCTCCCTCCCTCCCTCCCTGCCGGGCACCGACCTGCGGCGCTGGGCTCGCCCGGGCGGCTCTCGGCCTCGGCGCTCTGCTCCGCTCCCATGGCGGTGCCCGCTGGATCCCCGCCTCCCGCGGGGTCACGGCGGCTCCGCCCGCGGGCGGGGCTGCGCTGGGGCCGGGCCGGGCTGCGCTGGGGCCGGGCGGGGCCGCGCTGGGGCCGGGCCGGGCC
>JAWWES010000041.1:64414431-64435533 GCA_035583135.1 Lophotriccus pileatus
GCCGCGCTGGGGCCGGGCCGGGCCGCGCTGGGGCCGGGCGGGGCTCCGCGGATGCGGGAGGTGGTTCCTGCTGCGCTGCTCGGCCCCGGTGATACCACGCCTGGAGTGCTGTGTCCCGTTCGGGGCTCCTCAGCGTGGGAGAGGGCCCAGCAGAGGCCACAGAGATGATGAGGGGTCTGGAGTATCTCTGTTACGAGGACAGGCTGCCTGTTTAGTACAAAGAAAAGACTGATAGGGGATCTCAGTGCATATAAATATCTCAAAGGCAGGTGGCAAGAGGATGGTGCCAGAGTCTTCGGTGACGCCTGGCAACAGGACAAGGAGTAATGGCCATAATGTAAAACACAAGAAGTTTCATCTCAAGGTGAAGAAGAACTTCTTTACACTGAGGGTGGCGGAGCACTGGAACAGGCTGCCCAGGGAAGGCATGGAGTCTCCCTGTCTGGAAACATTCAAACCCACCAAGGTGGCTGGAGCGGGGCAGTCATGTTATCCCCAGTATCTCTTCTGCCCCGCTCATAGATCACATCAGCCCTTCTTATATTCCCATAATCATCTGTGCCTGTCCCACCACAGTAGGCTCTGTGCATATTTTCACATTCACTATCATTACAGTACCCTCAACCCTCAACACTATCCCAAAAGTCCTGGTAAAGAAAAAGTTTCCTCACCCTCCACCAACCCAGCCAGACCTCTAGCCTTATTTTTCAACTTCTTTCTGCTTGGCTTCTTTCATCACCACTCTGTAAGCAAAGGCAGGTGGCAGCTACAACTTTATCTAACACATAGCAGGAGTAATACCTGGGCTTGCTTTTAGTATTCATTCCCATTGTCATTCACTGTGTGATGCAGTTAATAGGTGACACTTTGAGTGTTCACATTCTCTTATAACTCTTTCTTTAAAGAGTGAATGTTACCAGTTAACCAAAAGAGGGATGCCTGGCTAGAAAGAAACTTTTTCTTAAACAAGTGCAGCTGAAAATTTCAGATAAAAACACCCCACCAAGAACGTGAGAATCAAAACCAAACATTAAGAATTGCCCCAAAATAGCCATTTGATGCAAAATGTGATGATGGGCTCAATCTCTTAGAACAATCATGGCCATAAAAAGCCAAAACCTAGCTGAATTAACAAAGGGGACTGACTGGGCATCAAGAACATCCATCCCTTGTCATCTAACCATTACAATATATAAAATAACTTGCCCTTGGGTATCTCTTCAGCTAATGTACCATCTCTAAAAAGAAAATGTCTTTTAATTACAGGAAACTAAATAAAAGGTCTCTTTCCTGAAAAAGAAGGAATGTGTCCTATAAGCCATTCATTCTTTTCACTCCTTTGTCTCTGGGCTACTTTTACTCCTAAACACTACCACAAAAATAATAAGGAAAAAAATTAAAAAGAGGAAATGAAAAATTTCCAGGCAAAAACATTACTTAAGCAAGCAATTTCACAGAGACAGGTGAGGGAAGAATGGCTAAGCCACCAGTCAGTGGTCCTAATAGACAGGCTGTTGTGTACAATGTACAATTCCCATTTCTCAACCCCCCTGTGCTTGGCTGATTTGAACAGGATTACTCAGGTAGCAAGGAGTCTCTTACACAGACATGGAAATATGTCTATGTCCGTTTAGTCCAGGATATGCATATTAATCACTTTCATTACAGCCTCCAAAAGCAGATCTGACTGTGGGCAAAACCACAGTAGCCTGACCAACCAAGAATTCTCACCCCGTGTGGTTTTGCCTTTGTGTCTGATACTCAGGAAGGGCCCTTGGCGTCGTGGGCAAGCAGCTGGAGGAGCGGGAACACCCCCGCAGCCTTGCCGGCAGGCAGAAGGGCAGCTGGGCAGGAGAAGGGCAGGGAGGAGGGCAGGCAGGGAGGAAGGAGGGCAAGCAGAAGGGAAGGCAGGCAGGTAGGTAGACAGGCAGGCAGGTAGGTAGGCAGGCAAGTAGGAAGACAGGTAGGTAGGCAGGTAGGTAGGCAGGTAGGCAGGCAGGTAGGCAAGAAGGAAGGGAAGAGAAGGGCAGGAAGGGGGCAGGACGAGGAGGGGTAGGAGAAGGGCAGGCAGGCGGCCCGAGCCCGCCTCCCGCGGTCCCTCCTCCCGGACGTGCCGGGACACCCGCGGTTTCCCTGAGCCACCCTCCCGAGCCCGGCCGGGCCCTCCGCTGCCTTCCCGGCACCGGGCGGCAGGGGCGACAGCCCGAAGGTGCCCCCAGAAACGCCTCCCCGCCCGGGGAGTAGAGGAGGCACCTCGGCGCGGCTTCCCCGGCTCCCAGGGCCGAGAAACCCGCCCGGTGCGCCCCGCGGAGCCCCCACCCGCGTCACCATGTCCCCGGGTGGCAGCCGGTGCTGGTTGGTTTGCCTGCTGCTGATCACCTGCGTGATGGCCGGGCCGTCCCTGAGCCAGGAGTGTTCCGCGGAGAAAATGGAGAATTCCATCATCGATATAGACTTGTCTCTGCCCCGAGGCGTCCGGGGCGCGGAGCCCCTTCGCGTCCCCAGTGCGGGCGCTTGTGTCCGCGCCTGCTGCTCGGGGGACAGGCTTGCAGGTAACCTCGGCCGCCTTCTCCACCAGTGCCTACCACAGCCTGGCAAATTACTTCTGGGGTTTGGGCTCGCTTGTTGTTCCAGCTGCTGTTCTCCGTATCCTGCATAGGAACGTCAATTGATCCTTTCATTCTGGTTTCGATAGTACCCGCTTGCGGCTGCTATCCTCTTTTGCAAAGTGTGATGTTGGATCTTAACGCAAGACACCGGGGTGTTCAGGAAAATAGTTGCATCATAAAAACTGTGGTAGTTTTAAGTGTTAAAAACTCTCAGATCCCCAAAGCCTAAGCTAGGCTGTATTTAGTAGATGCGCTACAAAGTGACTGATATTTTGCACTGACATTTTTGTTTTAAATTTTAGCCAAAAATAAGAATGCTTACCCTTCTCTGTGGTGGCTGGTTTGCATCAAGCTTTTGGAGCAGTGGGAGGCAAAGCAGCAAGTAGAAACGACAGGGGTAGAGGTGACCCTCCCAAGCAGCAACAAGACAAGCAATTCCTGGGATGTAATAGGGAAAAATGTATGAATAATTTTCTTCCCCATGAGTTTATCGAGGAGGTTTTCAGATTTATCAGGATTTGTAAGTGAGAAATTTTTATATAAAGTGGTGCCATTGTGGTACAGGTAAGGGGAAGATGAGGGATTAGACTCATCATTTCCCCAGCTTTATTTGTACAGGAAGAGGAAGGTGTGACCTTTCGTATTTTGGCCATGGGCCATTCTTTTGTAGTCCTTGGCTGTTTTTCCTGTAGGGATGTTTGAGTTAGTAGTTTTCCTCTTACTCACATGAAGAAAAGTTAACGAAGTAGAGCTCGTTATCATACTTCTATAAAAGTTCTTATTGCTGAATTTATTATGTTTTGCAGGAGACAAGAAGTGTAATTTGATTATTTTTTATGCTAGAAGAACAAGAACACATCCAAACTGCTACTTGTTTTACTGCCCTACCACAGACGCTTGTCTGATGAAACCTGCAACAGGACTTGTGAGCTACAGGATAACTACAGGTAAATAATAGAGATGTTATTTAATAATAATAATTTAATAATAGTCCCCACACTAGAGGACTTTTCCACTTGTGAACTTTCAGTAGTGGCCAGAAATTTTTTTGTGTGCGTTTTTAGTAAAATGTTCTAAGCCAAGCTCTATAAATTGAGAATGTTGCTCCTTTGCTTTCTGGAAAATGGATGGGCAGGTATGTGGTGAGCTTCTTTGTGGGCCCAGCTTCCTGCTTGGAATAGCACCATGACCCTTATAAAATTCCTTCACATTAGATTGACAACTCCTCATTATTTGCCCTTGCTTAAAACAAAAAGAAGCTGCTGCCTTATTGATATATTCAAGAAGGAAGATTTCCTGGATGTAACGATGGAGAGTATAACTGAAAGCAATGGCAGTACCATGCCCTTTTTCAAGGGCTCATGCTACACTGATCAATCATTGGCAATGGTAATCATTATATTCTGTTTTCAGTAAGGGAACCTGAAGTGCAGAAGCAGACTTTCTAAACTTGAAGCTTTATGGTATATGGGCTGCACACTCAGAACTTTCTTGGTCTCTGTCATAAGCTGTAGGATTTTTAATGGCAAGGCATACTTGTCGATTGGCATTGACTTGCACCAGACCTGTTTGAACAGCTCAGATAAGAAACTGATAATTAGACTGTCCTGCCAAGTGTTTACAAGGTGGTTTCAGTGTGGCTGCTTGAGAGAGCAAAAATGTCATATTTCCAGAGACTGAACTTCTGCTGAAAAAGAGAACTTTTCCAAGAGGAACTATGTGCAAGGAGCAACAGTATGATATATAGAAAGATTAGTCATATAATGTTACCAAGTGTTTTTGTGCAAGCACAATCACACAGGAATTGTGGAAAAGCAATGTGCAACACATGAACTGCATGTCTCTAAAACTATTATTATAACTACTCTTCCCTCCAGCTCTTTCTCCCCTAGAAGAACATCAAGGTTTCAAACAAAGAAACAAGAAATGCAATTGTGATTGTGCTTTCATTCTGCATATATTACAATGCCGAGTGAACAACTCGACTGCATATACTACCTCTCTTTTATTTTGCAGTTTTTAGCTTCTGTGAACACTGAATTATGGAAAGATTATGCTAGCTTGTTTACCTTATGTTCCTAATAGGTTTTCAAAGGTAGCACCTGAGCAGTGTCAGTACCGACAAACAACCTATGGCTTGTGAAGTAAAACATGCTTAGGAGGTGTTTAGTTCATTTTATAAGAATGACAACCTGAAGTGTGATTTCTAATGAAGAATATTGGATTTGAGATATCAGAAAGACTATTTTATTTTTTTCATCTCCTTTTAAAGTTTGATTCATATAGTACCCTTGTTCTTTCTTACCAACAAACATCTATCCTAGTACCCCAGCTGTACCTTGCATGTGACAGTTTAAAATGGAGACAAAAATTACAGTAAAATCAATGTTTGATGGAAGATTAAGATAAAATTGTGCCCGTGACTCAAATGTACTCTTTAGCATTGTTAGCTTTTTGGTTTGTTGTTTTGGGGTTGGCTTTTTTTGCACTTCATTTTTTTTTTTTTTGTGGAGTCTTAAGTCTTGGAAAGATATATTAAATCAGCAGCCAAGTAGGCCTCTTTGCATGGATAGTAAAACTGAAATATATCCATCCCTCTAGATAAGAGATCCTACTTGAGAAAAAGTGACAATGAAAATATAATGGACTTTTTAAAAATTTATTTCAATTCCACTGCATTTAACAAACCTCTTTGTTTCTATGATAAAAACAGATGAGTGAGAGTCAGAACTATTTGACAGCATGTTCCCTTTTAAATGTTCTGTGCAGCAGCTGAATTATTATAAGTATCTATTGTATTTTTATATTATAAATATAATTATAATTCATTTATATATATAGAAAATCTGAATGCATAATTAGCCAGTCTTTCCAAGAGCTTGTGCTCACCCAAATACTTTCTCTAATACTGTGTAAAATCAGATAGCTGCCAGAATTATAATTTTTATGGTATTTCTGTCACATAACACTGTTGTTCTTCTTCCAAATTCTATTAAATTACATCAGCCACCTGTTTTGCAAGGAATTTGCAGCTTCTGGAGAAATTTATAAAATGTAGTCTGCCTCTCATGATGGTCTTCTCTGCCAGTACCTCAGATACTCTTGGAGCAGAGTCTTCAAGCACAGCAGTAGGAACTTGGGTCATTCCTACAAATCAGTATGTGTATCAAATGGCCTATAAAATGGAGATATTATTGCCACCTTGTATCATAAAACGATTTTTGAATGTGAATTGAATTGTGTCAGGCACAGGGTGCTTAGACATTACAAGAAAGGGCTGTATCTAATCATATTAACTAGGTAGAAACGTACATCTGACAAATAAAATTGATAAAAGTGACATAGATAATATCTAATTCTTAACTTACAGAGGCCAAGAATGGTTTGAAGGCAGTGTGCCTATTCACTCTGCTTTTCAGCTCTAAATAAATGCTTGCATGTCTGCAGTGTAAGTGTAAACTAATCACATTGGCATGATTTCTCTGCAGAGCAAATTTCTGTAAGAAGTTGCAGTCATGGTCTGATGTGACCAGGCTTGAGGCTGACAGGTATTATGACATAGAATTTAAATGTCAATGTGTATATTTTAAAGAAAAGGAGTTCATGATGCCTCAGTTTCATTAGTCATTACCTCCCAGAGCTCTCTATATCTCTCTTTCTAAGAAATACAAGTTGAGTAAGGCTATGTTAGTCAAAAATAGATTTAATAATTAAATACTACTATTTCTGTTTCCAGACACCCTTGCCCCAGAGGATAAATCCATCAAAACTGAGAACTTTTCTTCAGATGAGTATTCTTCGTCTTCAGATGCAGGAACCTTTTTTTCTCACAGTCAGAATAGCCATCAGAATCATACTGCCACTTTGCAGCAATCTGTATTTCATCAGGCATCTGAACTCGTGAACCACATAGGCAAGCATTTAGACAACACTGAATTTCATACAGATTTTCCCGAATCTCAAAGGGCAAAACAGTCCGAGAGCTTAGATTCCATCCCGAGGCAGAAGGTAATTAATTTGCCACCAGACATGTTTTCTGCTGTTCAAACTGGAAATCCCACTGCTTCATTCCCCACCACTCAGTCTCGTGCTCTTGAAACCAGCAGTATTACTCTTACTCCTCTGCCTACAAGTACCACCCAACTGGAATTTCACACAACCTCTCTGCATCCTCGTGTTGCTAAACCTACAATTGCCACCACCACAGCTGCCTCTCCGCCTACCACAGCCCCTGGAGCTAAACCTGGTGTCCCTGTCACCAGCATCGCTGCTACTCATGTTCCTCTTTCCAGTCCCACAACTTCTACAACCAAGCGAGTGACCACAAATTCCAGATCTGCCACTGCTCCCTCAGGGCTAAGGACTCCAGCCATGTCTCCTGAGACAACAGCTGTCTCTTCCAATGATACCAGCCATGTAACCCTCCCCTCTTTTTCGGGTTTCATTCTCTCTACTATTGATTCCCCCACATCTTCCCAAAATGACCTTCAGGGTTATGACCCATCTGACTCAGAAGGCTACCTGTCAGAGGGTGTTCTGAGAGGGAAAGGTGTTGTTCAGCTGGGGGAGAAAAGCAGCCTTGTAGCGGCCTTGCTTTTTGGGGTGATATTCTTGTTGCTAGTTATTGCACTGACAGGGAAGAAGATACATGAATCTCTTCAGAAGAGGCACTATACCAGGCTGGATTACTTGATCAATGGGATGTACGCTGATGTCTGATGGGGAGAGGGAATAAAATTTTGAGGAGCATCTCGTTTTTAGAGGGCAGCTCTGAAATAGAACAATAGATACTGAAATCTCAGAAGAGGATGAATTCCTTTTTTCTCCTCCAATGGGAAAGCAGAAGGCAGGATATGGGTTTCCTGGGGAAAAGAAACGCTCTTTCTATGCTGAACTATAATGTCTGTGATTTTTGATTTATACTAAATCCTGAAAGTAAACACTCAAATCCAGGTTAATCTAAGAAGGTCTTATATTTAAGGCGAAAAAGCATTTCATGAGCTTAATTTGTACTGTGACAAGATTAGTGAAATAGAAGTACACCTAATAAATTGAGTACCTGCGCAGCACGTGGGCGTTTCCAGTGCTATTTGCACCAGGTGCCATAGCGTTACATGGTTGCCTGACAATCCGATTTACTCTATTTGTAGCTTTAAAGGAATACTTAGTAACAGAGTTTTGCATTCAAATAGTTTGAGGTACAAACAGTAAAAATTACAGGTAATATAGTTTAATTTTCCTTATCTACATATAGTTTATAGTTGTATACATACCTTTAAAGTTCTTTTTCTGCATACATCACAAACTGTCCTTAAAACCACATACTGCAGATCTGAATTCGCCTTTTCCAAAGAGTGGAATTTGCCCTTTCCAAGCTTGCAACCCTATAGCACATTGGATTTGTGCAATATGTATCAGAGAGAAAGTTATCTTCCCAAAGTAAAGCAAGCTACTGTCAAGGTCTTTTGTGACAAACTGCATCACCGAGTGACTTGGCATATGCAGGACAGAGAATTTGTTCTAATACACCTAAATCCCTAACTGCTGAGACTCAACAGCTCAAGAAGGCAGAGAAACCTGTGAGTGGGCTTAGCAAAGAAAGCAGCTGAACTTTTGGCAGAAGACACCCAGAAAGGTGTGGGCTCCCTTTGCTGAACGTCTAACAACAGGTAAAAAAGTTTTAAAGAAAAATGGTGACTATGTTGTTGGAGGGTGCACATCTCAAAGAAGTTCCCTGCAGTCAGCAGGAACAGATGAACAAGGTTGCATTATCTTCACGCTTCTGGCATTCGCCTACTTCCCTCGCTAGTGGCTCTCAAAAGAACCGTGTGTGTCAGTGCTGGACTTGCTGTCCCTCCTGAACACACTCTGGCTGGCTCTCAGAACACACCCTCTTCACTTCTAGGGTCCTCTTCATGTGACTGGTAGTAAGTATAGCTGCTTATTAACGCTTGGTCTTGATGATCTTCAAGTTTTTTCCCAACCTAAACAATTCTGTTTCCGTGACTGTAACAGGGAGAGGACATGTGAGCACCTGCTGCTTGCGCCACAGCTTCCAGTTCATATTATTTTAATTTCCCTTTGCATGCACTCAGTCTAAACCTGTTTTTAGAATGAAAGACTAGATTTCAAAGTATCCATGTCAGGCAGCACAGTCAACAACAAACGTCACGGCAGAGAAGGAAGGGTGCCTCCTGAATGCAAGGAAACAATTCTATTACAAAATATGAAATGTGACTCACACCCAAGAGATTGTTACATCTGTCAAGCTTAGTGTGGTGCGAAGCAGGCATGATCCAAAAATGGCCTCAAGGCAAGTTTTCTGAAAGCTCTAAGCAAAGTCTCTGAAAATTCCATTATTCAGAGATCAAAGAAATGTCAAGAAGTTGAATTCTTACTTTAGAGGGGGCTGTACACTGCTTTATAGATACAAACCCAGCTGTTCTGTAAATGAAAAACATTCTGGATAACCTCTTAAAGGTGAGCAAAATTACAAATGAAAAGTATCTCAAATTCAACAACATCAGCTTGTTTGTTGACTGCACTTTGTTTAACCTCTGTTGGTTTTTTTTAATAGACATTTTCAGAGGTTTCTGGTCAAGGAACGTGATAAGAGGGAACAACATTTCTAGGAAATGAGTTCACAGACTGATAAGTATTAGGCCTGGCTGTAAAAATGTAGATGCAGATCTTGGGTTGACCATAATTTACTCTCATGAGGACTAAAACTTCACGAGAAGCTTTCTACGTTGCAGGTGAGCTCACGGCAGCTTATTGCAGGAGAGGTGCTGAGAACAACCCCTGAATCCTCACTGTGCATTTCTGCTGTAATTTTTTGGAAGGAAAGATTGTTGGTATTAATTGATAAGGTTACAGTACAGTAGCAAAATGTTCAAGAGAAGACAAGCAGATATATCTCAGGGTTGTTCAGAGCACTGGGCATGTATTTAGCTGGAGAGGGGCGTGTTACAAGGGGGTGATAGAGCAAGGGGAAATGGCTTTAAAATGACAGAGGGTAGGTTTAAATTGGATATTAGGAAGACATTCTTCCTAAGAGGGGTGAGGCACTGGAGAAGATTACCCAGAGAAGCTGTGGTTGCCCCAAACCTGGAAGGGTTCAAGGCCAGGTTGGATGGGACTAAGCAACCTGCTCTAGTGGAAGGTGTCCCAGTCCATGGCAGGAGAGTTGGAACAAGATGAGCTTTAAGATCCCTTGCAGCCCAAACCATTCTATGAATCTACAGTTTGACTAATATCATTAGAAACATTGCCCTCCAACCCAAACAGAAACGCATGTCAAGCACCGTGAATGGCAGAAGTAAGACAGAAAGGTGCACAAGTCCCATGACTAATTTGGTGAGTGAGTGGCCTTTCACAATATTTCACTAAAACAACTTTTCATGAAAAACCTTTTTTTATGCTTGAGCAAAGACAGTAAGGTATTAGGCAGGTGTACTGAAACACTTAATTATTTTGGTTTTTGCCAGCCACTGGTTGTGTCAGGCTAAGAACAAATGGGGAATTGTTAGGTGACCAGTTTGGATCTTTCTAGAGGAACCTTTACAAGCTGTGTTTGAACACTAGAGGGCAACAGTAGTTTATTAAATAGAATTGGCATGTTCTGAGGATGACAATTAAAAAAAGTTTTAATTAGTTCGTTTTTTAACTTTCCAAACAACGAATATTTCATTCCAAAAATGTTTTATAGGAAAGTTTTTTGTTTACTGGAAGGATCTGGTTGGAAGATTATATACACATGCTTTTAAAACATCTTACTATATCTTACAGTGTAGAAGACAACAAAACTAAGCATATTATCTTCTCTATTTTAATAACATTAAATCAGATTGCATTATTAGTCATGTGTTGGCATTTCCAGCAAACAGAGAAAGAGAGAGAGATTTCCCATCATCTTTTTGATTATGATACTTCATTATATGCATTTCTTGAGCTTACTTATTTGTCTGGATAATGCTTTTGTATTATGAATCAGAAAGGAGTGAGACAAAGTAACTGTAGAAATCCATCCAGTTTGTTATGCTTTTCAACATTAAGACTTCTGTGCTTCTTCTGTTTTTCCATTGTCATCTCCTGTGGTCTTAACTGTGCACCACATATGGAACTGGATCAGTAATCATCACGATATGATGTCAACCCACACACTTGGGCTCTTTCTGAAGGTAACAGTTATGTCATGAGGCCAAAAGCTGATTGACTTTTACTAACTGGAGATTGTAATAAATACTGTAGCTGCTTGGTTTTATGTTGTTGCTTTATAGTGCTGAGCAAACATAAGGTGTGTAAATATAGACTGTCATGAACGAGACTGTTTTGTGTTATCCTAATGCAAGGCAAATAGAAAGCCCAAGTTTTATAACCACTGAAAACAATCACAGAGAAATAAATTGCAGATCTATTTGAGATGGATGAGAAGGGCACTAAGTCCCTAACTCCAAGGGCTGCAAGCTCAGCATCACTTGTGCTCTTCAAATAGTTCTTCAGTTTAATTCCTGTAGGAGTAAGAAATGCTTATACTCAGGATTATTTCAAGTAAACTACTAACCAACTAACAAAAAACAACAAACAAACAAAGAAGAAGAAAAAAAACCCCAAAAATTACAAGAGAAGGCAGTTTCAAAACTGGATGTTTTTTCCTTCTTGCAAAACCATCTTAGTGGATATAGTTTTAAACCTGTGCAAACAGTTCGTACTGTGCTTCTCACTACTAAACAAGATGCACGTGTGGCTATCCTACACTGACAAAGATACACCCCACTCAAGTGAACATTATGAAGGATGGTAGAGTTTGAAAAGTGATAGGCCTGAATGCTGAAGTCTATCCACATGCTACGCCTAGCAGAGAGTGTGTAAACTTTTCCAGAAATATGTTGGAGACTCCATCTCGAGGGTGAGCCTGAGGGTAGTTCACGTGCCATGATGTTGTTGCAGCCACCGAAAATGGGTATCACTGCTGACAGCAGCCATCTGCAGTGACTGCCCCACCAATTGGTAATGAAAGTGATTTCAGAAGCATCAGCAATAGCACAAACAGCAGTCTGAAAAGTGTCTATGTGCTGCAAGCACAAGTTACAGTGCAGCTCACTTCCTCGTGTCTGGAGCATCTCCTGACTTTCTAAACCATCAGGCATTCGGAACACAGAGGAAAGTTATCCTGGGCAGCAAACCAGATGGAATTAAAGTGGGCAGATACAGCAGTTGTGCTCCATGACCTTGCACAACTGCAAGTCACCATACAAAAGAGATGTATACTATTTGTGGGAGACTGTAGCTCTCAAATATAATGTAAAAAGATTGATTTCTCTTCATGTGATAATGAGACATTAATGGGCTTATCAATGCATGGCAAATTTCAGTTTCAGAAAAAAACAAAATTTGTTTTTAAAAAGTAATAATAAAAAAGTTAAATGTTTAAACTTCCAAATCTAGCTTTTCAGTGCCACCAATTCAGCTAGATATGAACGGTTAAATAACTCTAATTAAACAGCTGTAACAATCACAAAAAAAAAATAGCTGCCATAGGACAAGTAACCTTCTCCCTGAAATAAATCAACATCTTTACCTACTCTGTCTCAGATATGCATGTGAAAATACTTGCTTAAACTGGCATTCATTGACTTACTGCCAATCTTCATACACAGACTGAGATTTTGGCAGATTCAGAATTGCCTTGACTTTTCTGACCACTGTTAGAACATATTGGTGGGACACTGAGAAGAATCTTATGGGAATAAGGGGAGTTTCTGTCCCCATGACTCTGAGGGCAAAACCTGACATCAGTTAAATTCCTTTTAAAAATGTAGTTTCTATCTCTTTAGAGATAGTTTAATGTCAAAAGGACAAAAGCACAAGGAAATTTAATTTTCTCAAGTCATAACTACATTCTAAAGGAGAGAATTAGTACTGACAGTGTTTCTTTGAATTTTCTTTTTTTGTTCTTGCTGTATCTAAGCAAATGAACATTGAATGGGATTTTTTTTCTGTAGTTTGGTAATCATCATCATCATCATCATCATCATAAAGATAGCAATGAAAACCCATTCCTATTTGTCTCCATATTACTTTTTCCAGTAAAAGTAAAAATTTTCATAATCTAAGCATCTCCACTGCATGTGATAGAGATATTGGAATATTCTGCTGCCCTGTAGCCCACTGTGAGTTACCTGTTACAGCCTGTGAGCTCTGAAATGATTTAGACTTCCTGCCTTTGTACATTCATGCTGCTACTGAGCTGTTATTTGACAGTGATGTTTAGATTCAGAATTCTGCCTGAGCAAAGTTCATTTCCAAAATGAAATCACATCATGTGTGTACTCACTTAGTCTCTGGTCTAAAGAACTTTTAAAACAAAATCTGTCAACCTGTTTTTAGAAAAGGATACAAGCATTTGTCAGTAAAAGGAGCATCAATGTTATTTGCCTCATTGATAGCACATTAGTGTACAATGATTTTTGGTTTATTTAGCAGTTTTACTATCACATTAGCATGTATTTTATATTGGGCAATGGAAGAAAATCATAAATTGTATCACTTGTTCAACTTTCAGTGGAAATCACTCACACTGATGTTAAATCTATTAGATTACCTATAGGTGACGAAGGTGCTAGAATTCCACTAGAGGGTATTGAGAAGGTATTTAATAGCATTACACTTAATTTGAAGGAATCCAAGTAATTCAAACATTTTTATAAGGCCATAAAATTATTAGGACTTTATGAAGCATTCTGGTTGATTCTCTAAGCTGTTC
Organism: Lophotriccus pileatus; assembly: GCA_035583135.1. Taxonomy (NCBI): domain Eukaryota; kingdom Metazoa; phylum Chordata; class Aves; order Passeriformes; family Tyrannidae; genus Lophotriccus; species Lophotriccus pileatus. The sequence continues at coordinate 64,427,806 of JAWWES010000041.1, forward strand.
GGTGTTAGATTTTTTGTTAACTGTTTTAACATTTCATATTTCAATAACTCATATATGAATGACATTTAAGGACATCAGAAGTGTACGACAGTTTCTGCTTGTGAACTGGTGTTTCTCACCAGTGAAGACATTCCTGGGACTGTGGAATCACAGTGTCCTGAGTTGGAAGGGACTCACAAGGATCATTGATTCTGAATGTTTGCTCCACACAGGGCAAGCTTAACAATAAAATATGTGTTTAAGAGTGTTGTCCAAACACTTTTTGAACACTTGCCTCTTTATATCGTCTTTTGTTTACTAGGAATCATGTTCCTAACATATAGCAACATTCCTTTGGCTCCCTTTTCTGATGAGCAGCTGTACATGGAACACTACTCCAGAGCCAAGTTTTCATAATTACTATCAATGTTATTTTATTTTTATCAAAGATTCAGTAGAGGTTAAAAGTTACATCAGGTCTTTGATTCAGCATAAACTATCTGTCAGCACTGGAAGAGAGTGATTTTATGTTTTCCATGTTCATTTCTGCTCTGGCCTACAGTCATAGTGTTTATGATGCAAGTCTGAAGGATCTCTCAGGAGTGTTAGAGTGAATATCTTTTTGAAAGAGAAATTTTCTCCATGGGGCATCCATTGTGAGAAAAAGAGTTGACTGTTGAATCAGAATCGGAGAATCATTAAGATTGGAAAAGACCTCTAAGATCATCAAGTCCAACTGTTAACCTAACACTGCTAAATCATGTCTCCAAGTGCCACACCTGCACATTTTTTGAACACTTCCAAGGCCAGTGATTCCACCACTTCCATGGCTAATCTGTTCCAGGACTTGATAACTGTTTCAGTGAAGAAATTTTTTCTAATAGCCAATCTAAATCTGCCCTGGTGCAACTTAAGGCTATTTCCTCTTGTCCTATCAGACGCTAGTGTACCCTTTGCAAGCTGTGGATGGTGATCCTAGTATTGCCTGAAGTCTCAGGTGTGTGAGCACAGGAAAGATTCCTCGTTAATCTTCATGGAGATTAAGTATAATTCCCTTGTCTTGAACAATTTCCAATTTGCTAGTTACTTTCTGCCCACCTAAATTTTTCAAACAGCTTTAGCTAGAAGTTGGGCTCCTTTTGCCTTCAACTGTCCTACTGCTATCATCCACTGCTGAGCTGTTGCTGTGCTCTCTGTAGGAGGAAACATTTGCAGCAATATTCTAATGAGGAGAAATAGAGATTGTTCCATTCATGCGGAGGACAGGTTTATTTTTAAACATCTCTAGTCCTCCATGTGATACAGATCAGTTAATTCATAAATTAGTGGCTTACGGAATATTATTTAAAGGTCTCGGATAAAAGATACTGCGGAACTCTGGGGTTAAGTATTTTTAAATCTGGAAGGTTATAAATGCAGTCTTTCAGCTGTTCTTTCAGCTTGCTTAGAAAGACAGACTGCTCTCTTTGTTGGCAAAAACCTGGCAAAGATAACAAGCATAAATATGCAGCAAGTGGTTAAAAATAGTGTACATATTGGCTGTGGTTCTCATCAGTGATAAATAAGCAACTCAGTTATCCAGTGCAGCAAATATATGGAATAGGGTAAAAGATCACTTGTAGTTAATGGTGTCAGCTGATTTCCTCTATTGTACTTATTTGAGTTCTTTCCTTAAGGATATGTTCTCAGGTATCTTTAAGGCATAAAGTCATCTGGGCATCTTCCCTTTAAGCAATTAGCATTGTTGCAGAATTCATGCATAATTAATTGCAGAATTAATGCAGAGTTTATCAGCATTAAAGGGATATTGCAAGATTGGTTTAGACTATCTCATCCATGTTGTGTAGGAGTTGTATGATGTTGTAACAATCAGGATAAACATTCAAAGTTTCCCTTTTTATGTGCTTCTGAAAACTTGGAAGGCTCTGCCATGGTTTTTTAGCTAGATGGCACTTCCATTACAAGGAGCTGAGCTTCCTTGCTGTTTCCCCTTTACATCTACTTTTATTTAAGTTATCTGGAAGTAAAGAGACCTATTAAACTTTTTGATGAGTTGATAAAAGGGCTATGTGCTGGAGGAAGATCAAGCATGTATATTTTCATTTCAAATTTCAGAGTGGAAATAGTCTGAATATAGACTAAATGCCCAATTTCACAAATTGGTAATACAAAAATAATATTTTCCCTTTTCCATTGGTATAGGATGACCTTTATTTTCCTCTTTAATATAAATAAAAATGAACTGACCTGTAATAGGTATCTCCATCACTCTTTTGATTTGTACAAGGTCCAACTCCAATTCTGGAATAGCTCAAAATTACAAAAGTAGCTTAAGAGTGCCTGAGCCCTTCTCCCTGTTCTCTGCTTGCTGTGTGAATTCTTGCAGAAGCATAGTCTGAAATGTGTCCATCTGTCCATTTGAGGGAATCATGTCACACTTTTTCTTTGCATTTTCCTGAAGCAAACCTGCAAACCTTTCCACCCAACAGTGGGCTTAGACAGGTAAAGCCAGCATCAACTGGAATCAGCTCTTGGTTTAACCCTCCTTCCTCAGAAAGCCTCTTTAGTTCTCCCGTGTATGCCAAGGATCCTGCTTAGTCTCTGGGGTGCACGGAGTCAAAGCAGTGGGTGCCTAAACCTGAAATGCTGGAGTCAGCAGGTGGCAAGGGAGGCCTTGCAGTGGGAAGTGACTCTGTGAGATTGATACCTTTGCTGTGCAGAGGAGATCTTTTGGGCTGGTTTCCACGTCCCTTGGGAGAAAAGGCTGATGCAAACAAACAAACAGTAATATCTTCGTGAGTCCCCCAGACAGCAGGATCAGGTGCACCCTGGGCAGGTTTGCAGATGACAGCAGGCTGAGTGTTGATAGGCCTAAGGGAAAGGATGCCATCTGGAGGGATCTTGACAGGCTTGAGAAGTGGGCCCATAAGAACCACATGAAGTGCAACAAAAACAAGTGCAAGATCCTGCATCTGGGTTGGGTCAATTCCCCATCAGTACAGACTGGGAGATGAATGGATTGAGAGTAGCCCTGTGGAGAAGGATTTGAGGATACTGGTAGATGAAAAATTGGACAATGTGCATTTGCAGCCCAAAAGGCCAGTCATATCCTGGGCTGCATCAAAGGAAGCATGATCAGCAGGTCAAGAGAGGTGGTTGCCCCCTCTACTCCACTGCGGTGAGACATCACCTGCAGTGCTGCAGTTCTGGTGTCTGTAGCACAAGAAAGACATGAACCTGCTGGAGTGGCTCCAGAGGTGGGCCACAAAAACGATTAGAGGGATGGACATCTTTCCTATGAGATGGATGGAGAGAGATAAGGTTGTTTAGCCTGGAGATGAGAAAGTTCCAGCATGACCTTACTGTGATCTTTTCATTTTTTTAATGGGGGCTCAGAAAAAATATGGACAGAGGCTTTTTATCAGAGCCTGTAGTGACAGGACAAAGAGGAATGGTTTTAAACTGAAAGAGTTTAGATTTAGATTGGCTGTAAGGAAGATATTTTTTTTTCTGATGAGGGTGGTGAGACACTGACACAGACACCCCAGAGAAGTTCTGGATATGTCATCCCTGGAAGTGTTCAAGGCCAGGTTGGATGGGGCTTGGAGCAACCTGGTCTCGTGGAAGGTGTCCCAGCCCATGGCAGGGTTTTTGGGCTGGATGACCTTTAAAGGTCCCTTCTGACCCAAATCATTCTATGATTCTATGACTCTAACTGAGGGGTAGTACCCAAAGTGGGAGCAACAACTAAATAACTGCTATATACAATGCTCTGCAAACATTTTTGTCTGCTGTCTTTAAGTGGTTTTGGTCTGTGGCTCCCACTGTTGTTTTTTTAACACTGTGACTGGAACACCTTTTGATATACTGAATTCATGATTTACTGTCACAGTATCCCATAGGCCACACATATCCTGTTTCCTGCTTTTAAAGTGCCAGGATTCTTAAACCACAACTGAAGATAGGACTCTAAATCATAGTTTCTTTCAACACTTAGAGCTTTACTTATCTTAAAAGAAAGAACACATTTTGGGAAAATAGCATTTTAACTGTATTATTCAAAGAAAAGATTTCTTAATATGCCAAGAATAAATGGGGATTTTGTTCTGTGTAAGCTCTTTTCAGATTGTTGTAAAGGTATTAGATTTTTCACAATTGTAATAAGGAAAAAAATAGTAGAAGTTGCATTAAATACAAAGCTCTGAGACTGAAAAAGGCATTGGAAGGAGCTTTATGAGTCAGAGCTACTCAGACACAATTCTCTGTCTTTTATTCAAAGATCCATGTGACCAAATATGGTCTTTGTGGGCTTGACTGGGGAGAGGGTAGAAAAAGGAAGGATAACCTCACACTAATCACTATTTTTCCTTGAGAGGAGAAAATATAATCTAATTATTCCAAAATGGAATATTATGATCTTTCAATAATATCTTTATAGCAGGCACTATTATTTTAATAAATATATTTGGGGACTGGGTCTGGCTTTCTCTGAGTTTTCCTTTGTCACTTCACTACACTTAGTTGCCAGCAGTGAATGAGACTTCAGCCATATATAATTGCCTCTTCCATCCTCTGTTCACATGAAGAATGAATTGCAGGCCAAAGGAAACCTTTCTGTAAGGAGCCAGTGCAAGCTTAAGGCTGCCCATGCACCCCTGCTCCAGCAGGTAATGAGGTCAGTGGGAGACACTTTAGCTGATAGCCAGGGTGAGTGCATGCCAGGCTTTTTGCTGTCCTGTATTTTAAGTATCTTTTGTGGTGGCATGGTGGCTGAACACCTGCATACCCTGAACTGAGTGCTGCTTCCAGTAGGATAGGTGGGAGAATTGGGCACCCTGTTTCCACTTCCCTCCAACTCCTATAGCCTTGGTGCAAAGGTCACCATGTTTTTAATAAACAAGAAAATCATTAAGTTACTGGCAAGGCCTGGTAAAAAATGACAGACTGTTGATATTCTCGATTTCATTAGTTCAGAATGGAGCAAAGAGTAATTAAAACTATTACCTACATTGTGATTAGATGATTTAAAGATTTTTTTGAAAGGTGAGAATTTTGTCCTTGAAGTTTACTCATGGAAGAGTGGTATGGTGCTCTAGGGCATTCACAATAACTTTTATAATTCTGAAATAAACCGGAGACTATGTCCTTCATGCTACTTTTTCAGACCTTAAAACACGTTTCCCATAGTGAAATATAAAATTTGTAAAAATGAGTATGAGTAATAGTTCTGAATTGTCAGGGCCATTGCTTTTTCTCTGATAAACCCTGGTAGTTTAATGAAAATGTTACCAAGAATATGCCTCCATCTTTAGTTTTCATAACTACCTAGAAATCAATTAAGAGGGTAAATAAAATTTGGGTGTTCCTTGAAATAATAAATTGTTCCAACATCTTGCATTTCTGTGTGGCCTTACCGTACAAACTGCTTAAAATATGAATACTTCATAAAACATCACAAACATTAAACCTGAAGATTAACCATTAGAGGGCAATCTTTTCTGGTCTGAGCAACTCAAGCTTGCTTTTCTAGCCTATTTTGAGAATTTGACTAACAGCTCATAAAAACAACACCCATGAAGAGGAATCATGGTCAATGATCCATAGCCATATTCTTGAGGTGTTCAGTGTCTTAGATGGCCTGAAGACTAATTTTTATATTAATATAAAAATAAAGATATAAACATAAATATGAAATAGAAATAAGAAATACAAATATGGTTCTTCCTTACAAAGTTTGAACTGAAGAGGGATGAGTCTCTTTGCTTGCCATAAACTGCACTTTATGGTATTGTACTTTATCCCAGAAGAGGCAAATCAGCTCTTTCCTACATACAGATGGTGTGTCACACTGTGTGCATTACATAAAGATTGAAAGTTGTTGTAGGAAAGAATGTTGATTATTGTGACACATTGACTTACCTTTCTTGACCATAGCCATAAATTCTAGTCACTAATCCCTGTGAGTAAAAGAGTGCAAGAAAATGTGCAACACTTTACCAGTAACTAATTTTTAGACTTCAAAGGCTGCAGTGCAAAGCAGAATTGTTAAATATTATGCATATTGCAAAATGCTGAAGGGGTTTGAAAAGGAAATATTCTTAAATTGTTGTTGCTTAAAAGGCACGCACGTTATGGTTAATAGAGCCCAGATGGTGACTGATTTTGAAAAGCTGAGCAAGCTAAAACAAAACAGTGTTTTGGTGTATGTCAGCCTGAAATGTGAGCTCTTTTAAAAGGATGTTTTTGCTGTATCAACATAGCATTAAAACACTTCACAAATTTTAGAACAGTAACTTTCTCAAATGACATTTTTATAACGTGGCTTTGAAAATGCAGCTATGGCTAAATATTCAACAAGGAAAGTTTTGGACTTGCCCTGTGCTCTGGTGGGCAGTGCCAAATTAAAATCACAATCCTGCATGGTTCATGCTGAAAACCATGACCACTGAAGAAGAGTATCTTCAAGCAGTCCTGTTTTCAAGTCTCTGGGAGATGGTAGAGGAGAAAAGAGGCAGTAGGTAGACAGCCTGACCTTGAATGAACCATCAGCAGGAGTCCAAACACTTCTCCAAAGGCATAAAGAAAATACCCAAGCCTTCCAGGTCATCTTATTTCATATTTCCCTGTGGGGATATCACTGGATTTCTGTTGGACTAGCTTGCCTTTATGGGCTGATGTTGTAAGCAGGGTTTTTTTTAGCCACAAAGAAATGCAGTTCTCATCCTGGGCACCAGGCAACCTCTTCTGGTAAAGGATATGGGAAAGAAAGAATGAGTATTGGGGGGAGGGGGAGAATAAAATAGTACTGAAATGTAAGGAGAAAAGGCAACTCTGTATGCAATAGAAAAGAGGGATTTGATGGGATATTTGATGAGAATATTACCCCAGAATTAGTGGAAGTGCTATATTTGCTGTGGTTTGACTGACTGTGGGGAGCCCTGCTGACAGTAACTGCAAAAGCAAGTAAGGTCTTGTGGCCTGGAGAAAACTGCTGAACTAGAAACATTATTATCATTCTAAGGAAATTTGCTCATAAGCTACCTTTATCCTGGGGAAAAGGTGCAGTTCATTTGCTATGGGAGGAAAAGAGAGGGGGAAAGTATGTCTGCTTGACACTGAGCTTTGAAAAGGAAAACACAATTGTCAAGGGAGGTGATTCTGCTCCTCTATCCACTCTCATGAGACTGCACCTGGAGTCCTGTGTCCTGCTCTGGGGCTCCAGCATAGAAAGGATGTGGACCTGCTGGAGAGAGTCCAAAAGTGATCCACAAGGATGATCTGAGGGCTGGAGAACCTCTGCTCTGAACACAGGCTGACAGGGTTGAGTTCATGCAGCCTGGAGAAGACTCCAGGAGGACTTTAGAAAAGACTTCCAGTGCCTAAAGGGGGCTTACAGCCAAAGAGGGGCTTTTCATGAGGGTATGTAGTGATAGGACAAGGGGTAATGGCTTCCAACTGGAAGAGGGCAGATATAGGTTAGATTTTAGGAAGAAATTCTTTACTGTGAGGGGGGTGAGGCACTGGAAAAGGTTGCTCAAACAAAAAATTGTATGCCAACTCATTGGCACTGATGTCAACAAAAGGAGAACAATTGGATCTATTGGACTGTGTGGATCCAGTGGTACATCAGACCCACAGGAGTATAGGGCTCTAGTTGACACTGATGCACAGTGTGCCCTTATGCCATCCAGATATGCAGGGGCAGAACCCATCTCTTTTTCTGGGATGACAGAGGGATCCCAACAGCTG
>JAWWES010000041.1:64437282-64457203 GCA_035583135.1 Lophotriccus pileatus
CCTAAAGGGGGCTTACAGCCAAAGAGGGGCTTTTCATGAGGGTATGTAGTGATAGGACAAGGGGTAATGGCTTCCAAGTGAAAGAGGGCAGATATAGGTTAGATTTTAGGAAGAAATTCTTTACTGTGAGGGGGGTAAGGCACCGGAAAAGGTTGCTCAAACAAAAAATTGTATGCCAACTCATTGGCATTGATGTCAACAAAAGGAGAACAAACAGTGCTGCAGGTAGAAATATCCCATGCCCTGTCAGTATGGACCACAGTCTCTACTGGGAACAAACTACTGGGAACACCTGCTCGAGAGAGAGGGCACACACCACAAGAAAACCTGTGGCTTTACCTGCATAACACAGAGACAACAAGAGGAAGTGGGGTGGGAAACCCACCTCTGTCCCAGCAGCACGGGTATGTCAGTTGAGAGCAAGAACAACCACTGCAGGAAACTCTTTAAGGATAAATGCTGCTCCAGTTTCCAGCAGGCAAGTCCTCAGACAGAATAGGAGAGCTCGTGTTACTTCTGATCCTCTTGAAGGGACTTCCAGGTCATATTTACAAGAAGTGAGCAACAAGTACTGCAGCCAGGACTAAAGGGGCCCTGCCTCCAGCCAGGTGGAGGAAAGGGACAATTGGATCTATTGGACTGTGTGGATCCAGTGGTACATCAGACCCACAGGAGTATAAGGCTTTAGTTGACACTGATGCACAGCGTGCCCTTATGCCATCCAGATATGCAGGGGCAGAACCCATCTCTTTTTCTGGGATGACAGAGGGATCCCAACAGCTGATTCTGCTGGAATCTGAAGCCCCATTATTTGCCATGGATCGATCCAGACTGCACTGGAAAAAGGTGAGGCTCCAGAAGGCTTGCAATGCATTGATGACATTATTGTGTGGGACAACACAGCAGTTTATGAAAACCGGGGAGAAGCTAATCCAAGTCCTTCTGAAGGCTGGTTTTGCCATTAAGGTCAAGGGACCTGTCCATTTTTGCATGGAAAGCCCTTCCCCTCTACTATCCATGAGGATCTTCCTTGAGTTTGCTAATCCTCCCAGCTGACAGCATAGTAGCAGAAGAGGCACTTTCACACAGCAGTCAAGGACAACATTTTGTAATCTAGACCTGGCTTTGGGCAGGTCTTGCTGTTGAGTTGCTTTTGAAATCTTTTTATAAAAAATTACGAGGTTTTGGTTGTTTTTGTTTTTACACAGTAAAAGTTGAGAGTCTGCTATCACATGACACCAGGAGCCTGTTCTTAGAATCACCAACAATGCCCAGGCCTTTAAACTGGCCCAGATAACATTGTAACAACATGAAAAGCTATGAAAATATATGTTGAACAGATATGAAATTAAAACTTAAATGTTTCTAACAATCCAGAAAATAATACCAACTTTGGAATGTAAGTATATCAGATGTTGCTGTAAGTTCTTCTGCTTCATATCATTATTCTACTCACCAGCTGTCACACCCTGTGAGGGAGAACCCGACGTGGACATTCAGACTTAATGTCCCTTGTTGAAATAATGAAATAGATTTTGTAATCTAGAGGAAAGCAAGCTGCATTTTGTATACATTAGGAAAAAGTAAATGTATTAGGAACAAATAAATTATACATATTTATTAGGAAGAAACGAAGAAGATAAGGAGGGAAGTTTTTTGAAGTTGAGAGTGTATTCCAAAATCTTAACTTTTTAGCTTCTTCAGAAGGAGGAGGGTATGTTTACTTGAATGCAAGAGGGGAAAAGACTAAGTTACGTTTAAACACAGCATATTAGCTACTCGTATTCTTTGTGACTGCTGCTCTAAGCGGCACAAACCCATCTTACCGCACTTAGCTCAAACAAGAGGGAGATAACCCAAAGCCCCCACAAAAGCGCTGGGAAATAAATCACGTACCATCACACCAACCAAGCAGCAATTCCCGCTGATAAGGGGCGCCCGCTCTCTCTCTCTCTCTCTCTCTCTGCTTTGGGAAAGGCCAAGACCGCTGCTCTTCAGCAGGGGGTTCTACCCACCCTCATTTCCCCCACACCGCTCCCCCCTCTGCTCCCGGGCGGCGCTGGGCGCTGCGGACCCTTTCCCGGAGCGGGGGTTTTTGTGCCGGCGATCCCGCGATCCAGCCGATCCAGCCGATCCCGCAATCCAGCCGATCCAGCCGATCCCGCGATCCAGCCGATCCCGCGATCCAGCCGATCCAGCCGATCCCGCGATCCAGCCGATCCCGCGCCGCTCCGGGCCGCGAAGTAGTCCCGGCCTCACGCGCCGGTGCCGCGCCGCCTCGCGGGCGGCGGAGGGGGCGAGGGGAGGCAAAGTAGTCCCGCTGGAATGCGACGGCCGCCGCCGCCTCCTTGCCCTGCCCGCGTCCCTCTCCTCCTCCTGGGGGTGACGGGGGTGCCGCAGCCCTGCCCGCCCACCCTCCCGACCGGGGCTCCGCCGGGCTGCGGGCGCCGCCGGGCTTTCGTTGGCTGAGGAGCGGGCGGACGCGTGCGCGATCCCGCCCGTGTGTGTGTGAGAGACGCTCCGCGCCCTCGCCCGCCCGACGGGAGCGGTGCCGGGAGCCGGCCGGGCACGGCGCGGGAGGAGGCGGGGAAGGGGAGGAGGAGGAGGAGGAGGACGGGGGCTGTATCCCTGCGCCTGTGCGCGCCTGGCCGAGGGTGGATGGGGGAAGGAGCGCGGCGGTGGCGCTGAGACGCGGCCGGCATGGAGGGCAGCGCCCGCTCCCGCGGCGGCGCGCCGGGGCGAGGGGCCTGCTAGGGACGGGCGAGGGGGAATCTCCGCGGCCGCCCTTCTCCGCCTTCCCCCCCACCTTCCCCGTTTCCCCGCCGCCTCCCCAGCCCGCCTGGAAGCATGAACTGGCAGCGGAGGTGCTGCTCCTCGCCGCCGCCTCCCCGCCGGTGAGAGCGAGGAGGGAGGGAAGATGGGGCCCGTCCTGCGCAGCCTACTCGCCTGCAGTTTTTGTTCCCTGATGAGAGGTGAGCGGGAGGGGCAGGGGGAAAGTTGCCGGGTTGGTGGCGAGGGGCCATGTTTGGGCGTGCGGGAGGGGAGCGGCGAGGCCTGGCTGCCGGCGGGGCGCGGGGCCCGGCGCGGGGAGAGCGCTGCTCTGCCTCCCTCCCTCCCGGCCGCCTCCTCCTCCCCGCTTCGGGAGAGACTTACCCAGCCGAGCCGGCAGCTGCCCGCCCTGCCAGCGGCCATCGGCCGCCTCCCGAGCCGCCCCATTGTTGTTTTCAAGTTTTCTTCTTTTTTTTTTTTCCTGTATAAAAAAGAGCCCCCCAAAGTAGCGCACGCCCCCCATCTCTGCGCGGCCCCCAGCAGCCCGTGGGCGCCAGCGGCTCTGGGGCATAGCTCGGCCACGCCTGTGTCAGGCTGGTACCGCTGTTCCCATTGCCAGGCTTCTCTGGTTTTCCCCCCGAGTATCGGCGCTGCCGGGTGCGGGGGTACCGCGGAGCCTCCGTGTTCGACGTGGGGAGGCTGGAAAGTGCCCGGGAACGGGTGCTTCACCGACACCCTCCTCTCAGCGAAGTGAGCGAGAGGAGGAATGAATGCTTCTCTCAGCTGGGCTGGCTCTGCGCTGGGACTTCAGAGAAGTTTGTGTTTCACGGGTGAACCACCACGGATGTTCATGCAGCTTTAAATCAGCAGTCGAGTGCCTTACGAGGGGGTGTCACTTAAAGTAGCTGAGGATTTTGATTCCACTTCCCGACTCCAACAAAATTTCTTGTCTTGCAGGGCACAATCTGAAAGAAAACAGGATTTTTATTTTTTTTTTTTTAATGCTGTAAATCTAACTACTGTAGCTATTCCTCTGGGTTCAGTATTTCTGGGAAGAAATCGTCTGTGGTGTTTGCATACATCAGTTTGCTGTTTACTCGATTTTTTTCTTACTAGATGGGGAAGAGGTTAATTGTTGACAGTTTATCAACGGCACTTTGATTTAGAAAATTCATCCATGGTACAGTGTTTCAGTTAAGATGAGACTAAGGTTAGGTGGTGTAGGTTGAAGTAACTGCTCTGTCTCCAATTCCTCAGTACTCTGAAAAACAAAGATTTTCATCTCCTCCATAGCCTTTTTTTTCGCTCTGTGCATCTGTTTGCCATATTGTATCCTGTTTGCAGAGATACAAATACACTTATTTAAATAGTACATGTAACAGTTCATACTTCTGTTGCAGCAGTTAACCCCCAATTTTCAAAATTAGTTGAGTCTGGAGTATAAGGAGAAACTGTTTCCTGATTAGTTTATTTTAATAAGTAACAATAGTGCCCGTTCTTAATATACCATGTTTGTCTTCAATGTTCAACCTAGTTGAAATGACAGCACAGAAATAGCTGTTATATGTGATGTCAGATAATATCGTTCCTTTAATTTCTTCAAATGATAAAATAGTGAGGTGTGCTTTTGCAAATTTTTGTATATTTGGTGCTTAATAGGACACTTTGAAGAAGCATTCAGTTTATAAGCCATATGACTGTCATTTATTTTCTTGTCTCGCATCTCTGTTGCCAAGGACACTTGTATCCAAACAGCATTTTTGTTTCCTCTGTGTTCATGGTTCCCTGCTGTCCGATCACCTACCTGAAGTCATCATCTTCTGTTTGTGACATGGTAGTAATTTTCCTACTGGCTAATTGTTACTTTAGATAGAGATAAGCAGCAGGAACAGTTGAACCGTGAAGAAACAAAAATCAAATTTTAATGCACATATCCTCGCTAATAAACAGCATCTATGCAAGTAGAAGTGGTTCAAATAAGATGTGTTGAGTTCAGGAGAGGTGTCAGCAGTTCCTTAATGAGGCAGAGGCAATGCCAGCACGAGTGTGAATAAGCTTGTACATGAAAGCAGTGTTGAAGTTATGAAGTTGAGTATTTGGTTTGTGAATTCGGGGCTGTGGAAGATGCCAAGCCAACAGTGCTGGAGACAGAAACTCAGAAAATGTAACAGTGTGTGTTTGTGGATTGCAGCATCCTCTCTGCTTCCAGAACTAGCTTCCCTGTTCTCGTAAAAGAGGCAGATGGATGGAGGTTTACACTACTGAACTGTGGTCGTTGCTCTGAGGAAACTATGGTAGACTTGTTTAGCTGTCTGGTAAGGAGTAAAATTGGTACCCTGGAAATACATAAGGACTTGAAGAAGCACGAGACCATTACTGGCTAGAAACTGTTGCACAGGGCAAGGCAGAAATCTGTCAAAAATCATCTGAGGACTGTGATAAACCAGGTACTGCTGATGTTTTCAGGGAAAGTGTTTGGATTTCTAAGAGACAGCAGGTTACTGTTCATGACAGCTTGCTGTGGAGGTTCTGTCCTTTGGGTTTGGTTTTGGTTTTTTTTTTTAGTGTTATGGCTGGTGGAAGAAAGAGGTCACTGGTCCCTCTTGGCCCTTGGTTTGATTTGAGGGATTGGGATTCCACCTCCCTGACCATCAGCAATGCTTCTTGAAGCTGCTCCCTGAGGTACATTGAGGAGTTGAAGCTGTTTCATGGCAGCTTTGGAGTGTTCTTCAGGACAGCTGTGAAACCAATCAGATAGGTAATTGTTAGATAATTGACAGCTGCAAAGAGGCAAAAGCAGTGATATCACATCTGTTAGGGTGCTACAGGTAACTGTGAGACTGAGGTTTCAACTTTTTAAAAAGTCCTGGAGAGTTATTCCTCCGCCAGTATTCATAGCTTGCTTTTCTTCCTGGAATAGCTCTCCAGTCAGCACAGAATTGCGTTTTTTTGTTTGGTTTTAATCCCTGATCATGCAGACAATGCATAAAGCTCCTGTTTGAATAGGAATCTTATAAATGATGTTTGTGCAGATCTACTGAATATTGCAGACCTCGGTGCTTAAGGTCAGGTAGTGAAGGAATGAAAATGCCTCTTTGGTAATGGGCATTTTAAAACTTCACTTCCCTCTTACGCGTTCGGAAGAGGGTTTGTATTAATCCATTATTATTGTTTTAACTGTTTTTAATATGTTATTTCTTGGCTTTCATAAACAGATCATTGCCTTTTTGCATTTTTTTAGGTAGATTCGTTGACATGTTTTTAGAAGAGCTTAATGTTCAAGACTTGCTAAGCTATAACTGGTGGTGTGTGCACGTGGTTTTCTACCAGAAGTCAGAGAAGGGGACAAGGAGTAAGTTTTTGCTTCTGAAGCACTGAGGTTAAAGTGTGGTGTTTCCAGTGTGGTTTGTGCCTTCAGGTGAAGGGTCTCTTTACCTTGGACTGTGCAATACTTAAGTGGTCTGTTTCTTCACCCCAGCTTGAATTAGCCATTTTCAAGTCATGTTTCTTCATTATACGATGCCTCAGAAGTCAGTGTGCCTTTGTCTGCCATGGTTTCCAATGCATTTCCCCCTTTCATCTCTTCATAAAACAATCTAAGATTAATGTGATCTGACCATGTTACAAAACCCACCATTACTTTAATAGTTCTTCCAATTGTATCTGTTATAGTTCACTTATCAGATTGCTGTAGCTTTTATTTAAAACTGGAAAATTAGGACTTAGTTTGATGGCATTTTTTTCTATGTCTTGGAGGCAAGGTAAAATAGCATTTTTGGCAAGGTGCACTGAAGATATAGGGAAGTTCTGGGTATAGGGTGAAACTCTGTATATCTGGTCAGAGGTGTACGCAGGTAAAGGATCCCTCAGTGTGAGTTATAGGAAGAGAATCAGGTGGAAAGCTTTGTTCTTATTTCACAGCATTAATGGTTAGGGGAGACATGAACTGTAATCATGTTTCCTTTCCCTAGCGAATTGATACAATCAGCATTCCCAGAGTTCTAGGTAAGGAATTTGGCTAGAAGCTGTAGAATGTGTAGAAGGGGTTTTTGGTTTGTTTTGGGTTTGTTTTTTGTTTGTTTGTTTGTTTTCCCAGGAAGACAGGTCAGGATTGGCCATATAGGAACCTTTTAAACTCTGTTTTTGGAAGCTGGAGAAATCTGATTCCTTTGGATGTCTGTAATCCACCTTTATAATGATGTCGCGTCTCAAAAATGCCAGCATTAAAAATATTTGCTGCAGTGCATGTGATATGGGATTTACTTTAGTTCAAATTGAGTAGAGCAAAGATATCTTTTCTTCCTTCTAAGGGGGCGGGCTAGGAGAAGAAAACGGAGAAACAGGTCTCAGTTTCTGATCTATCACCATTCATCTCCTCTGGCAGCCAGCGTGCAGAATTAAATACTATATTCTTTGTCCCCAGCATATTTAACCTCATTAATTTCCTATGAAATGTTAAATACTTGGGTTGCTTTGCCAGTGGTTTCTTCAAAAGAGTCCGGTTTCTTCAGAAGAGCCCAGTTCCTTGTACTCTAGGGAGGGGTATGTGTTATTGTTGAGTGGCACCAGAAATGCAGTTGTAATTAAAGCTTTTTTGCATGCTCCTGCTTCTGGCTGAGCTGGTGGCCCGTCCGTGTCTGGGAGTGTGCTCAGCTCTTCCAGTTCTCCTGCTGAGTCCTCACACTTCAGCTCACTCACTTGAGAGATTCAGGCAGTAAACTGCCACCCACTTCTTTGGTGGCACATGGGAGATGTGTGTCCTTTGAAAGTGGTTGTTGCCAGTGAGGCAGTGTTCTGTTGATATGGAATTTCCCCCAGGTGGACTTTTACCAGTACGTGATTTAAGTTGCTTAGAAAGATATGGGGGGATGCAACTGCCTTGCAGACTTCAGGGATGGTCTGGTCACATTTATAGTCGGCATTACTCACTTAGAAGTGAGCCCTTGAACCTAAATGCTGTGGCTCACCAAGGATGACTGTTGGTGTGTGCACCTGAGGTTTACGGTGAGCACGCAGTGAGTTCTTGCGCTCCTTCTGTGCTGAGCACTTTGTAATGACGATTCTCCTGAAGTGGAATTGCTGTTCAATGAAAGGAATACATTCTCTCCTAATAACCTTTAGGTTTTCAACTTACATGTCACATGTGGTTTCAGAGTATATGCTACTTGCAGAGGTACAGAATATACACAGTGCTCTAAATGAAGATGCTGTGTCATTCTTCTGTGGTAACTGTCCAAGGCTTGGAAGGGGAAAGCTTTAAATCTTTAATAGATTGTACAAAAATGCTGGGTATTGACACCCTAAATATTGAATAATCTTTTCCAATTTATGTATTTGGCAGGCAAGCTGAGGTAGAGAGCCTTCATTAAACTCTCTAGATATTCTTGTGGTTTATAAATATTTATGTCAGGAGATTCACAATACGAACAGGCTTATATTTGCTCCACATGGACAAACCTAGTCAGAGCACTGTGCTTGTATTTGCAAGTAGAAATGAGTTTGTTGGGTTTTTTGTCCCGTGACGGGGTGATTTTATTTTTCTCCTTATGATTATCTTGCTACAGACCTTTCAATTTCAGTGTAATTGGCACTGTTGCCTACCAATTTTGAAATGGAGTCAAACATACTAGTCTGTGAGTAGAATGAGAATATTTTTAATACCTTTTTCTGTAATGCCTTGTTCTTAATATACTTTTAAGAAATCAACCAAAGTCTAGGTTAAAAGAAGCAATGATTTAGTTAGTAATACTTTGTTTCCTTTGCAAAATGCTATAAACTATTTGGAGAAAGAAGCATATCAGTTTAACAGATTGAATGCTTTTCGAGCTTCATTATTTATATGGAGAGAACAATAAGGAAATGTTTTTAATATAAACAGACATGGGAAAATGGCAACATTCATGCAGATTTTTTTAGTATCTTGTTACAGGATCACATTACCTAAATAGAATTACTCCCTTGTGATATGATCAGTGTGGCAAAAATGGGATTATAGTTTTAATTCTGTTTATGAGGGCCATGTGTGGGCTCTTGATGTCAGATTTGAAAAGTAATCATATTTGAGACAAAATTTTAATCAACAAGCTATATAATTTTGCTTAATCAAAAATTGTTTTCCTTCTCTATGATACCGAACTGTAATGTTGTCCTTTATTATCTTCTCCTTATTACTCCCCTCCCTTCCCAGTACTTTCAGAGGAAAAATGTAGTTTGTATGTACTTTGCTGGATTTTTTTAAACTGTTTATGCCTCCAGAACTCCTTAATAATAAGGATTTTCCTCTGTCCATTGTCAGAGAATTCAGGCTTCCAGAAAGTGGCTGATGTGTTTGCTGGAATTCTGGAGATTAAGAGTATACTGAAGGTAACAGAAATGTAAGGTGTCATAGAAGTTCAAACTTTGTTCCCTTAGTTATTCTGTCAAAGCAGGGAATAAAATTCTTGCTTATAGCTTATATATATTAGTGTTAATTAAAATATTAACACTTTGGAAATCCAAGAATGGTCTTGTCCACACAGGGATTAATAGAGAAGGAGTATTAAGAATGGAAGAGTAGGAACTTGTAAACCTTACAGTGACTTGTTATGTCCGTGTAGAAAATGCAGTGATGTTCTAATAACTCAGAAACTTAACTGAGGCTCGACAGTTACCCTTTACCCTGTAGGTAATGGTAAAATTAATAAGATAATTCAAAGTTGGGTGGGTTTGTATTTTTGGGTTTTCTTTTGGATTACCAGAAACTAGCCCCATTCAGTAAGGAAAAGACAAGATTAAATTATTGAAAGTATGTGCACATCTTTCCTTACCCATTAAAAACAGTCCCTAGCTGTTCATTTGAACTGGAGTTGTTACTTATTAATCTGTAGTAAACTTAGTAGTCTTGAGAATTTGAATGTTTGAAGTATAATTTTGGTCTGAGAACTTTTTTTCTTTTGGCCGATGGGAAGTTGTTTTAAACTTGCACTCTGATTTTCTTTCAATTTTCTTACAGTACTATCTTCTAGTTCCAGTGTGAATTCTTCATATTTTTTGCAAAATTTTTGATTCTGCCTTGTCTTGAAGAGCAGGAGAAACAAAATCTGTGAACTTGTATGAAAAACAGTGTCGTAGTAGGAGATGTGGCTTTTTCTAATCTGGATTCTTGTTATGATGGATGAACTGACAAAGGTGCTGTTTGTGAGCTGCAAAGTCTGCCACAAAGAAATAATTGCATATGATCACTGCAGCTGATACAACCATGGAGTTGTGAACTGTAGATGAATGTTGATAAGTCTTCCAGGCTGCTCCTCCCTCCCCATACCTCAAATCGGTCCCACTATTATGTCCCAAATGAAGGTGGCCGTTTACTTTTGTGGTGTCCTCATCAGGGCTGGCAGCTTTTTCCATTCTATGGGTTGTTTTGTCCTCCAGTTGTTTTTTTTTTGGTGCTAAATTCTGTGTTCATGCTTGACTACAGTTTCCTGATAGTGCTTCAAAAATCTGAACAAACACAAAAACCCAACCACGAAACAGAAAAAAAATGAGTTATTTTGTTTGACTTGGCTTTTACCTGGCGAGACAAACTGCCAGACTTCAAGAAATATTTCTCAAGTGTCTTTTAGACTGGCATGCCATTGTGGATAAATTGTTGGAAAGGTCATCTAAGAGTAGCTCAGTGCCTATGAACCTGTCAGTGTGGAGAAAGGCCTTATTTGTCTGAAGGTAAACCAGTGTGCTGCAGTTCAGGGTGTGGGTATTTTGGTCCACGTGGAAACTATTAGCAAGAGGCGGGACTGCTTGGCTGGGGCTGTTCCCGCTTGCTGTCTGCCAGTATAACTGGGGTCCTGCAGCCATGGAGGTGAGCTGGTAGGAGTGACTATGAAAAAACACTCCCAGGCTATTTTTGACTGGATGTGCACCCCCAAATGTGTGTTGTCCAGACTGGAACTGCAATTGCTCCAGAGTAGCAATAAACTTTGGAGCTTTCCCACCTGATCTTGCCAGGATGTACAAGGAATACCTTGCAGCCTTTAGCCTTTCCAGGCTTTGGGAAATGGGTGACCGCTGTCACAGCTTCACAGTGTTGTGTCTTGGTGCTCTGATTCGTTGGAGGGAGACTGCACAGTCACTTTCAGCAGCTTCCTGAGGAGTATGATAGAGACTTTTGGCTTGTTTCTTTACTGTTAGAAGCGCTGTAGGAAGTCATGATGCCAGAATATGGTGTTTTGTTTCAGTATGATCCGGTCATCTTATCTGTCGTCATACTGCTTGCAAGATTAGTCTGCAAAATATCGTCTCTATTAGGATGTGGGACTCTAATTGGTGTGGTATAGCCAAAACAATTTTTCTTTTTTTTTGCATGAGCAAAGGTGCTTGCTAACGTCTTCATTAAACAGAGTGTGCCAATTTAAACATCAGCCAGTAGAACTAGGGAAACATTGCCAACGTGTGTGGAACTGGTGTGACTTCATCTGCAGGGTGTTATTCTGACAACTGTTTGAGAAACTGGAAGAGTGTTGAGGGAATATTAGGAGGACACTTGAGGAAGTATAATATTGGAAGTTCTGCACACATTAATGTGTATCATGCTATTACTTGATTACATATCCCTAAGGAGCTTTCATGCTTTCCAGAGTCTGCTGCTGGCCCTGGAAGGTGCCAGATTACCTTTGTTTTGTTGCTACTTTGTAAACAGAAGGGCAATGGAAGAAGGTGGTAGTTTTATATGGTAATACAGCTGCAAGCAGATGCCTGACCAGGGAGAATAGCTCTCTGCTCATCCTGTTGTCAGCAAAATAGATTCAGCATATAAAGTTAGGAAAATGTCAGCCTCTAAAGTGCTGTTTTATCCTCATGAGAGTGCAGTGGGGATAGAGGAGGAGTCAGTGTTACAGAAAGGTGAACAAAAGATCGATGTGAGTGTGCTACCTAACACTGAGACATGTTGTGGTAATCCTGCTGTAAGCCTCTGTTGCCAGCAGGATGATTTGGCAGGTGATGCCTTCCATTCAGAAACTTATTTGCTTGTGATAGGCCAGAACTTCATGGTGTGCCTCAGTCGTGTGTAGTTTTGCTGTAATCTGGCAGGGCTGTTGGCTTTGTATGCCTGGACCTGGTATTTCTATCATTCCCTGTACCAGCTAGTCCTGCAGTGTGTCTTGGTCTCTGTAGCTGTGATCTGGCCAAAGGCGGGCAAAACTAACAGCAAAGCTTGGTGCAGAATCCAGAGGCTGCTGTTGCTGCTGCTTGGTGTCTTTGTTGTTGCACTTGGTATGGTTATCGTATTCCATACAGGGAGTTTTGTATTTTGAATGGTTTTAAGGAGTTGCAATTAATGTTCTTTGCTGGTTGAAGATACCTGTTTCTCTGCTTTTCCTTCTCTTGTGGGCTGAATGTGGGTGTATGTTACT
Source organism: Lophotriccus pileatus (assembly GCA_035583135.1). NCBI lineage: Eukaryota > Metazoa > Chordata > Aves > Passeriformes > Tyrannidae > Lophotriccus > Lophotriccus pileatus. The sequence goes on from JAWWES010000041.1 coordinate 64,449,441, forward strand.
GTGTCAAGGCATATGGAATCCTTCTTCCTTATTGTCCCTCATCCTGGTCAGCATGTATTTGCTTGGTACATCTCATGTGTCTCCCCTTTTCTCCATGTTTGCCCTCCTCATGGCAGTGTGCTTGGCAGTACTAATCCACCTTTAGGTGCTCAGAGTTCTTCAGCAAGATCTAAAAAGGAAGGTGTCTGAACAAGATTTTTGTTCTGAACTGGTTCTGGATGATGGCTGGCTAAAAACTGCTTTTTGGCAGGGCGTGGGGAGAGCTCAGCTCAGTAGTTTTCTGCTGGTTTAGCTCCCTGCATGGGAGCTGATGGTATGGGAGAAGTGCTAGTGCCAACATGAAAGAGAGGTACGGAACCAACAGCTGAAAGTGAAGCCAGGGAGAAAGGATATGGCTGCAGCCACATCTTGAGCAGATCTAGCAGGCTGCCAGTGAAAAGGGGGAGAGCTGCTCCCCCTTCCAACTCCCTGCTGGTTGCCTGATGTTAGTTTTGGATTTTGCTGGACCACTTCTTTAGTTGATTCCACTTGCTAACCCAGTCAGACTTTTCACTGACATAATGGTTTGAATCAGCTTGAGGAGGGGCCCTTAATTAAGTGAGGGGGTAGAGCAGCATTGCTGGGGGTTGGGAATGAGAAAAAAGAGTTCTGGGAAAATGAACATGTGCTAATTGCTTTAACCAGGCTTATATTCCATGTCAGTGAAAGAGAGGCAGCCCAGAACTGTCCTGGATTTTTGAAGGTGGAAAGGAGGAAGTGGGAACTTGTGGAAAAGGCCACTGGACTAGTTAAAGAAAAGCATGACAAATTCTGACAGCTTAAAGTTGCTACTTAAATACCAACAAGATTAAAAAACATTTTTAGCTGGTCCAGTGAGTGTTTTATGTTGGTTCATCACTTTGCATCCTATGGGCAGCAGTATTTTTATGCCTGTAGCAGGTGCTACAGGCATAGAAGTCAGATGCACAAAGCAAGACTGAAGCTAACAAGAGTAAGGGAAACCAGACTTAAGTATCTTGGGGATTAGTAACTTTCAGTATGCTAGGGGGAGTGACAGGAGTTGCAGCCAAGAGAAATACGTGGTAGAAAAACTGGAGTATTGCAGTGAGAAGGCAATGAGAATTCTGGTTGTAAAAGTAAGGCAAAAAAGACAGTGTCTGAACTTTAATATTAATATGGTAAACTTAGGGAAGGTCTTACATCAATATTTGAGTTAAGAAGCAGTTATAGGCTCAGTGATCACTACTGGCAGGAGTTTCTTATGATTTAAATTATTTTTATTGCAGTTGAAATGTGTTAAACTTGAGGTTTTGTAACTTTTATTGTTCTTTAAGGGAACATGTGTTCATGCTAGTGGATGCAAAAACACCCTTATTTTATAAATAAGCATAGCTTTTACTTTGTATTGGGTACTTTAAAAGAAACTGCCTGGAGACCTCTCAGGTGATAGAGGACGTGGACAGACATTCACTTCTGTTTCAGCTTTTGATTTTCAAGGTGGTTGTTTTTTCTTTTAAAAAATGCTTCTTTTCAATACATTGTAGCTTGTTGCAGTTACAATATATTCTTTTATGATATCTACAGAAAGAGAATTAAAAACATGTGAAGCGTTCAGCTTCTTAAAAAAACCACTCTGAGTTGTATCTTTTTGCCCCATTTTAACTTAAACTGCAAAGTAGCTGCCTAGCTTTGAAAGGAGTTTCTCTTGGACTTCTTCCCTTAGGTTATTACTGTAGTTCATAACTTCATTATTCAAGAAAGTCACTTTTTCAGTGTCTTGTGCTTCTTTCAAAGTTGGGGCAGGATGGGATCTTCTGGCACAGTTTTCCTTTTGGTGTTGCTGTCTGATGATACCAGGTACTAATGCTGCTGCCAACTTCAGTAGCTGGGTCTTATAGGACTTTGAAGCCTTTTTATTTTCTGGGATGGGTTGGAGGCGGAGGGGGAACAAACCTGTTCTTTATAATTTTGGTGATGCAGGCCTTCATTCCTGAATGTCGCAACACACTGGAGAGCTTTCCGTCCTCATCTGCCAGCCCTACGGAATGCGTTACGAGTCGTGGCTTTGAATCGATTTGCATGAAGCTACACATCCCAGGTGTAGCTGTGTTTCTTCTGAGTCATCATTTACGTAACTGGTCCCATTGATGAAAAGGGAGCTTTCCCCAGTCCTTCCTCAGGCGGCTCTGAGCTCCAGCAGGGAGCTGTGTGGTTGTGATAGGCTCAGCAGTGCCTTCAGGCCTTGCTGATTACACTTGACATGCCTGGTGGTCCGATTCAGCGCATGCTGTGTGTGTGGGTACTCCATGTTGCTCATAATAATGGAGGTTGTACTCATCTGTGGGTGGATTTACTTTTTTTCAAGTACTGGGCATGCTATCCTGTTAGAGAGAGCTCTGCCAGTTGGCTGCACACTTTCCTATGGTGCACTACATGACACTGAGCTGGCTATTAACTAGATTTTTCAGGTTACAGTTGTAAGCAGGCTTTAAAAAGTAGATGGTTTTATTACATTACTGTTTTTTATGTGCTGCAGTCTATTGAATGCTTTTTGAAAAAGCATATGCCATCTGCACTTGAAGAAAATCTATTGCAATTGATTATAAATCTTAGGGGGTGGGAAATTGTGCAAGGAAGGGAAGGACCTAGCAAAGTAAGGTAATAATAAACCTTAACATAAAGATTCCACTTCTAGTTTTAAAAAATCTACTGCTTCTCTATGGAAAAGATAATCTCTAAATTGAATGGGGTTTTGCATAATTAAAAATTGCTTTCTGGAGAGGGGAAAATACAAATACAAATTTGTTATTACTAAAACAAACAAAGCTTCACCCCTCCATCCTTCTGTCTAAAAATCATTATAAATCAGTTTATATTCAGTGTTTCTAAATTTAGGATGACAGTCTAAGCAAGTAATTTTTTAAAAACCCCACCAAAACCCTCAGGCCCCCCGCCCCCAAACATGTATAACAGAACTCGTTTAATTGGAGGTAGATGAAGGAACTTTTTAGTTCTTTCAGCTTTTCCCAATTTATACGTCACAGTGTCTTTGGGAAATTGTTTTGTGCTACAAAGGGGAGTAGTCTGATTTTCGGAGCTAGCTTTTGAATTTATGTCTGTGTTAATATTTCTAATTTCAGTGCAAGTTTCTCATATAAGGAACTGTCTCTTCTGGCAGTGTGGCCTTGACATTATTGAACCATGCACATCTTTGGCTCTGTAAATGGAAACCTTTTGGTTAGGACATCCATCCTTCTCCAAGTTTAAAGTGCCCATGATGAATAAATCTGCAAGTTCCTAGTGAAATTTGTGTGGTGACAGGCAGAAGAGCCTTTAGTATGACACTCATAATATGTCTCTAAATGCCTGTGTACAGCTCTGTTGCTACAGTTTCTGAGTAAAGGCAGGGAAAGGTTGAAATGTTTTCTGATAGTTTAAAAGGATGTGACTGCCTTATACAAATGTAGTAATTTTTGTAAGCTTTTGTTGAAGAAGGAATGAGGCTGGAATTTGCATCATGCTGTATATAGCTTGTGATTAAGGACAATTAAACAGGCATATTACATTTAAGAAACTATCTGTTTTCATGGCTGCTGCTTTACATTAGTCATCTTAGGTGCTGTTATGAAAAATATACCGTGAAATCTGACAGAGTAAGGAAATAAAGCCTGTAATATAAAGGCTTTGTGTTAGAGAACTGAACAGGAGTGGTAGAGCTGAGTTTGAAAAAACTCTGTGTTGTCCATACCTGTAGTTATTTTTCTCCCTACCTCCTCATACCACTTTTGACACTCTAAACCCACATTTGTCTCATTCTGTGCAATAAATTTTGGATATTTTGTATTATATGTAAAATGTCTGAGATACATAATTTTGGGGAGGATCAACATGCAGGTGGCTTTGAAAGCTTGACATGAATTATGCTGTTATTGAAGTGGTATGTATATTACTAAATTCTATAAAGAAAAATAATCACTGCTTAGGTGGGCCAGCACTGAGTGCTTAGAAAACTGCTTTACTCTTGTCTTCCTTATTCTTATTTAAATGTCCTTCTGTGCAGAACAGTGTCATTTGGGTACTTCAAACCCTCATTTTCCTTGTTCTCTGCCTTCTTTTTTATTGCTATTTTAATAAAGCACAACCCAGAATAGTGAGCTGCCTGTTACAAAGACACGATCTTGGCTTGTAACAAAGCTGAAAAGCTTTAAGTCAGTGCTTTTTAGTCAAACTTTTAATGCAAGTTGTAGTTAACATGAGTGATGCTAATCCATCTGTCTGTGTCCCCCCCCATTTGTGCTGTTCGAAGCCGCCCCGCTGTTGCTGTACGCGAACCGCCGCGACCTGCGCCTGGTGGACGCCGCCCACGGGAGGGAGAACGCCACCGTGCTCGTGGGTGGCTTGGAGGACGCGGCGGCCGTGGACTTCGTGTTTGTGAAGGGGCTGATTTACTGGAGCGATGTCAGCGAGGAGGCCATTAAACGAACGGAGTTCAATAAATCCGGGAGCGTACAAAACGTGGTCGTCTCTGGGCTTCTGTCACCCGACGGGCTGGCGTGTGACTGGCTGGGGGAGAAGTTGTACTGGACGGATTCTGAAACAAACCGGATCGAGGTTTCTAATTTGGACGGATCGCTGAGGAAAGTTTTGTTTTGGCAAGAGTTGGATCAACCCAGAGCAATTGCCTTAGATCCTGGGAGAGGGTAAGTCTTTGTTAAAACAAAGCAGTTACAAATATCGAAGTTTGTACTATTTCTTGTTTGTCGAATGATTTTAACTAGGCGATGGTACAGTTATCGAAGTTATCCTAAGCCAGTTTGCATTATTTACTTCACTTTCTATTAGTGTGATTTGCGAACGATTTGCACCTCTAAAATTGCATAGATAATGGTTTGTGAACATCAGACTTTTAAAAAAGTGCTAGAATCTTCTTTTTGCAGTACTGCAGAAGACTAACAGAAATTGAGAAGTTCTAATGTAAAACCTAATACAGTCTGCTTTGCTCCAGAGACCATCAGCTGCATGTGGACAGTCAGACTTGTTCCTCTCTGACATGTCAAGTGATTTTTGGAGCTTTAATCATTATTAATATTCATGCTGTATTGAAACATCTGAAGAAATGAGATAAATCAATATATACTGTATAAATAACAATTTGAGATGTGTTTTGACATTTAATCAGAAAATTTACAGAAAGGTTCCTCTCCCTACCCTTGAGGGAACTTCTGTTTAAAAAAAATCCTGTGTTATGGCTTAGCCCATTCTAGAACTGCTGTAATTTTCTCAGCCATCATTAGAGTCTCTGAATGTGGCTTACAGTATAACCTTTTTCTCTGTCCTTGGCACAAAGTAGTGTTTGCCAAAATTAAAAATTCAGTGGTGTTTTTGGTGATGTTGCTTAAATGGTTACCTTGAGGCTACCCCATGGGTAGTCATCTGTGATAAAATGTTTGGCTCTCTCAAAGTGGAGGACTAATGTGTAACCTTCTGACAGTTTTTTCTACCTGTAGTATAGAACATACTTTTTCTTTCCTTGAACAAGCAAGAAAATTAATCTATTGTACTACCATTGCACATATTTTTTTAAGCCAACTTGGTTTTTTTTTTAGGGAAGGGAGGATCAGTGCCTTTTTTGTGAAAGATGAGGGTTGTGTTTAGCTGCATGCCACTTCTTTGCATTCTAATTTGTTTGTCTCTTTTTCTCCAAAAGAAGAAAAATCTCTGCAAAACATGGCTTCTTTCCTGAACTTCATAGAAATACTGTATCTCGAATATTTTCTGCCACAGTTTCAATAGTCCTTTGACAGTTTAAAACCAGAAAAGATGTTTGGTTTCTACTACGTATATTTCAGGCTTTGGAAATAACAGAAGGATGGATTTATGCTTTTCCTATGTATTTACAACTTGTGAATTGGAGCTAATGACACTGTTAGTTTCATTTTATTAGATTCTAAAACCATTTAAGAGTGCAAGAAAAGTGTAATGCTTATGGTCCTTTCACCCAGCATCCCAAAACTGAGAGAAAAGGGAAGGAAAAACACAATCAAGGTGGTTTTGGTTTGGCTTGTAACCAGAGAGATCAAGATTCTGTTTAGTTAGGAATAACACACTGTTGTGAAGCCAGTTGGTCTTTTTTTAGAACAGTATTTGTATTTGCTGAAGCTGGACATTAATGTGCTCAGTGATCCGTGCTAGATGATTGCATACTCTTTCACTCTTTCTAGTATTTTACACCAGGAGGAAAATACAAGAAGAAAAATTAAATAGATCAAAGGTAAAGCAAGCTTGTAACTTGTTTCATATTGATGATCTGTTAAATCAGTAGGAAACACTTCAATATGCCTAAATTTAAAACAACTCAAAAAAATCAAACACCAATCCCCCTTCCCCAACCCAAACAAAACCCCACTAACTGAAATTTGGAAAAGCAAAACCTTCTCATTTTCCTGCAGCCTAATCCATCTCCTATTATGCTTAACTGATGTTTATTTCAGATACGGTTTTATAAGATTGTAATTCATGAAAAGAAATTATTTAGCAGCAAAACTTACACAAAGGTCATCTTTATCAACAAGTTCAGTTTTTCATCAAAGTTAAATTGTCAAATGTACTTGGTCTAAAGTACCATACATAGGTATTTGGTGACCAAGTTGATTTAAGTACCAAACTACTAGACTCTTCAGTGTTGCTATGTATATTTATTAAATGTATCTATCTTGCTGAAGACGTAAGAATGCCTACTTGAAAAGGAAACGTTAAGAATTGTATAAGCTAGCACAAATATGTAGTCATGAAGAAAGCATTTTCTTGGCATGTCCCATGTAGTAAAAATGAAATGTTTTACTGTCCTATTCTCATCTGAGAAGGCACTAAAATATGAACTGTCTGGATTCTTCTTACGGGCCATCTCCCACATACCTTTTGAGGTTTGAGCTTCTCATTGCTCACATTCATACACTACAACTTTAATTTTTTCAATTTTAGTTGTCTTGATACTCACTAAAATACTGTGTGTGTACCAGGAAAGGGAAGGGACCTCAGATGAAGATGAAGGGAAGGAGGTGTTTGTTCAGCTTTATTTTGAAGTGAGCCAGCAGGTTCCAGGGCAGTTTTCAGGAAGGCTTCTTGGTCCTAGCCATCCTTTCTGAAACTGTTTTTTTCCCAGCTAATGTTAAAACATGAGATCCTTCATAATAAGATCAGCAGCTAGGAATCACACTGACACTGTAATGTCAACTTTTTGCCAGAAGACCAGGTGTTGTCACCAAGTGCAGGAGAGCACTTGAAAGTTGAGCAAGTGGAAAAGAAGTTTTTCCACTTCAGCACTCAGGATGGAAACAGAAAAGAAAAAAAAAAAAGCCATATCCAGATTCTTGACCAAGTACTACTCGAAAATGCAGTATTGTATATTTGTACTGCTGTTTTCTTGCGTTGCAGGGTTTGTTTTAAAATTTGTACAGCCCCTTTGTCCTCATGGAAAAGGCTTCATTATCATAGTTACAACTCCCCAAAAATTACCCTTTAGACAACTTGATCAGCTTTCTTCATAAGGAGTGTTATCAAAATTAACTGGCTTTTCTCACTTCTGGGTGTATTGTTCATCACAAAGGGAATTTTAAGTGCCTCCTAGAAGTGGTAACTAATTACTTTAGGACTTTTCAGGACAAGTGACTGTATAAAGTTACCTTAATTGTTAAGCTCTTGTAAAACTTTTGGGTTGTAAAGGTTTTCAGTTAATGAATGGAATTAGAGTGCAAAGAGCTACA
>JAWWES010000041.1:64457303-64486580 GCA_035583135.1 Lophotriccus pileatus
TCAAGCACAAAAGCAACTGTAGTACAGGACTTAAATCTACACGTTGTAACAAAAAATTCATGGGAACTGGTAATACTTTTGCCGAGTGGCAAATGTTATACAAGAATATAAGAAAAGGGAAATGGACAGTTCTAATTACAGTTACAGTACCTTTGATTTTGGGAAAAAAACACATCTTAAAAGCAAAAAAATTCAGAATTTCTTTGCAAACTCACTTGTATAGTGAAGGGTTTTTAATTTGCATGCAAGTTAATATTGTATGAAATGGCACTTTAGATGTAAATTCCCAAAATAATGCAAATAAGGCTTTGCTTCATACTTTTTCTTGCTTGATGCCATCTCTCCCTTGAGCAGATTGTGTCTGATTGAATATCTTTCTGCTGCTCCTTTGCTCATATTAAAATTTCACAGGTGGAAGATTGGTGCACTCAGCTAATTGTTTGCTGCATAGCCTGGCTTGTGTACTAGGCAGTTAATTTCTGGGTTTTATAGGTGATGTGTAGGCAAGTGCTACACTGATATGAAATCTGCAGACTGCTGTGATACTGGCTCAGAGACATAGAAGGTGTATTTAATCTTTCTTCACCTGAGGAGGCTCTGTTTATCACAAGATGTTCATTGCAAGTATATCACTAAATTCTGGTGACAGCTAAGATAGTAAACAAACCACAAGATATTTTTTTTGTTGCTTAAAGATAATTAAGCTAGGGCAAAAGATTGCAACAGTACTGCACAGGTTGTCCTGATGAAACTGCATCAGGAGTGGTCTACCTTTTCTCTTGAGCTGCATGTAACTCCTGGAAGATCTAAAATGCAGCACTGACGTTGCTGGCAGTTGGTGATCCTAGCAGGAGGACTGTTGTGCGACCTGAATCTCCAGGCATGGGAGACTACAAAAGCAGAGAAGATTGCCAGGATTATACTGCATGATTCAAAACCCAACAGCATGCAAAGCAGTGCTTCATCCTGCAACAGGCTAGCAAGGCATCTGAAATGTCCTTGCCATCTTCTGCCCCAGAACTATTATAAATAATGCCCTCTGCTTCTGAAGCTGTTTGGGATTTGGCTCTTGCTTCTGTGAAGACCTTTGTGGCTACTGGGAACAAGATCCGACCCTATTCACTTACTTTAATAACCTTCAATATTAACTCTGGGGGTTTGTTTGTTTGATTTTCTTTGGGGTTTTTTTGTTTTGTTTTCATCTCATTGATAGTTAATTTTCAAAGTTTCCGTCACAAAGCTTTGCAAAGTTTGTTATGTATGCTTCATATGATGCTGGTTTCCAGTCCAATGCTAGGATATTTCAGTGTTGGGTAGATGCTGAAATTTTAAAGGTTTCATTTTGTTGCACTGCTCAAAATGTTGGTTTCTTTCTCATCATCTTTTCTCCTCATGTGAAGGAGGAGGCGAAGGAAGGTAACCAGAAACTCACATATTTAAAAGAGAGTGAGGACTTGGAGAGGTGACCTCTCCTGTAAATCTTGCTGTGCTAGTTTTATATGTTACTGCCACTGTCTGCCTGTCTTCACCCTACTGCCAGAGGTTGCCAGGAACTCAAAGGAACATACTAGTATATTTTCTTTATTTTGAAGGTATTTTACCTAGGTTTCCCTTTATGAAAAAGGATGGGGGAGATTAGGCTTGTTAAAAATCAAACTAGAGTGCACAAAATTGATTTGTGCAGGACAAACATCTTTCTTATAGACTCCTACAACAAAGTTGTAGGTGCTTTTAGCTGTAGGCAAGTTTGAGAATAGTCTTTCAACCCCACCTCCTTCATCCAGTTTCTGAGCTAGAAAACAAGACTGTGGAGTGGATCAGTTGAGAGCTGAGCTTTCCCTTCTGCCAGCTTTCCTGTGAACAAGTTAGTAGCATCTTGAAACACTGTAGAGTTTGTCAGAACACTAAGTTAATTCTTTTTTTTTGCTTTGTGTTCAGTTTCAGACTTGTTACAGTGAGACTTGTGAATATGGTATGAAGTGATAGTTGACAATTTAAGGTAACTTTCAAGAGGATGATTTGATCTGTCCTGTAACACATACTTCAGTGTTGCAGTATTAAGGCTGACAAGAATTAGTAAACTTTATGCAACTTGCTCTAAAATATCAATATTCAGACATTTGCATCCAGTCTCTATTTAAACTGAGGTAGTAATTTCTGATCTGCATGAATAACCCCTGGTGATGAGTCCTTCTGTATCTGCATTTTCAGTCCCTGCAATTATAACTTAGCATCCAAGCCTAGACTTTGAGGACCTGTTGCATTTAAAAAAATAAGTCATTATTTTAGACTTCTATTAAGCATGATGTTAATTAAAAAATATTTGTTCACACGCTTTTAAAAATTAAAATAATTCTAAGACAACTTTTAATAACTACTAACAGGAACTCACAGGGACCATATTAATTTACAGAGAGAGTTATAAATGATATGATGTTCATTCTGTGTTCTTGCTCGAGAAGTCCAACGTAGCGTTGATTGTTAAGGAAGCAGAGAGGCTTTAAAAAAATATCTGTGGTTTCAGTGGAAGGGACCAGAGAAAAAAAGCCCCTACAAATAATCCTCTTCTCCATAAAATGTAACTTACATTAACTTGGCAGTGTTTGGCAGGAAATCATTACTACAGAATCCATGACAGCTGTTAAGGCTTCTAGCAGGGAGCTTGTGGTTGCTTACTAAAACCATTGCAGCTAACTCAGCTTAATAATTGCAAGAAACTATTTTTATGCTTCATCTTAGGGAAAAGTTTTGTTTGTAAGCTCTGTACTATTTAAGGCAGGATGTTATAGAGGGTATTGTTTTTCAGAAATGATGAGCATTGCAGACAAAGTGTGTTAAAGCAGATCTGCTCTAGAAGACGTTTATTGGCAAAAATAACCTTTAGTGATTACAGTTTGTTGCAGTGTGGTTTAATCTTCCTTTGTACTTCCTGCAACCATCTTCTCCCTTTCTAAGCGAGCTTCACTGTCACAAACACACTTTCTGCCGTAAGATGAAATTGTGCTCACAGTGCTTGCTGTGGTACATCGGCTCACACACTGCACTCCTGACAGAAGCATTGGTAGCAGTGCAGACCCAGCCTAAGCTGCAGTGGGTAAGAGGAGAGCAGTAGTGTCTGATCTTATCAGGAATGACTCTGCTTGTTCAGTGAGTCATGGACTGCACAGATGAAAGGATGAGCAAGAAATCTTATGTTTTCTTCTTTTAAAATCAAGATAGGGTTCATTGGTAGTGTACTGGGTGTGTCCTCCATCAGTGTTTTGGGGAGTTACTGAAATGTGTGCATTTTAAAGTGTAAAGCCTGGCCCCTAACTTTAGACCAAAGGTTTGGTCTGTGTTGTAGAAAATGGAGCAGAAAGTCACCTTTGTTCCTCTGGAGGAAGTTGATCATTGGATTTATATTGTTGACAAAAACCACATTGATTTATGGCTCATTTCTTGAAGAAAGCTGATAAATTCCCCTGCTAGCATGATTCGAAACAGACTGATAATATTTTTCGGGTAAGCTATGGATTAAGTTTGTTTAAAAAATGAAAATCAGAGCACTCAGCTATATGAAATTTAGGCATGATTAACAAAGAAAAAAGTCTATAGAAGAACCATCTTTATTTGGCTGCATTCCTGGAAAAAAATTAAGACTATCCCTGTGGAGAAGGAGTGTATTTCAGTACTGTCTTCTTTGTAGAATGGTAAGATAAAGTGTCACAGGATGATACGTTGTAGAGAGGATGCTGAGCAAATGCAGCTTTTACAGTTCAGCTAATGAAAAAGGAGGACACACCAGGGACAAATGTTGAGGTGGCCTAATAAAATATCTAAATAAAACTTTTGAGAACTTGTGTGGTGGCCCCAGGACAGGAGAAGATCAGTTCACATTACAGGGTACCCGGGCTGTCAGTTGAGCCTGTATCTGAACTAGTACTGTTTTACCATTTCAGGACCTGTGTATGTAAGACCTGAAAATAAGCTGAGCAAAGCAAAAGTTAGTGCTTTGGATTTCTGCTTGACACTTGGAGTAAGAAATTACTCCTTTTAACTCTTTGTTGCATTACTGTGGCCTAAGTTGTGAGCTTCTGCTCAGTTTGTTTCTTTGTCAGGGGATCCCCCCTTCCAGGCTGCTTTTAAAACATCTGGCCCAGTTGTGGGTGTTCTCTAATGAAAGAAAGTAATAGGAAAAACCATAGCCTTGTCAGTGGAAGGAGAGTCACTGCAGATGGGCCAGGGATGCTGTTCCAGAGTAATGCTCTAGATTTTAAACTGTGTGCTCTAAATGCATATGTGCGGGTGAAAATGTATATGTAATGTGTATTTGTGGTGTCTGTGTCTAGTAGCTTATACTCAAAACAGCCTAATTGTGTTCTACCTTAAAACCTAAAACCCAAAGTCACTCCCAAAACACCTCCTTCCCATCCCCTAAATCCCCCCTGACAGCAACCAAAAAACCAAACACAAACAGCAATCCCCAAATGCCCATAAATATGGAAACCTTTTTTCCTCTCGGACTGATGAGTAGAAATATAAAGAGCAGTAACTCATTTTCTGGACCGTACTGGTTTCATTAGAATCCTTCTAATAACACTTTCAAAACAAAGTCAGCAGTCTGGGCCCCTGTCTTCCACCCTCCTCCTCCACCTCCTTTCTTTCCCCAGAGTTGTTTAACACGCACTTTACATTTTCATTTCTCATTTTCCTTTCTCGTGGGAACTGTGTCATTTCTCGCTTCTGTATCTTAATTCCATGTTTCACTGTAAAGTATCAGTTGTATTAAGTTTTCTTTGTCATTTCAAGCAAGAAATAGTAAAGATAGCAAATGATGCAACTAAGAGCATTGTCAAGTTGAAGAGCTTTTTTCTAAATAAATCTGTTAAGTGTGAAATTTATTTTTCTTGTTTAAAGGATAACTATGATCTCTGTTCTAGCAGATTGTTTAAAAATTCCCTTAAAATTCAAGAAAACTGTCTTGCAAATTAAGCTTGTGGAATTTCTTTTGCTGTGTATTGTAATGATGCATATAAATATCTTCAGTTCTTGAGTAGAAGATTCTTTTATTAAAACTACATGTTTGTCATAGAATAAAACTGTGCCTTATATTGTGGCCTAACCTCCAGGTTAAACTGGCAAACTTACTCCTGAAATAAAAGATTTTATTTTGATATTTATATAATTTTCAGCATATGTTTTTCTTGTGTTTATTTTAAAAAAAATCTGTGAAGTATGTGTTTACATCTGGATATAAGCTTGGTTAGCGTAGGTAAAAATTAAGGTGGGGAGTGTGGGGGGAATTACTCAAGAGGTACATGTGGTTTATAAACTAGTGGGCTCAGGCAGGTCTTGAAGTGTAAGAACATGGAAGAACACTTTAAGATGCATAAAACAAAACTGCCTATTTCTTACTGTAAGCACTTGACGTGCCATGGAGCTTAACCAGTTGTTAACAGTCCAGAGTTGCCTGGTTTTATTGTCCCTCCATACGTTGGTAAACTGGTGCTTCACCTGATCATGAGATTTCACACAAATGTTCTGTTAACTTTATGAAGTATAAATATATATATATATAAGGTTGTGCAGTAGTTTTACTGTGCTTTCCTGATCAAACAATTTGTTGATTTATTGCAATAGGATGACGTACTGTTTTAAACAGTAATAATGTGCTTATTGTGGCCAGAAGTGATAGCTGGAGATTCTCACTGAGCTTTTCTGTTGCTCTCTCTCTACACAAGTGTAAAAGTAGTTGCTTGACTGAGGAGAAGGATTGCTGGATGTGGTGTTCAAGCCAGCCCTCGTCACTGAGCTGGCAGGCCTAGGATGGCTTGGCCAACTAGTCAATACCATAACCAGAGATTTGTTTTAGTAAGGGTCTGATTGCTGCTCATAACCACTAAAAGCTTTAGCATTAAATAAATTATATAGTCCTAATCAACATTTTACAACTGCAAACCAAATTTGGATTTAAATGATGGATACTATGAAAACATAAAAGTACAATGTGTTCTTGAGATTCGACAGAAATTTGTTACTTAACTAGAAAAGAATTCTGCCCTTGCATAAAAATGTTCTTCTATTTCAAGGCAGAAATGAGAGTTGGAAAACTGAGCTCCTAAACTGAGGAAATGAGACTTGAAAAACTAAATTCTTTATATGAATAGATTTGGTTTAGTGTCATTAAAATCTGTGATCTCTCATCAGCTTATGTAACCAGAGCATTTTGCCCCGTTTAGGAAGTAACCAAAGAGCAGTCTTATGGTTAACCATGAAATACAAAAGGGTAACTTTGCTTCTAGTCCCAAATTCCTTGTCTAGGGAATATTCCCTATAAAGCTATATTTCAATCTGGCCCTATTGCTGCAAGTTCTGTCTCTGTTGTATCCCCTTCATATAAATGTATCAACTGGTCTTACACAAATAATTCGCTAATGGAAATTAAAAAAAACCCAAAAAACCAAAAAAAACCAACGAAAACCAGAGTCAAAATATAGAGGATTTCTGTGCATCAACTTTTAAATGTCCAGCAGGACATACCTGAAATAGAGCCAAGAAGTGACTGGGAGAAAACTCAAAAGCTACTGAGACTTGGATAGACTTAATGGTCACGCAGGGACTGTACAGAGACAATTGTCTTCCTATTTTTTCCAGTGAGAATAGGATTACAGGTGCCAAAGGGCCACCTGTGCAACAGGGTGGGAAGATTCAGATTCTTGAGCTCTGGCTTCTCTTAAAGTTCTTTGTCCCTCTGCAAACTACTGCTAGTGATCTAAAGCTGAAGTCTTAGGAGCTGAATTTCTCATGTGTGGCTGTGCAAGTATTAGTTGCTTTCTGTGACTCTCCAAAACACACAAAATACCTTAAAGGTCTTTTCCAATGCAAATGAGACAGATTGTGGATTTGCATAGTTTGGGACTCTTAACCCCACCCACTCGAATGGTTTGTAAAATCCAAAGCATCCTTGCCTGTTCCCTTCACATATTCCCTTATAATAGATTAAAAACTCTCTTAGAGAAATTGGCATGTGGATCCCTAGAAATATATAAACTCAGCCAAAATGCTGAATATGGAAATGCAGCTTTCTAAAGATAGTGGACAACATTATGTTATCCCAGCTGTGACTGTTGACTTACATGTGTGTGTGTGTGAATATTTTGTCTGTAGAGTTCACCAGTGTAATATTAATAGGACAAAGACCAAATGATCTGTGCATAAGAAGTGCTGCAGAAGCTGACCCATTAAAAACTGAATGGAATTACAGAAAAACTTGGCTTGGGTGTAGGTCTTTCAGAGATTGAATAAAGCCTTTGGACTTGAATGTTTTACTCACTTATCGGTTTGTGGTCCTGGAGCTAAGGGGTTGGAGTAGCTATCAGAATGTTTGGAAAAGATGGAATAGAGAGAGAAACTTCTTAAGATACTCTAAAATATTTTAAAGTTTATGAAGATCGAAAGTAAAATTTGTCATATTGGAAAATGCTGTCTAACAGGTCTTCATAGACTATATATGGTCCTATATTTAAGGAAAGAAAAGATGAAGGGAAAGAAAGTGACCCTAAAAAATTAAACAGGCTTGATGAGATTGCTTCTGAAATCAAGTGGAAGGTCATCTATTCTAGTTACTTGATACTTAAACCTCGAGTGCTGCCTGTCTAGTCTTAAGCTCATGAATGATTTGTCATGATTCTTCTCTTGTTGATTTCCAAGACTGAATTTGTTTGGGGATTGTCATTCCTGAATTCACAGTTGCCTGCTCAAGTACGAAAGATAATTGTTTTGTACCAGTGAAAGAGTCTGCAGAGCCAGTTAGCTGTAAACTAAATTTATCAAGTAAATATACTTTAAAAAAAAAATTCTGCTAATAGAAGAGTTGGTAGTATTCTGAAAATAGTTGTACTCAGTGAAGTTTCTGCATTAAAAAAAAAGATTGCTACAAGGAAATATTTGCATTCTGAAGTAGGGGAAGATGAGACCTTTTTTAAAAAAACGTATTTACCAAGCTCACTTAATTGTGCCATTCTCTTTTGTTCTCTCCTCTCCATTTGCCCCCACAACATACACCATTGATTTTCCAACTTTCAGTTTTCAAAGTATGCTTTACCATCTACTTTGGGGGGTAAGGTATGTAATGTAAGCACTGAGGGTTGTGGCTTTTTAAGTTCTTTTCTTTCTGAAGTTCTGTTTGCTGAAGTATCTTTAAGGTGCTTCTTAGAATCTTGTCCTGTGAACAGTCTGGTTTTTCAGGCTGGCTTGTTGAGGTACACCATGAAGCTTGGACAGATGAAATCACAGTATTAATAGTTACTTTGCCATGACAGTGTTGAGTATGCTGCTTAGGCAGAGAACTGTGGTTTTGCACAGAGGGAGTTTGTGGCATTCCAGTGTCCAGACTTTAATGATTGTTTTCTTAGTGCAGGACTTAGATACTATATAAAGCTTCTTTTCAGAAACTGCTGAATATTAACTTCAAGGTTTTCCCCTGGAGATGGTAAAGGATATTCATAAGCGTAATTTATGTATTTTTTTATGTTAAATGAAGACCAAACTCACATTTAAAGCAGTGCAAATAATGGCTGTTCTCCTCCGTGTAAATTTATGCCAAATCTGATTAATCATAAAATCACAGAATCAGACGAGTTGGAAAGGACCTCTGAGATCATCAAGTCCAACCCTTGAAAGAGTTTAGCTTAGAATTTGAAAAATGCCCAAGCTACATAGAACAAGTATCTGGTTATTTTTATACTTGACACTTCTTTTAATTCATTTTAGTGAAATAATGGCTACCTTTTTCTTTTGCATGTGTACCTTCCTGGCAAATATATTGTTCTCATTAACTATGAAACTTGCCATTTTCATGATTTTTCTGTTGCTTACAAATAAGTTTCCTTTGGGGTGAGCATGGTCGAGGATTTCACATGAATGTAAGATACAGTTTGTCAAGCAAATGTTGAGTGAATGCTTGACTAATGTTTTTATGATGGAAAAGTTCTGGGTCCTTTTTTTAGAAACAATAAGAAAAATCTGTGGTAACGATTAGCCTTTTTATGACTGACTTTGAAGACATTGCATGACTTGTTTCTTCATTTCAGCCTGTCCCTCTGGAATTACGAAGTAGCTGGCATCTATTTTCTCAATACCGTTGAGAAATGTGTATTAATCCTCACAGAGATAGTTAGGTGTTTGCTTTCTGTCACTGGCTGTGGAGTTTTCAGTCTTTTAAAAAATAATTTAGTGCTCCAAAATCATAAAATTATATGAACAATTTATATACACAGAGTCAACAAAAAAGTTTTGGGCAAACTATGTACATAACAAACCTTTTGACCTTAAATAGTTTTATTTCACCTAGAATTACCCTCTTTTGCACAACCAAAGACAACACCATTTTAAGGTAGTTGTGTTTCTATGCCTGACAAGAAATCTTGTAAGTTAATAAAGTGGTAATTTATGGCCTGGTGCAGTCTCCACCTAGACATTTGTAGACTGAGTTATGCAATTCATATGCTTTGTCACATAGTTAATTTGCTTACAACACCTTATTCAGTGTTTCAGCAATAGGAATTGTTGACAGGAATGGCCATGCCCAGTTTTATTTTAGAACTGAAGTGTCTTATTTATCCAAGACTTTTTTTTTTTCATGGATGGATTTGTTACCCTCTTTAGGATTTGAGGTACTTGAAGTTGTTTTCAAAAACTGAAATTCTCTGTGGTCAGCTGGTGATTTTGGAGGCAGTAATGGGCATGGGCAGCATTCTGGTTTGGGGCATAATGTTGTCCCTCTTGACATGTTTCAGAGTCCATTGAATGAATTTGTATAGAGAAACAGTTCTTCTATTTATGTCTTCGGAAGCACAAGAATGGGCGAGGTGTGTCAGCAGAAGTTCGTCTGTGGGATCATTCAGCTTGCTTTTCCTCCTGACAGAAGGAAAGCACCATTTGATTGAATTGTCATTTTAATGGTAACACTATGTATTCAGTAATATAATTGTCTTTCCCAATCTGTGACAGTTTTCAAGGTGACTTTGAATGGGGTAGATGTACTGTCTTGGCAGTGCTGCTCATAAAAACGTAGACCGCTTTTTTTGAAGTGTAGCTTCCTTTTGCATAGAAACACCTAAGTACAATATTGTGTGTTTTGTGGAATGATTGTTTGAATAATGTGTGCACCAACAATGTGGAAATGGCTGCTAGACTGAAACCAAAGTCCATTTGGGGGCATGAGTTGTCATGTGCCCCTGGTTCCTGAGTTGATGGTCAGTGATTGTAGCCACGATATGGAACTGCTCGACTGACTTACTCACTGTTTGGGACTGACTGAACAGCTTCACATGTGAGATGGCCCGATCTGTGTGGGCTGTAGGGAGCCTGTGCAAAATGATGATGCCCACAGGCTTAGTTTGAAGACAGTTACTTCAAGAAATGAAAATTGCCTCCCCTTTCATCTTGGTCTCTTGTGTTCTGATTCTTGGACGTGGCAAAAACTATTGCAGCCAAGTGTTTTGGTCTTGTCACCTCATAGTACTAAGAAAACTTCCCAGGCACTGGGGACAGAGTCCTCTGAGGATGGATAAGTGGCAGCAGTGATGGGTCTCGTGGGATCTGTGGTGGTGTGGCAGAGCTGCAAATTATATATATGTGTCTGGGTTATGTTACATAGCTGTGGATGTTTTTTGAACTAGACCGTAGCAAGAGTGGTGAGCACCGCTCTGCAGATATTTAGTCTGTAGAAGACTGTTGATGCTGTAGAAAAATGGTTGTTGTGGAATAGTCTTGCTTGTAAGGGAAGTATTTACCCTCTGTCTTTAGGTTTATAGATGATAGCTTAAAAATCACACCACTGCACAAGCCTTAAATAGGCAATCACTTAGGGGAACGTTTAACTGATGTTTTATCTATAAGGGCATGAACCGAGAGTTTTTGGTCTAGTAAAGGTCTAAATGTAACTTGGGAAATGAAGTCAGGAAGCCTAGCAACTTTAGTTAAGAGTGAAGTGCTGTTTAATTTAAATTTAAATGCTGTCAAAGTACTTGCATAGATAGTCTCTGAAAGGGAAGGTTTCTGTGCGTAACTCTGGGTATAATGAAGGCTCAAGTCCTGATTAGGCCATGATATAAAGTAACAGGTATCCAGACAACATGGTCATTCTTAAAATGTCAGCAGCTGTTTTACAGGAGTCAGTGTGTAGAAAATAATAACTGTACAGTTGTGTTGCATCACCTGAGCTTCAGAATTTAATTCTTTACATAACGAATGTTTAGGTACATTTAGATTTAGTTGAACACTTTATGCCATGAAATGTAACTTTACAAAAGCATCATCTATTTAGTGGTGTGATATGTCTAAAAGTTTTGGTAGCAGTGCAGCCTGCCTTATCCCTGTATTTGAGTGGAATGAGTGATTAGTATATCACTGAGCAAATACACTGCTTACTGCAACATTTTTCAATGGAAGGATATCTGAAGATTTTGTTTCTGGTTCTTCTGTGTGTTTGTTTTTATGAGAGATTTGGAACAAATCACTGTTCCTGCCTTAGCTTCCTTTTTCAAGACATTTGATGTTATTTAGCTGGTTTGTGAGCACAGCACAGTTCTCTGCTTTTCCTTTTCCCTCCTCCCACTCCTGCAGATGCCTGCTGGAAGAGGTACTGAGATTCTCTCTGCCTGAATGGCATAGGCATGGGCCAATGCTGTGCCAGCCTTTTGTGATTGTTTTAAAACAAATGAAGCAGCAGTTGTGCTGTTATATATTCATTCTAACAGTACTGCTTGACAAACAATTTAGACAAATTAGAAGGGGAAAGACAAAAATGTGTTTCAAAACCTAGAATAAGTATAAACACTTTTGGGAGCACTCTAGGAATGTTTGTGATAAAAGCACTCTTTTGCCATTGCTGCACTGTCTATAAAGGAACAGAGATGCTGACCTGACTTCTTAACTTGAGGAGATAAGTTGTATAAACTACGTTAAATGGTGAAGTAAGAGCTAACACATTCATTAGAGGGTTTACAGTTAGTTGAAGTTGGTATGGAATTCTATTACAGTTTATTTTTGTAGAAGTGTTGATTCATCAAAATTGACATTTTTGTGGAAACATTTGTTTTGATAACTTTCTCTTATGCTGTCATCCTGGGTCATGTGGTTGGAGCCTTGAACTTCCTCCTCTGTTGCAGTCATTCCACAGTAGCTGGCTGTATGCTGGTGAAATAGTTGAAGATTTTCAGCTGTGGTAGTTTGTGATCTTACTGCTCTTAGATGTTTCTATCCACATAGATCTTTCAGTTTTAAATATGATTGTCACGTGCTGTTCTACTTCAGTGATAACTTATAAACTTTGGGTTTGTTTCATTGCTTACAACAAGGCTCAGATGAGACTAAAACACTGCTAAAAAAAGTACTGCCCTTTCCACATCCCCAGTTCGCATTTCTTTGTCAACTCTTCCTCATTTTGCCACTGTGGTTTATCTACACTGGGTATTGCCTAGATGGCAATACTGATGCTTGTCAGGGTCACCAGAATTTGAGTACCTGTCTTGCAGACCCTAGAAGGCAAGAGTATGACGAAAGTATAGGTTTGTTTTGTTTTTTTTTTCAGGAGACAAACAGAGCAGCTGAAGAGAGATGGAGCCTCTTCCCCTTGTCAGAAGTTTTAGCTTGCTACACCTTGGTTGTAGATTTCTGGCTGACATGTAGGAACGCTGATTATCTGTTAACTGTTTCATAGGCAATCTTTTGTTTAATAGTTGCTAAGCTGTTATATCAGGTTTCCAATTTTTGCTCACTGGTGCTTTTTCTCTAAGGTTACTACAGACTTTGGCACTTTTCAAGTCCTATTTAAAGGTCTGATTTTCACGATGACTTATCAAAGTCCACACTATGAAATGCAGAAGCATTTTTCTTTATTAAAAGCAATGTCATTAAATTGCAGCAGCAGCCTTCTAATTCACCCTGTGATCTGTTCATCTTTTTTTTCTCAATGCTAAGCAGTTTGCTTTGTGAAAGTTGTATTTTATTTAAATATATAAGCAGATGCAAAAGAGGAAATATACACAGTTGCTTAACAGACCTTTTTTATCATTTGGTAGGTATTCTTACTCCATCACCTTCTTGCACAGGATGCATTCTTGCTTCTACAGATGGGATTGGAAGAACAGAAAAGAAGCAGCATCACTGTACTGCCAAAATAAATAGCTCACGGGCCTCATCGACCACTCCAGTCTTGTCAGGATAGCTCTTATCTAAGTGTTTGAGCTGGTTAATGGTGTGGGGATTGGATTTTGGTGGGGTGGTGTAATTAGTGACAGGTTGTGCTGCAAACTAATACCTGTTTTCTCTGGTAATTTTGTGTTAAATATGCATAGCTCAAAAACAGTCTGGGCATACATCAGTGCTTCTGCTGGAGGATTGAACCAAACGAGCGGTAAGCCGTTCCCATCAGTGGGACTGTAAGAGCTAACGTGTCTCTGTACAAGAAGTTTTACCAAGAGCTCTGCCAGCTGTCTAGCTTTCCACATATTTCATGCCTGGATGGTTGGTGTCTCTTGCTACCTTTGCCAATGGGATTAAAAACCAAAACTTGTTAGTAAGTGTTAGTTGGTGATGGATGGCAATTTTCACTCCTGACCTTGAGTCAGATGTGAGAGCGCAAAGGAAAGGGTTGCTGCACGACATCACTGTACTCTTAATTGGCTCCTCTGAGGTTTGTGTGGCTGAGGAAAGCAATGTTCACGGCTCTTTTCTTTGAGCACATGACATGGAGTTATGTTGAGCTAACATTGAGCACACACATACGAAAAAAATGATGGATCTAGGAGATGCCAATAGCCTAAAAATAGGGAAAAACACCATTAGTAGTTAATATGTGAAGCATATGTGAATACTGTAGGTATTTGAGGCCTAAGTCTTAAAATAAGCCCCCATTTGATCTTTGTAATCTGTTGTTCAATTTCAGTCCAGCTGGACCCCAGCTTCACCTCCCAGTGACCTCCCAGCCTGGTGGCATCGTGCAAGTCTGTAACAGGGCATCCCCTGGGACAGCCCTGCTCCAAATGCTGTAGGGGCTGGGCATGCTTCATTCAGTGCCCTTGATTGTTAAACTTTAAGGAATTTAGCTACGATGACCAAGCTTTCCTTATTCCAGTGTTCACAGTGAAAGTTGCATTACTATGGGCCTTTGTTTTCAAAGGTTTTGCCCGTTATTCAATGTTAGATGCCAGCTCATTTCAGGGGATGCATAACAGAAAAAACAATGTATAGATCTCTGGTACTATGATTTTTGCCACAGTCTGTGTGTGAACTTTATTTAAATGACCTAAGAAAGTCTGCTTGTTCTTTGTTTTGAAAGAAAGTCTTTTTTTTGAAAGAAAGTCTCTGCTTTTACAGAAGCTTTGTATTTCTCTAGGAGGAGCTACCTACGGAGGAGGAGATGATGCCCCTGCTTAAATACAGAAGTTGGTGACTTCACTTAGTCCCAGATATAACTACCTCATTGCCATCAGTTTGGATTTGTGACTCTTTGCCTCTGAAAAGGCAAAAACCCCACACAGTAACCTCTCTTCTTAGGATTTAAGTGAAAGCTCAGTTCTTGACAAGCTGAGCCAGCCTTATTTCTTTTGCTGTTATCTTGGATCCCAAGAAAGAAAGGATTTGTGCCTTTCTGTTTGAAAGTTAGCCAGAAAACAGTCTTTGAGGGGAGATATTCCTTTGCCGTACTTAGGTACCCAACTGCCTGAGCTGAGCTAGCCACCTCAGCTGCCATTTACAGTCACTGGAGAAGGGTAGCTTTCTTCTTGGGCTGAGTTGGAGCAGTACTGTAACCTCTGCAAAAAGCTACTTCTTTCCACCTTTTATTTGATCAGCCTAGCTGGTGGGCTCACTGTTTGGAATTGGGTTTTAGAATTGGACCTTTTGATTAATGCCACTGTTTCAGTGCCAAACTTGCTGGGCACAGTCTACAGACTGTAAAAAGGAGGAAAACAATGTACATTCTTGCTTTGAAAAATTACTATAGTTTAACAATCGAGTTTAAAATGACCCTAAAATAAAACAAACACCCTAAATGTGAGATTATTGGTCAATTTCTTAATGTGGTATAAAAGACTGAGCAAAAGGGTTATCTTGCTCTCCTGTTCAAGAAACTAGAGTTTTGGAGACAAACAGGAAGAACTGGAGATGTGTGTGCAGCCACAAGGCTTCAATCTCATTGCAATACAGAGATGTGGTGGGATAGCTGGCATGATTGGAATGTTGTCATTAAGGGGTGCACATTGTTTAGGAGAGACAGATCAGGAACCATGGTGGTGGAGTTGCCATCTGTGTGAGGCAGGACTTGGAATGTACTGAGCTCTGTCTTGGTGAGGATGATGAGCAAGTTGAGAGCTTAGGGGTCAGGATAAAGGGGCAGACTAGTAAGGGAGGCGTGATCAAGAGGAGGAATTGGATGAGGCCTTCTGCAGGCAGCCTGAAGCAGTCTCACAGTCACAGGCTGTGATTCTTGTGGGGGTCTTTAACTCTGACATCTCTGGAGAAGCTACACAGCAATGCACAAACAGTCCATTGGGTTCCTGGAAAGCACTGGTGATAACTTCCTGCCACAGTGAGTAGAGGATCCCACGAGGAATAGTGTGCTGCTCCACCTCATACTAACCAACAAGGAAGGCCTTATTGATGTGAAGTCTGCAGACAGCCTTGGCTGTAGTGACTGTGAGGTTGTAGAGTTCAGTGTTGAATGGAGAGGCAGCAGGATTGTGATCATGGACTTCCAGTGAGCAAACTTAAGCCTCTTTAGGGATATGCTTGGAAGAATCCCATGGAAGCAGGCCCTGCAGGGAAGAGGGGTCCATGAGAGTTGGTCAGTGTTCAAGGCTCACTTTCTCAATGTTCTAAGGCTCAAGAGCAATGCATCCCAGAAAGAAATCAGGTCAAGGGCACAAGAAACCTCTGTTGATGAACAAAGAACTCCTATCATTGCTCAGGTATAAGCAAAAAGCTCACAGGAGATGGAAGCAGGGTCAGGCCACTTCAAGTGAATGTAAAGGGGTGGTCAGGATAAGTAGAAATGAGACTAGAAAAGCCAAGACCCATCTAAAATTAAGTCTGGCCAAGGATGTCAAGGAACATAAAGGCTTTAACGTAAAGTACTTTTTCAAATACATAAAAAAAGGGAAACAAAGGATAATATGGGTATATTAGTAAATGGAGGGTGGGCTGTGGTAAGAGAGGATGTAGAGAAGTCAGTGTTATTACATGCCTTCTTTGCATCAGTCTTCACTGATAAGACCAGCCCTTGGAGATTTCTGACCCAGGAGGCCACAGTAAATCAATGTCAGGAAGAAGACCTTCCCTTGGTGAAGGAGGATTGGGTCAGGGAATATCTAAACAAACTTGACATCCACAAGTCCATGGTCCCTGACAGGATGTATCCGTGAGTGCTGATAGAGCCCGTGGACATCATAGCCAGGCTTCTCACAACC
Source organism: Lophotriccus pileatus (assembly GCA_035583135.1). Taxonomy (NCBI): domain Eukaryota; kingdom Metazoa; phylum Chordata; class Aves; order Passeriformes; family Tyrannidae; genus Lophotriccus; species Lophotriccus pileatus. Next base: position 64,473,755 of record JAWWES010000041.1, read on the forward strand.
ATCCTTGAGAGGTCATGGAGGTCAGAGGTGCCTGAGGATTGGAAGAAGGCAAATGTCACCCCAGTCTTCAAAATGGGCAAGAAGGAGGACCAAGGGAACTACTGGCCAGTGAGCCTCACCTCCACCCCTGGGAAGGATGATGGAGCACCTCATTCTGTAGGCCATCTCTACCCACATGGAGGGCAAGAAGGTGGTCAGGAGTAGTCAGCATGGGTTCACAAGCTAAGTCGTGTTTGACCAACCTGGTTGCCTTCTATGCTGAAGCAACTACCTGGATGGATGAAGGGAGAGCAGTGAATATTTTCTACCGTAACTTCAGCAAGGTTTTCAACATCGTCTGTTGTGATATCCTCCTAGGCAAACTCAAAAAACTGGGCTGGATGAGTGGACAGTGGGATGGGTTGAGAACCAGCTGAGTGGCAGATCCCAGAGGGTCATGATCAGTGGTGCAGAGTCTTGTTGGAGGCCTGTCACCAGTGGTGTCCCTCCAGGGATCTATACTGGGCCCAGTGTTGTTTAACTTGTTCATCAATGGCTTGGATGAAGGGGAAGGTGACTCCTCAGCAAGCTCACTGATTGTACAAAACCAGGAGTGGCTGATCCCCCAGAGCTCTGGGTGGCCATTCAGAGGGACCCCAGCAGGTTGGAGAGATGGACAGAGAGGAACTGTTTGAAGTCCAACAGGCAATTGCAGGGGTCCTGCACCTGGGGAGGAATAACCCCGGGCACCAGTACAGGCTGGGGTCTGACCTGCTGGAAAGCAGTGCTGCAGAGAGTGACCTGGGGGTCCTGGTCCGTGAACCAGCAGTGTGCCCTTAAGGCAATAATAAAGTCATCAATATGTACAACCCTGCAATTTTATGTATTACTTGGAATTTCAGCTTCTTACCTTCCCTGAGTACAGAGCACGGTATTGAATACTATCCTAGAAAATGGCTTGTTTACAGAATTGATTCTTGCTGCACTGGAAGTGTCCTTTCTCAAGTAGTTATGTCAGCTCTTGCAGTTGATCCTGAAGACATGGGACAGTTAGACTTGAGGTGGAAAAAATATCTCAATGCCCTCACCCCGTTTCTTCAAATTTCTTAGTTGTGACTTAGGGATTGGCATTGTTACTGATGTGGGAAAGGAGTTGATTAGAAGAAGCTTTTAGAAGCTAGGGCAAGTCCTACTGCCATCTCTCTGTGCCCTCTGCCTCCTCACTGATATCTGTGTGCAAAACCAGTCTATTCTGGCAGCTCACAGTGCAGTCCACCAAAAAAAAAGAAGCAAGGTTATGAAGAGTTAAGACTTCCTTGAATAAATTCACTGTCTATTTTGCTTGCACACTTGGGGGAAAATCACTCTATTTTAATTGCTTCATTTTGTTATTCTCCAAACATATTTTTGTCCTCAGTGGTAATCCTGAGCTGTGGGGCTTTTGTTGTTGGGGTTTTTTTCCCTTTGGTCAGTTACAGAACTAGAGATACATTTTATTACAATTCAGTTCAGAAAAGAATTGTCAATAAAGCAGATTAAAGCTTTTGGTAAAATTGGATAACAACCGTGAAGGGATTACTGTTCATGACTTATAACAAAAGAAAGTAGTATCTGAAGCAGGCCACAGAATGGACAGACTAAAGGGGACTTGATATAAAGGGAATAAAATAAATGTAGAGCGAAAGACAAATTTTTTGGAAGTGTACACAGGCCGTTTTCAGAAACTGTTGCATTTGAGATTTGAGTTTCATCCCTGGTGCACATAAACTCTTGAGGAAAAGAATATCCATACGTATGCACACATAATATGGGGGTTTACTTCTCTTATGTTTTGCTGCAGGTGCTGGCTGGTGCAAAACTTTGAGGGGTTGGGCTGTATGAGCATGTTACTGTATTTCCATGAAAAATGCAAGCTTAAAGGAAAACCCAGAACATAGATGAATTAATTGTAGTTTGCATCGGAACAGAAATCATGCACATCAAAACCTGTAAAATGTGCATGGCTTGGACACAAGTCTTAAGCTTTCTGCGGTCATGCTCGGTGCGGCCACTATTAATGAAGGTGTCTTTTGGCCCCAGTCTTTTTCACCCTTGAGACTGTAATTATGATTTAGAGTTTTGGAGTAGAAGTGCTTTGTCCTCTTCAATAAATACTAATGCTGTCCTGCTTCCAGGTTTATTAGAGTGAATCGTGGTTGCTTGGTGGACTTGGATTGGTGGCAAATAGATGCAGTGTTCAGTCAATTTGAGGAACAACTGCACCTGTAGTTAGTAGTGGAGAGGAACAGTGTTACACCAAGTGCTAAAACATCTGCTTTTGGGTGTAACAGGGAGTGGGAAAGCAATAATTACTGAAATGTGGTTTGAGGGACAAGAAATTTGACAGACAATTTGTATCCTTTCAGTCATCCCACTAAAGCAATTCTTGCAGTGGAAAAAGGGCTGAAAGGAGTAGTGTCACAGCCAACACTGATACCTCTCATGTTGCATTCCCATCCCTGGAAATTAATGGTTGTACTTTGAAGAGTAGTTGATCTTGCCTAGCATAAAGATTACTGGTCAGAATGTGATACAAATTTACATATTGGTAAACTATTAAAAATGCAGTTTTATGCAAATTTAATTATTAATCATTAAGACTGCGTTACTTTTGCTTAGCTGTAGCTTGCTGTTGAAGTGCAGTTGTGCAGGGGTGTTATATCAAGATACTTTTAACTTTTTGAGTTTACTGCCAAATCTACAGATTTCTGCTGGTTGCTCCTTATTTCTTTCATAAATTGTTTAGGTAATTTTGGCAAATCTAAAGTGTTATTCTGCACTATATCCTTAAGATTCAGCTTCATCCATATCTAGACTCCAAGCTGGTATGGCTTCTTCAGTATTTTGGTCTTAGTTCGTACACAAGATCATCAGCAGCACCAGCTTTTCATAGAATTATAGAATATCCCACGTCACTGCTAGAACTCCCTTCTTGCAACCTGTTCAAACAGGGTTAGTGCCTGATCTCCTTCTGTGTTCCTCAATTTCTGCAAGCAGATTTCTCCCACTGGTTCAGAGCAGTAAGAAATTTTCCCCACCTGGGCACGCTGGGTTTTGCTCTGCTTAAGTTTAGTGTTTCCAACTCTTTATTTTCCCCATGCGTTTTGTTCTGCAATTTTTAACAGATACACTGTCTGTCAGTGAGTGCAAACACAGCAACAGGTATTACATCAGATTAAGTCATATGTTTAGAGTTCTCATTTTCAATTCCTACATGAAAAACTGGGAAGCACATTGTAGCTGAATAAGAGGGACTGCTGGCTTTCTAACGTAACTCAGTTGTATTCTAGAGGGATCTTTCATACCTAACAGTGATTCTTTAAAGTACTGCCCTGTAAATTCACAATATATTTAGATACAGAAAAGATGTTTATTTGCTTTTGAGATGTCTGTTCATTTTTACCATGTTCTTATGCTTGCTTTAGATGTATTAGCATATAGTTTATACATAGGTAGTGTTTTGTTTAATGTGACAGCTCATTTTGCAAGTTAAATGCAAAGAAAATTACATTGTTTTGTTAAAGTAGTTTTTCTATAAAACCATTCAAATTATTTCTTCTGCAGGAAAAGCTTTGAACTAGACAGATTTTTTTTGTTTGCTTGATTTCTCTCTGCTTAATACCTTTAATGTTTTGTTCTTCTGAATTGTGCCTTGTAATGTGGGGTTTGGATGTTTATTCTTGAACCAGAGGTAGACCCTAAGTGTCATCATGGAAATTGCACACTAAGAAAACTTTTTACTGACTTTGAAAATCTCTGATTTTAAATAAGATACACAGTTTCTAGAGGCTGCTTATCTATGCAATAGTTCCCTACATTGTTGTTAAATAAATGTAACTTCCCTTTCCCAAAATGTTTTAGTACATCATTGTATCATTTCTGTAGTACACACTCCCCACTCATCCTCCCAAGCAGCAGCTGAGTTTCAAAAGATGGCATTTTATCTGGTTAAACTGTACAAAATGTGATCTTTTTCTTTTCCTCCAGATGCTGTAGAGAAAACAAGGAAAAGCACTTCTTGTTTGCAAACAGCCTGCATTTTGTAAAAACTTTAAATGGCATTTAATGTAATTATTTTAAGTTCTGTGAGCTGATGGCAACTGATCAGCACTTTTTTTTCTGCAGAGCAATTCAGGCTTGAGATGAAAGTTTTAAACTGGAGTGATTGGAAGCATACTTGGGGTTTCTATCTGTGGTGTAATATTTGGTGGGCATTTTCTTTGTGCCTTGCTAGAAAACACCTTGTGAGTGAGGCCTGTGCTTGGGCGAGGATTTGGATTTTTTTGTTCTTTTGATGTGTCTCTGTGCTGGAAGTGATTTGTATGCAATGTGTATTAGTGGTGGCTCTCACTAAAGAGCAGGTGAATGATCTGCAAAAGAAGCTTGTGGGAAGATAATGACTACGGTTTAATGCGGTTTTAATTGATTTTTAACTTCAGAATTTCAGATGCAAAAATACTAGAAATGTATTTGCTATACAACACATAGCCACTTCTTCCATAAAAATTGAATCTGAGTACTTAATATTCAGCTGAAAAGTAAAAGCTGTCTTACTTTATAGCAAAATCTAACCCAGAAAAAGCTTGAGTGAGGTCTCAGACATCTCGGTTCTTTGGCAGTAATGGTTTCAGTGTAAAAACGAAGGGGTGTTTGTTTCATCTGAGTATGAAGCCTTTGGCCAGTGTTCCTACTGCATTTAGTGGGCCTTTCTGACTGCTCTGTGGAAACATTCTTCTCAATAAAAGCCAAGTCTACCTGGGTTTGTGTTTCCAGAATTAGGTTTCTAACCAAATCTCCAGTGTAATGTAACCCGTCTTGTTAGGCATTCATTACACTGTCCCTTTATTTCTACTCTTTTTATCCTCTATAGAGAAATCTCTCCTTCTTCCCTGCCCCTCCCCCCCTGCTTTTTTTGTTGTTTGTTTTGTAGTGAACATCATGTAGCTTTTGGGTTAAAAATAGGGCCTTATTTTCTGTAATTTTGTAGTGTGAAAAGACTAATTGGTGTGTGCTGCTTTCTTACAGGAGAATAAGTGATTGAGTGAGTCTAGTGGATGATCAAAGTATAAAAGAATAAAAACCAGCCAAGGCAAAGAAAACTGTTTCAGGAAAGCTGAAATGAATTAATTGCTTGCCTGCATGTTCCTTACTGAGGGTGTCAAGTTGGTTTCTGTATCAATAAACTGATAAACAAATCACAAGAACAGGAACTGCCTGAAAATATACTGAACTCCTAGATGGCATGAATGAATTTAATTTTAAAAAAAGCCTAAGGAATGATGGTTACATGTAAGTAAGCTGGATTTACATACCAAACAATAGGATGAAAACTATGAAAAAAGAATTAGCAGGGTGCTGAAATGTGATATGGAGGGTAAGAGTTAGCTTGGTTCAGCAGAACGTTAAAGTTCCTTAGGGTTTCTTGGAGGAGTCAGGAATTAAGAATGTAAAAATGATCCAGTTGGTAGTAGTTTACTGAGAGAGGGGCTGAATAACAAGGGGATATTTTACTGATGAAAGACTTAGTATGATTAAAAAAAAAAATCTCACAGAGGAAAAAGTGCAGAGAGATCTCATGATACTGAACATTGTTGTTCCCCAATTGCATTTGATGGCAGACAGGTCGTCTCTCTGATAGTTTTTTCACAACTCCAAACCTTGCACAGTGATATGCAGTGGGATGCCTACATTTTTGTTTGTGAGGAACAGCCCAGAATGACAAATGGCAGATTTGTCTCTCTCACCCTCATAACTGGCATGTATGACTGTGCTCTCTTGCCACAGAGAATGTGTGTTTCCAGGGCTTCAATTTAAGATACAAGTATGGGGAAAAATCTTGCTGTGCTTCCTGTATTCAGGATGTGTAGGGAGAAATGCGGAATAATTCTCCCAGGTTTTTATTGAAATATAAAAAAGAAGTTTGCTTATGACTGAGCTGAAAAAATCCTTATGTGTCAAGGCAGGGAGTGAAAAATTAGGGAGCTGATTTGTCTAGTTTCATCCCAAGGCTCTTTGAAATGACAGAATTCTAAATTCTCATTTATAAACCTAATATTTATAGTGCAAAGGTTTATATTTTTAGTGCAAGTCCCTGTAAAGAAACACATTTTTTTCATTGTACAAAGAAGGTAAATTTTATCTGAGAAAGATGATGCTTTCCCCCACTTGTTTTAATGCAGCTAAACATTGTTTTGTACTAGCTTTCATAATTTTGTTCAGTTCACAGGTATGTAGATCTGCACCTTTTAATAGGACTTTAAAGAACTGTTTGAAAAGTGTGTTTCTGTGTGCATGGACTCCTCCAGGGCACTGCTGAGCAGCCACAGCTTGAGGCACTGCCAGAGCAGAGCTCTGTGAGACTCCTTAGCCCTGCAAAGTCACCCAGCCTGCAATCCTGGCTTCTTGAGAGACTGTGCCACGGTTACTGCTTTGTGGTACTTTGTTTGTTTGTGTGTTCATGTTTTGCAAGTCTGTCAGAACCACCAGCTGGTTTTCTTTCCTCTGTTTTCTTGGTATATTTGAAGAACCAAGATAGGTTGGAAGGCAAGAATTTTTCTTTTCGTATTTTGTCCATCTCCTGTTACATTAACTTAAATTTTTGTTTTCTTTGGGCTTACCTACCACTAAAAGGCTGTCATAACTTGGCTGGGTCTGGTGTGTTATATCTGGAGTGATTCCTGTGCAAAGGGCTGGCAGAGTTCTTCCAAAGCACGTGACCATCTTGCTTCTGTCTTGCAGTCAGTAAGGGCTTAGGGATGGTGTTAATCGGTAACAGAGAGGAAATTCTCTCTCCCTCTCTATTCCTTTGGCTTAAACTGTGAAAATTGTTGTTTCAAGTATTGTTTTTTTGAATGCTACTGAGTTTTGTCAAGCCTTATTTCCTGCTTGCTCTAGGAGTAAGGAGAAAATGGCTTTTGTTTCCTAAGTATGGCAGGTATGTCGTTAGACCTTTTGTGTCTGGAGACGCAAAATGTGTTTTAATGAACCGCTTTCTCTTTTTGCTTGCGATCCGTGGCCAAAAGGACAACCATGTGCACGTGACTCTGCAGTGCATAAGTGTGTGCTTGACAGCTAAGTCAAACCTTATTTCCTGTAGCCTTTTAGAAATACCTGGATGAAAAAGAAAAACAACCTCTCATCTGTGTTTTGCGCAATTGCCGAGCATATTCTTTAAACTAGAGTGCCTGAAAGCAGAGGGCATCACAGATGGCTTGAATACTGGGTTGTTTCTTGCTGGTTATGAAATAAGAATGTAGGCTTGTTCTTCCATTTTGATTTCTTACAAATGACTTCCAGTGGTTTTTCTAAGGTATTCTTTTCAGGGCTTCTGAAAGCCATCTCCGAAACCTTATTCTAGTTTTATACTTTGTTATTAATTCTATGAGGTAGAGACAAAGCATCATCTTCTGGTCACTTCATCACAGGCTTTCTTCTCTCCAAAAGTGGAATGTTTGCATTTATCCCTTATTTTAAAAATTGATTCCCAGAAGAGGGAAGGTCTGGTAATAATTTTATTTCTCCTGCTAGATAAGGTCTGAATAGGAGACTAAAGCCAACTCTAAAGTCAAAATCCTCATATTACCATACTGGTTACAGATGGATTTCGCCTCATTAGTATATTGCTTGATGTCCTAGGATAAATGCAGTCATTTGCATGAAAGTAGGATCACCAGGATAGCATCTTCATCTTGAGGGAACCAGTATACTGGGGAAAATATTTGTATGTCTTATATGTGTTCCAGTAAACCTTTTTCTGGTGTGTATAGTGGACTTACATGTGAAATTTTATACATTGCTTACTCCTGCTTGTCACTCGAGTCTTTTAGCATTCCTGACAAATCAATTATGGAGGCTGGAGTAATTTATCAGTAATGACCTCTGTTTCTGCACAAGGTTACTGCTTTGCTAGCAGTAGTAACATATTGAGTTCTCCCTGTCATTGTGTTAAAGTTGATGGACAAACTCCTACCTGGTTTTGATGCTCTGAGCATAATGGTTTGGGCTGTGAAATTGAATAGCTGAGATGCAGCACCCTGGGAGCTCTGCTAGTCCACTGCTCCCTGAGATGCAAGGGATGAGGATGGGGGTCAAGGGAAGGAGTTAAAAGGGATCAGCTTGGTCCGTGGGTGCTTGCTTGTCAAGCATTTTCAGCACATCCGAGTTGTTCTGTGCAGTTTTTATCTCTCTGTGAACTTTCCTCAAAAAGTCTCTGTTCAGAATACCTGGAGGGTCACGTGATTCAAATGTATTTTTATAAACTCCCAAAGAGTCATGAATATTTCTTCTCAAGTCAAGAGCTATTTTTGATGCCAAAGATGTGTTTATTGTGCGTAATTTTCCTGAACTACTTCCATGCCTGTCATTTAACTGTGTATTTTTTGGTTAGATGAGTACCAGTCCTGTTCGTGCTGGAGCTGGAGCAGGCTGTGTTTCAGGAGCACCACTGCAGAGCTGGTCAGCTCCACAGGGGTTGCTGCACTTCTAAAATCTTTGCGGGCTCTGAGGTTTGGCAGCTGTTTGAGTCCCTAAAGAGCTCAGAGGTTCTTAGGAGCTGAAACGAACACAATTGCGAATTTGGGGCATCCAGTGTGAAGAACCTCAACAAATAATTAGCTGTCCCAATTAAGAAGCTGCTCCTCCCACTGAATAAAGTTCAGGAAGGTAAACGTTTGCCTACCCTGTAGAGTGGTGCAATTAACTGCCTTAACAAGCCTTTTTCTATGGATGTGGGTATTCTGCCATCAGTGTGCCTAGACTTTATGGCTTCGTGGAAAAGAACAGCTTTCTGGAAAAGACACTCTGTTATTTATTATAGTTGTTCAATTGTGCAGAATGGAACCATAAAGTGCTGGTTTATCCTTTTTGTTTGTTTGTTTGTTTGTTTTACTGTGGCAAAACCTTCTATTTGAAGGTACAACTGTACAGTGCAAGTGATTTCTGATGCCTTTTTAGGGCAAGTTTTATTGCCTGGAATCACCTTATGCACTGAGATGCAAAAATGAAAAAATGCTGGATTTAAAGATGCATAGAAACAAGTTTATAGGGAAAAATCATCAAAACTCTTCCTCTATTTGTTCGTAATTTTTAATGATGGTATAATCTTTTAAGATAAACCAACATCCTGGGCCACAGTCAAGCAAAGTACCAATTAATTTTATTTTTTTTTTTAACTTCAGTCCAAGAACTTTCTTCTCTTCTTTAAGTGTACATCAAATACTTGATGTGGCTTAACTCCTTGGAGGGGGCATGACTCTCTAAAAGTTACAAGCAGAGATAAATAGAAATACACTTTGTTGTTGTTGTTTTTCTTTGAGATTTTTATAAGGGCTCACAACCACTTCCAGAGTCTGCTGGTAAAATCTGACCTCTGGTGGTATTTCTTGTTAGATTGAAGAGAGATTTGCCTCTCTATGGGTTGCTTTGTTACTAAATTAAAGGCCTTCCTGCTAACTCTGGTGCTATTGTTAGATGTGAAAGTGTGCTTGCTGAAGTTGCAGCACAGCATGTCTGTGTATTGCCCTCTGGATCTTTGCAGACTTGGGGTTGCCCAGTGTGGAGCCCAGTTCAGTGCCTGTGCCACTGTGCAGTAAACATGCTCCACAGAAGAAGATGAAGCTGTGCAGCAATTAATGAGCTGAGTCAGTCTGAAAAAATTGGTCTAGCAGGGTGGTCAGAGCCTTGGAACCTATTAACCTTGATTTGGAAGGGGACTTGACAGAGGGGGCCAAGAAGGGCTGTCTTAAAGAAGTTAAAGTAAATTTCTCTTTTTGTCTCTTCTTTCTCACATACTCACTGGTAAAATATTGCCTGACTTCTTTTAACATGTCTTTTTTCAAGTATGCAACTTTCTTATTGTACAGTTTGACCAGGTGGCTTGCTACTGTGCTACCTTACTGGAAATTATTTGGGTTTTGTCTTTTTTTCCTGGTGAAAAAACAGTTTATCTGAGGCACTTGTTTCTGTCCAGAGAAATCTCCCATGTTCTTTTCAGATATTTTTGCACTCTGTGTTTAAGGTAAGCATATTGCTCAGTGAAGAATGATTCACTTGGGATTGAATAGGACAGTATTTGTGTTAATCTGCTGCATTTCTGTCCTCAGATATTGCTGCACATCAAAACAAAAATGCTGTAGACATGAATTAAGGGGGAAGATATGACGTGGAATTTCTTGACTCTTAAAAATCAATTTAAAAAAGAATAAATATTTACCAAGAATAACTTCGTCTGCAAATATTTCTTAAGTATGTTGCACGGTTGGTTTTTGTTTAGAGGATGAGTGGCCAGGCCTCTTCACATGTGGGCACCACATACCGGTGTGTAGTGGTTGTGTGATGATCTGGGTTAGTTTAAAGGTTTCAGATCTTTCCTACTCTGGAGTGTTTTGACTGAGCCAGGTTAGGGAGCACAGATGCAAACAGGTATGCAGGTATGCTGGCAGATGTCATGAGGTGATGAGAGCAATTTAGGACAGTAGTCCAGCTGCAAGAACAAAAACACTGTGGACACACCTTGTCTGATCTGTTTATAATGTGTGTTATTTCTGTTTAGTCGTGCATTTTGTTAACAACCCACGAAAGTGTATCTATTTTCTACCACCTGCAGAAAAAGGACAAATATTCTTACCTGCTACTAATCTCCAGCCCTAATCAAGTGGTTTCCCTTGCTTCACCTCGGCCTTAGATGCAGCTGAGTAGCTGTGCATTTGTAGCACTGTGCATTTGTCTTAAGTTGTCTTTGTTTAACTTTTTGTGAAGTAGCTTCCTTGTGTTTCACAGGATACATGTACTTTACACAGTAGAAGAGGGTTCTACAGTTTTCTTGCAGAATAGAGAGTGCCTTTGTCCCTACTGAATGTTGTTGTCAGTGCTCCAGTTGAAGATTTATACATGATTGCTTTCTTTTTTTTTTTTTTGTCTTTCTTATCTTCCTGTAATTATAGGTTTATGTATTGGACAGACTGGGGAGAAGTGCCAAAGATAGAACGTGCTGGGATGGATGGTTCAAGCCGCTCCATTATAGTGAACACAGACATATATTGGCCAAATGGACTGACGTTGGATTATGAGGAACAGAAACTTTACTGGGCAGATGCTAAACTGAATTTCATCCACAAATCAAATCTGGATGGCAGTCATAGGTAAGAAGTTTTTGTTTTATGTATGTAATGTGGTGCATTTTTTAAAAAATGTTGCTGAAGTGATATTGGATGCTGCGTTGCAGTGAATGTAGTGTTAGCACTCACAAAATTTTAAGCAAACCAGTGCTGTCAGAAACTTTTATCCTTCCCCATCCTCTGCCTTCCAGCATTGTGAAGTGGAATGTGTGCCTCCTCTTCAGGGTATCCAGTAACTCTGCTGAAGACATTTTCTTAGAACCAGTTCCATAAGAAATCCTAGAATCCTGTTCTTAATTGTATGAGACTATATAGCAAAATTGTCGCTTTTCAGTAGGCCTTCTGTACAGTGTTGCTGTGGTATTCAGAAATGCAGAAAATAATCTGAATAAATAGATAGTCATATACTAGTATTTCAGTTTCATTAATCCTAGGGGCTGGGAAATTCATGGAAAACAATCCTCAAAAGAGAACTATGGTAAAATTACTGGGTTTCTCTAATGGTTTCATAGTGACGATGCAATTCTTTTGATCCAGTCACGGCTATGTCTTAATTAAGGATATAACTGTTACTTTGCATTTATCCCTAATTTGGGCAATGACCCTCTTCATTAGGTGAGAGAGCTTTGACAAGTACTGTTTGCAGACACAAATGAATCACGCTTAGCTTGTGCCCAAGGTATCATAGAGAGATGATGTTTTGGAGGTTGTTCTTTGCAAATTTTTTGGATGCTTCAGCTAGTTTATCTGGGTATGAAATATCCTTTCTTATGCTCTTTGTTCTGGCCTCTTAGGGGCTTGTCCCATCCTTCACCACAAATACCAATTTGACATAAAGAAATCAATTATATTGATAAGGTAGTTGTTTTGTGTGGACTGGTGAGTAGCAACATAGGCAGCATGCCTGAAACATGTCCTCTGTCTTCCTATGGTATTTGTTTTGAACTCCACAATATCATTTTAACGCTGGTTTGGAAGGTTATGTCACACTTTCTTCTTAATTTCTGCCTTTTAAGAGATCAAAAGTTCATGCAGTATTTTTATAATGGTGTTTGTTCACAGAAAGTAGCAGGAGTTCTAAATTTTTGTCTTTGGGTATAAATATTATAACTAACTTTGTTAATTGAAAACGTGGAGGTATGGATGTTTGTTTTGAAGGAGCCCTTCATTTGCTGTTTGTTTCACAAGAAAGAAAACTTAATACCAAGACAGAGAGAAATATTTCATAATGATACTTCATTTAAAAAAAAAGATGACTGTCACATAAGTTTTCAAGTAATGGAGAGAAAAGGATAAAAATTGTCATATACAGTAGTAACTTCAATATTTTTTTTTAAATTTTTAAATTATTTTTTACTTTTATCTAGTATCTCCAGTCTTCCTTGCTCCAGAGCTACTTCAGTGTTTCCTGCTGACAATTCTGCTTTTTGAACCTTCTTTGCTGCTGATTTATTTGCAGTTTTTCTTGCTGTTGATCTGTTGCACAGTGGTGTAAATATACTTGGTTTTGATACTCTATTTTCATTTTAATGGTGTTTATTGCCTAGTCTGCCATTGATTAACCCGAGGGATGAGGCTGTGAAGGTGGTGGTCTTTCATTGTGCAAGGGGCTGACCAAGAGTAAATTCTCTGGAATTAGTGAAGCCTGTATTAGAAACCTGTATAGACAAGTAATTTAGATTTATAGATCTACT